>JANCRA010000174.1:261822-594355 GCA_024362935.1 Setophaga petechia
CAGAACTGGAGGCGAGGCAGACAGATTTCAATTAGCAATGCCCACAAACCATCTGATTAAATCCATAAAAATAAATTATATCTTCCCACCTCAGCAGCTCGCCGTGCCCCCTAAATTAAAATAAACACTTCCAGCCTCGGCTTTTTTTGTTCATTGTAATCATCCCAAATCGGTGGCTCCAGCCTCCCTCGCTGGCTTCTGTAAAAATAATTCCATTTTCCTGCTGAAGCAAAGCGTCTTTATGCAGCCCTGGTTTAGCCAGGGGAATTGCAAACAGGAGGGTTTGATCCCAGAAATTCCAACAGGAATTCTGATCCCAGAAATTCCAACAGGAGCTGCTGATGCCAGTCCCAGGAATCAGGTGTGTGGCAGTGGGGTTATATGTATTATATAATTGTATTTATGTCTTATTAATTTAATAGTATAATTATTTAATAATGAATTATATAATCGTATGTATGTTGTAATTTTATTGTATTTATTATATAATCCCATACATTATTATATATTATATATTATGCATTATATATTATATATTATATATTACATATTATATATTATGTATTATATATTTCCTGACACGATTACATATATTATATTACATATAATATATAATATATAATATATAATATATAATATATAATATATAATATATAATATATAATATATAATATATATTGTATACTATTATATATTATATATTATATTATATTATATTATATTATGCATAATATATAATATATATATAATGTATTATATGATAATATATATAATATAATATAATATAATATAATATAATATAATATAATATATTTATATATTATATATATGAAATATATAATATATAATATATAAAATATATAAATACAATTATATAAATAAAACTTACACAATATATATAGTATATAGTATATAATATATTATTATATATTATATACTATATATTATAGATTTTATGTTATATATTCCCTATAATTATATATTATATATTCCCCATAATTATTTATTATATATTCCCTATATTGTCCTATATAGGGAATATCAGGGAATTTCCTGAGCTGGTTGAGCTTCAGGGACCATTGTGTCCTGCACAGGAAATCCCAACATTCCCACCCTGTGCAACACAAATTCTTCCTGATCATGGCAAAAAACGCTGATTTGAACAGTCCCAGGGCTTTTTTTTGGGAAAAAAAAAAAACAAAAAAAAAAACAAAAAAAAAAACTTGGGAAAAAAGGGAATTTTCTTGTCCTGCTCTGGTGCAATCCCAGGATTAAGAATTGATCCCTTATTTTTACACTGGATCTGGTCTTGCTGGAATTCAGTCACAGAACTGGGCTCAGCTGGGGAAAAATGAGATTTTTGGGATGCATTGCCCAGGTTATTTAACTGAGGGATTGGTGTAACCCCAAATGCGTGGTGGAGGTGCAATAAATGGAATTTCTGGGTTCTGGAGAGGTTGAACTGCTGGCAGCTCCTGCTGGGACTGACGGAGCACCAAGGACAGCCCTGGGGAAGGGAACCATGAGGAAAAGTGTCCTGGAGCAGAGGCTGCCACCAAAAACATCATTTTGGGTTGTATTTGAAATATTGTCACGTCAATTAAAACAAGAGAGCCACCAAAAGGAAGAGAAAAAGCACAGGGAACTGCCATTCCTTGCTATTTTATCTCGAATTTTTACTGTTTCAAAATGTATTCTTTTTCAAAATGTATTCTGGAGGAGAAAACCAGGATAAGAAGAATTCTTTTCTTAACTATTTGGAGATTTTTTCCCCCTCAAAGTTTACTCCAGGAGAAGGGAATTTACCAAATGTTCCAACCTGAAAATGTAGAGGGATATTTTGAATTTCTTAAATACGGATGCAAAGATGCAAATCCTTTTTTTTTTTTTCCTGCTTAACCTCCACCCCCAAACCAGATCCTTCATCAAGATCCAGGATTTTGCCTCAGAGCAGGGAAAATTGGGATTTTTTGGATATGTTGCAGTTGTTTTCACCCCAGAGCAGGAGCAGGTTGTTCCTGCCCTCTCTTTCCTGTTTTGCTCTCCCTTTATCCTGGGAGTTTTTTCCAGAGCAGCCTTCCCAAAAGTCTTAAATATGAATAAACTGATAATTTGTATCTTCTCCCCCTGAAGGATATAATTTGGCCAAATTCAGGCAGATTTTTATATTGTGACAACATATCTAAGACAATTCTTTCTCCCACATCAAGTGTCTCCTCAAAGATTTTGAAAGAGAAACTTTTAATTTCTAAATGAAAAAAAAAAAAAAAATAATCTGCATACATGAAAGCTTTTCCTTAGCCTCATTTTTTGGAACTGTATGAGTTTTTCCTGGGAGTGGGAGGACAGAATTTGCAAAAATGTTTCTTTGCAGGGTTTGGTTGTGATCAGAGATTCCCTGCCCAGGCCAGGCTCTTATCACCTGCCCTTGAGATGCTCAAACTCTGCTGGGTGAGGTTTGGCTCTGGGGAGTTCTTGAAGGATTTTTCAAATCCTTCCTGGGCTCAGTGCCCCTCTTGCAGGCTGCTGCTCCAGCAAGGATTTAATGGGGTTTTTAATGGGGTTTTTATTGTTCCTGATATTGCTGAGCTGCAGGGGAGAGCTGGGGAGGAATCCTGTGTTAATGCTGCCTGGAATAATCCCAGCAAAGCTTTTATGGGGCTTGGCTACTGAGCAGGGCCATGGAAAAGGGAATTTTCTCCCCTTTGGTTTCCACTGTGATGCCTCAGGTTTGAGCTTTTCTGTTTTTCAGGTTCTGTGCTGCTTTGGTGTGTGGGTCTGAGCTTCACATTTATTCCAAAATATTGCAATTTGAAAATGACAGGGAAGGCAGGAGGTGGCAATACCATGCTCAAACTATAGAAAAGAAAGAAAAAAAGAGCCAAAATCCCCCAAAAGTTTTGCTGCAAATGCTCACCTTGGGTACAGCCCCTTGCAAAATGCTTTGGGATGGAACAGTCAAAGATTATTTATTCCAAAACATTGCAAGTTGAACATGAGAGCTCAGGTGAAAGAGTTGAAGGGTTGGGTGTCCTGAGTACCAAAAAAGCACCGAAAAATGAGAGCTTGGCACTGTGAGATGTTCCTTGATGAAGGAAATCATCTGTGGAACTAATTTCCTGTTGCTCACTGAACATCCATTGCTCTCCTCTGGATCTCATTCATCATTGTGGGGATGAGAATCTGATTTTTTGGGCAGTGACCTCCAAAGCCAGTGAAGCTCCAGATCACGTGGGGTTTCCAAACTGATGCCCAAAAGCCCTGGACAGAGGGACAGAGTGACACCAGGGATGCCTCAGGTTTGAGCTTTTCTGTGTTTCAGGTTCTGTGCTGCTTCAGTGTGTGGGGCTGGGCTGACATCAGGGGATGCTGAGCTCTGTGCACAGAGCAGGGACACAAAACAATTCCTGCTCCAGCTGGGCACCAAGGACAAATGATCCAAATCTCAGCCCAGCAGCACAAACAGCGTGGGCTGGAGAGAGAAAAACAAGCAGGGTGGGACTGGATGGGCTAAAGTTGGGATGGGACAATGAACTGCAAGATGCAAATGGAGCAGAACTGATCCCAGGGACAGACCCCGTGCCCGGCCGTGCATTTTGGGAACATTTTGGTTCATCTTGGGTTCATTTTGGGACCATCTTGGTTCATCTTGGGACCATTTTGGCTCATTTTTGGGTTCATTTTGTGACCATTTTGGTTCATTTTGGGTGCAGCCCTGGCTGGGCTCTTGTGCTGCCCAAGGTGGATCCATGCAGGAGATGCTTTGAATCAATCCCTGCTTTATTCTGTGACTCTGCCCAGCCCCTGCTCCAGCTCAGCCTTCTCAAAGCATCCCTGGCAGCCAAAGCAAAGACCCCTGAGCTCTGGGCTGGGGTCTGAGCAGAGCCCAGGAGCTTCCTGGCTGTGCCATTCCCCATCTCCCTGCTGGGGCAATGCCCGGCTGTGCAGATGAGCAGATAAACTCCCCATTCCTCGGGAATTCTGTCCCTAATTCCCAAAGCCCCGATCAGAGGGAGGAACTGAGCGCTGTGATCAGCCCCATTCATCTCGCTTTGCTCACACCCTCCCTGCTCCGAGCGCAGTGAGATCCCGGGTTTATCTCGGTTCTGGGATCTCTCGGTGTTTATTTAAACCTCGGCTGCCTCCAGCTCCGGTAACGATGCTGCTGCCCTCAGCATCACGGCCCCTGCCAACAACAACAAGCTCCATTTAGTCTGCTACAGCTTCCTACAGAGAATTGTTTTCTCACTTTACTCCTGATCCTCAACCCTTTCAAAATAGGCAAAGCCTAAAAATTATCCCCAACAGGCTTTTGCATTCATCCACTTTGAAACAAAGCCTTTACACATGTTTGTTCTGCAGGGTCCCACTGATTTTGCCCTTTGCAAACTTTTCTCCCATTGCTTCTCTCCGAGGCTTTTCCTTCCAGGGCTTTTTTTATCTGAATGTGAAAGGCTGGAAAGGGACAGAGACAAAAAAATAATAATAAAAAGGACAGGAAAAAAATCCAATTTATTTCTTTTATTTGATTCCCAGTTCCTTATTTATGCATCTACACACACACAGGGGCAGATGCTGTGTTCTAGTCCTGCAATAATTGGCTCTGGAAAAACAGGAGTCCATGACAGTGATGATGATGATGATATTGATGATGATAAAAATAATAAAAATAATAAAATTAATAAAAATAATAAAAATAATAAAAATTAAAATAAACTAGAAATAATAATAACAATAACAATGATGATGATGATGATGATAATAATAATAATAATAATAATAATAATAATAATAATAATAATAATAATAATAATAATAATAATTTCAGTGGCCAGAATCAAAAGAGCTGCTGGAATAATGGCGAAATTAATCTTGAGTGTAGGGGCACCCCAGAAGTGCCATGGAGGGAAAAAAATCCTAAATCCTCCTCTGTGCCTGCTCCTGTCTGCAGATCCCTGATCCAGTCCCAGCAGGAGCTGCGAGCAGTTCAGCCTCTCCAGAGCCCAGAAATTCCATTTATTGCACCTCCACCACACATTTGGGGCTACACCAATCCCTGAGTTAAATAACCTGGGGAGATGCATCTCAAAAATCTCCTTTTCCTCCAGCTGACCCCACTTCTGTGACTGAATTCCAGCAGGACCAGATGCAGTGTTAAAATAAAGGATCAATGCTCAGTCCTGGGAGCACAGGAGCAGGACAAGAAATTTCCTTTTTCCCCATGTTTTTTCCCCCAAAGAAGCCCTGGGACTGTTCAAATCAGCGTTTTTGCCACGATCAGGAAGAATTTGGGTTGCACAGGGTGGGAATGTTGGGATTTCCTGTGCAGGACTGGATGGTCCCTGAGGTCCATCCTGGAGGAGACACAGGCTGAGGTGGCCCCGTGCAAGGAGCTCAGCAATTCCTGTCCTGGGCTGTTCCCAGCCTGGAGCAGGGAATTCAGAGCTGTAAAAAACCCCACACGACGTCTGAGTCTTTGCTTTTGGTCACTTTTCTCCCTAAGCCTGGCTCTGCTGGGGGAAATGCAGCCTGGAGGACTCTGAGGTGGCTTTGGGCTCTCCAGCCTCCCCCTCTCCACCAACAGCAGAGGGAAAATTGTCATTTCTGTGAAATAATGGGAGGTGTCCTCTCCAACCTCCTGCCCCTTTCACACGTCCTCCAAAATCCCCACACCTCACTGGAGACTCCAAAAAGCTGCTCTGGGTGGACAGATGAGGTTTTCACTCTGGAGCAGCACATCCAGGATCTTGAACTGTCCCAAAACTGCAAAGAGACAAAATCAGGAGCATTGAAGTCACTTCTCATGAGCCTCCTTGCTTGGCTGCTGTGGGCTGGACAATTTTCCTGCTCACAGGGGAAGCAGAACTCGTGCTGTGGCTTGCAGAGGAAGCTGTTTGGGATCCTCTGGATCTTAACAACACGATCCCATGGCCATCCTCCTTCACATTTTGGAGAGCATGGAATGCAATTGTTATTTCTGTGAAATAATGGGAGGTGTCCTCCCCAACCTCCTGCCCCTTTCACACGTCCTCCAAAATCTCCACACCTCACTGGAGGCACCAAAAAGCTGCTCTGGGTGGACAGCTGAGGTTTTCACTCTGGAGCAGCACATCCAGGATCTTGAACTGTCCCAAAACTGCAAAGAGACAAAATCAGGAACATTGAAGTCACTTCTCATGAATCTCCTTGCTTGGCTGCTGTGGGCTGGACAATTTGCCCACTCACAGGGGAAGCAGAACTCGTGCTGTGGCTTGGCTGAACTGTGTCAAACCCTGATCAACACTGGAGCATCGATTTTGGAAAATGAGATATTGAACAGGGCCTGTTCCATCAGGCAGAGTCTTGGGAAGGGGAGCTCAGACTGGAGGAGAAGTGCAAGGAGAGCTCTGAGTGGAAAAGGCATTCCCAGCACTTCCAACACCTCTGTCACCACAGGACTTTACCATTTTAGTAGGATATTCAAATATTTATAACTAGAGATGAGCTGTGATTTACTTTTGATTTGATTTGTAGGTGCTGGAAGGAACTTTTATCTGTTGCATTTGAGGTGGTGTTATCAAATCTATGAACCTGACATAAAAGAGAATTTACAAAATCATTCCCAGCTGTGTTTTCCAATTGCATTTCCAGGAATCCATAAGGACAGTGATGTCTCTGGATTGTTCACATCACCAAAATTGTGGGGCAGAACTTTGTGGTTAAAACTTTCTTTGGTTAAAAGAGAACTGGAGCAACTCAGAGAACTGATATCTGCTCTTCACACATTTCTTGTAGAGAAGGTGGCTCCAGTAAGAAAGTCCTTTAAAAATCCAGGCTGGATATCCAAAGTGAGCCCACCAGAAAAGAAAAACAATAACGAAAGTAATAACTGGGGGTGAGCTGTGATTTAATTTTGATTTGTAGGTGCTGGAAGGAACCTTCCACTCATCTGTTGCACTTGTGTTATCAAATCGATGAACCTGACATAAAATTTACAAAATCATTCCCAGTCACGTTTGCAAATTGCATTTCCAGGAATCCATAAGGGCAGTGATGTCTCTGGATTGTTCACATCACCAAAATTGTGGGGCAGAAATTTCTGGTTAAATCTTTGTGGTTAAAACTTTCCCTGGTTAAAACAGAACTGGAGCAGCTCAGAGAACTGATATCTGCTCTTCACACATTTCTTGTTGAGAAGGTGGCTCCAGTAAGAAAGTCCTTTAAAAATCCAGAAGGGAGCCCACCAGAAAAGAAAAACAATAAAGAAAGTAGCTTTGAAAGCCTGGGCAAAGGTCTGGAGGAGCCAGAGTTTTCCTTCCCTGCAGTAAAGCGTGGCTAAAACAACACAAACTCCTATGGCTTACTAATTTTTCAACCCAATATTTTCATATAATTTGTGTGCTTTATAAGCCTTGGAAAAGCCACAAGAGGCCACACATTTCTGATGTAATCGTCTTTGAATTCAACAAAGCCCATTACCATGTCAATGAGGGGCTGGGTTCAAAGAGCACAGGGTGGTTTGCAGAGCACCCAGAGGGGATTTGCGCCGCTGCTACTGAAATAATAAACTCCTCTCTCCCCACTCCCTCCCCAGTTTTGGCTCCAGCTGGAGACATTTCGGGAGTTTCGTTCTAATCGCAGATAATTCTTTTTTTATTGTGTCATTTTGGGTTCTGTTGTTGGCCATAACAAACGTTGCTACGTGACCGGAGCAGCTTTAGGTGAGGTCACTTTGAGCACAACCTCTGAGCATTTTGGCCCTTCAGGATGTTCCACGCTTGGGGTGGATGTTGTCTTTTGTTTTCATGGAAATGCCTTTTTTTCTCCATGAATTTATCCCAGTTTTTCTGCTCTCTGCAAGCTGTGCTGATTTTTGGGGTTTTTTGTGTTTTTTTTTTTTTTTTATTTTATTTTCCAAGCTTTAATTAGAAGAGGTTAATCACCCATGCTTAAACTGTCAAACACTTCTGCATGGGGATATTTTCCTGCAGGAGAAGTGCCACTGCCTTACACTGAGCTATTCATGGTGCAGAATATTTTATAGACATTCAGGTTTTGCACGTTTTGGACCTCACGTGTGCCCTTCCAGGAGCACAGGGGAAGGCAGGAGGTGGCAATATCACATTCAAACTAGAGAAAAGAAAGAAAAAAAAGAGCCAAAATCCCCCAAAAGTTTTCCTGCAAGTGCTCACCTTGGGTACAGCCCCTTGCAAAATGCTTTGGGATGGAATAGTCAAAGATTATTTGTTCCAAAACATTGCAAGTTGAAAATGAGAGTTCAGGTAAAAGAGTTGAAGGGTTGGGTGTCCTGAGTACCAAAAAAAAGCCTAAAAGTGAGAGCCTTGGCACTGTGAGATGTTACTTGATGAAGAAAATCATCTGTGGAAGTCATTTCCTGTTGCTCACTGAACACCCATTGCTCTCCTCTGGATCTAATTCATCATTGTGGGGATGAGAATCTGATTTTTTGGGCAGTGACCTCCAAAGCCAGTGAAGCTCCAGATCACGTGGGGTTTCCAAACTGATGCCCAAAAGCCCTGGACAGAGGGACAGAGTGACACCAGGGATGCCTCAGGTTTGAGCTTTTCTGTGTTTCAGGTTCTGAGCTGCTTTAGTGTGTGGGGCTGGGCTGACATCAGGGGATGCTGAGCTCTGTGCACAGAGCAGGGACACAAAACAATTCCTGCTCCAGCTGGGCACCAAGGACAAATGATCCAAATCTCAGCCCAGCAGCACAAACAGCGTGGGCTGGAGAGAGAAAAACAAGCAGGGTGGGACTGGATGGGCTAAAGCTGGGATGGGACAATGAACTGCAAGATGCAAATGGAGCAGAACTGATCCCAGGGACAGACCCCGTGCCCGGCCGTGCATTTTGGGGCCATTTTGGTTCATCTTGGGATCATTCTGGGACCATTTTGGATCCATCTTGAGTTCATTTTGTGACCATCTTGGGAACATTTTAGCTCATTTTGGGATCATTTTGGGACCATTTTGGGTCCATCTTGAGTTCATTTTGTGACCATCTTGGGAACACTTTAGCTCATTTTGGGTTCATTTTGGGACCATTTTGGTTCATCTTGGGTGCAGCCCTGGCTGGGCTCTTGTGCTGCCCAAGGTGGATCCATGCAGGAGATGCTTTGAATCAATCCCTGCTTTATTCTGTGACTCTGCCCAGCCTCTGCTCCAGCTCAGCCTTCCCAAGGCATCCCAGGGAAGGAGCTGTCACCTTGAGTTGCCAAAACATCAAAGATTTAATTACCAAACACCAAGGTCTGCACTCAGAGCTCTGTGCTTGCCCAGGTGTGTGTGTGTGGGGTGGCAGGGAGGATTTAGGAGGTTTCAGAGGAGATCCCAAACCTTTCCACAGCACCTGGAGAGCAGGAAAAACACCCCAGTGACAAAATCCCACCTCACCTCGTCGATGACTGAGCAGAAGGACCAACAACCACAGAGACACAAAAATTTTGGGGATTTTAGAGCTTTTTCCTCTCAGTTTGAGAAGACACCCCTGCAGGTAGGGTTGCAAATCTTGCAGCTCACCAGAGCAGAGCCATTAAGGCTTTATTACAATCGAGTTTTATAACCCACCTTCTAATAAGTCCTGCAAGAATGCGGCTGCATGCAGTAATCATTTCATAAATATTAATACAGCATTTAGAAACGGGGCCTTAATTTAAAGTGTTACCTTTTTACTGGCAAGTGCAGGGTTTAATTACAGCAGTAAAAGCAGAGATTAGTTAAGCCTTGCTGCTGTTCTAATACCTGGGAACCAGCACCAGCCCAGCTTTAATAAGCAGCTTCTGAGGAGGTGAAAGAAATTCCTCTGGCTGGAGAGGCTGCGGGGGGAAGGTTTGCTGCTGGAAAGTGGCTGTATTCTTTAACAAGGCTAGACTGTGGAATGACTTCTTCTTGCTGTCTGCATTTTTGTGTGCGTGTGTGTTCGTTCACACAGGGCTCCAGGCAGGGCCAGCAGGCATTGAGACTCCTTCAAAAAGAGCACCAGGACAAGAAACCAGCACCAAAGGCTTGCATTTCTTTTCTGGAAATCCAATTTTATTTTTTCTTCTGGAAATTAATTTTTTTTTTTCTGGAAATCCAAATTATTATTTTTTTTTCAGAAAAAAATTACTTATTTTTTCATATATTGGTTATTTTTCTTCATCTATTGGTTATTTTTGTTCATATATTGGTTATTTTTGTTCATATATTGGTTATTTTTGTCCCATTCTGTGCTCCTGGAAGCTCATTTTCCTTGCCCTGCTGGTTTTTGCTCCCAGATAGAGCAGTGGGAAGGAGGCAGGACCCTGGGTTTCCCTCGCTGCTCACACGGAGGGAACGACAACCTTGGTGTATCTTTTTCTCAATGAATGAGATAAAAATAACAGCCTGGAGATTGTTTGGCACATGGGCCTGGGGAAGAGACAGCAGAGGCCTCAGGGGCTGCACTTTGAACACTTTAGACCAGATTTAATCTGGAGCAGGGGAAGGTACTGCCTAAAATCCACTGCCTAAAATCCCACTGCCAAAAATCCTCTGCCTAAAATCCACTGCCTAAAATCCACTGCCAAAAATCCTCTGCCTAAAATCTCCCTGCCTAAAATCCTGCTACCTAAAATATTACTGCCTAAAATCCTACTTCCTAAATTCTCACTGCATAATATCTCCCTGCCTAAAATGTTACTCCCTAAATTCTCACTGCCTAAAATCCCACTGCCTAAACTCTCACTGCCTAAAATTTCACTCCCTAAAATCCCACTGCCTGAAATTTTTTGCCTAAAATCTCCCTGCCTAAAGTCCCACTCCCTAAAATCCACTCCCTAAAATCCACTGCCTAAAATCCCACTGCCTAAAATCTCCCTGCCTAAAATCCCACTGCCTAAAATCTCCCTGCCTAAAATCCCACTCCATAAAATCCACTGCCTAAAGTCTCACTGCCTAAAATCCCACTCCCTATACTCTCCCTGCTTAAAACCCTCTGCCTAAAATGTCACTGCTTAAAATCCCACTGCCTAAAATATCCCTGCCTAAAGTCCAAATTCCTAAATTCTCACTGCCTAAAATCTCCCTGCCTAAAATCTCATTGCTTAAAATCCAACTGCCTAAAATCCACTGGCTAAAATATCACTGCCTAAAGTCCAAATTCCTAAATTCTCACTGCCTAAAATCTCCCTAACCAAAAATCCCACTGCCTAAACTATCCCTGCCTAAAATCCCACTTCCTAAAACCCACTGCCTAAACTCTCATTGCATAAAATTCCACTGCTTCAAATCCCACTGCCTAAAATCTCACTGCCTAAAATCCCACTGCCTAAAATCTCACTGCCTAAAACTCTCACTGCCTAAAATATCACTGCCTAAAATCCCACTGCCTAAAACTCTCACTGCCTAAAATCTCACTGCTTAAAATCCACTGCTTAAAATCTCACTGCCTTAAATGTTACTGCCTAAAATATTACTGCCTAAAGTTCCACTTTATAAATTCTCACTGCCTAAAATCCCACTGCCTAAACTCTCACTGTCTAAAATCCCATTTCCTAAAATCCCACTCCCTATACTCTCCCTGCCTAAAATCTCCCTGCCTAAAATCCAACTCCATAAAACCCCACTGCCCTCAATCCCAGGTAGCTGCAGCACCCAATTTCCCCAAAGCAGGCCCTGGCAGCACGGGGAGTGGTGTTTGGCCAAGGAGAGGAAAATTCCAGCAGATGGGATGGGATGGGATGGGATGGGAAGGGAAGGGAAGGGAAGGGAAGGGAAGGGAAGGGAAGGGAAGGGAAGGGAAGGGAAGGGAAGGGAAGGGAAGGGAAGGGAAGGGAAGGGAAGGGAAGGGAAGGGAAGGGAAGGGAAGGGAAGGGAAGGGAAGGAGAGGCCGTGCAGGAGCAGATTCCAGGCACAGGAAACGCTCTGAGCTCCCTCAGGAGGGCCCTGGCCCTGCCAAAAGCTGAACTCACGTCCCTTTAGTCCCAGCCTGGGGAGATAAGCCCTGCTTTTGGGACAAGCCCAAAACGGGTGAGGACAGCTGTGGGAGGAGAGGCAGTTGTGGTTCTGCTCTCTCCATCCCGTGGTTGATGACAGTTCTTGTTTTGCAGGCCCAGCCAGAGCAGATTGGAACATTGGAGCCATTGTGGGGCACACCCTCCCCAAAGCCCTGCTGGACACAGAGCCCAGGCTGTGTCAGGGCTGGGATAGCAACAGGCACCTCCTGAGGGAATTGCACCCTTGGTTCCTGGAAATAAGGGCAGACATCCCCGTTGGAATCATATGAATGTGAGGAAAAAAGAGCAAAATGAGAGATATCAGGGAGAGGGATTGGAATCACGGAATATCCTCAGTGGGAAAGGGACCCACGGGGGTCATCCAGCCCAACTCCTGCACACACTCCCCAAAATCCCACCCTGGGCATCCCTGGGAACACTGTTCAAACCCTCCTGGAGCTCTGGCATCCTTGGGAATGTGCCCATCCCCTGGCAGTGCCAGCACCCTACAGGGGAAGAACCTTTCCCAAAATCCATCCCAGCCCCCTGACACAGCCATTCCCTGGGTCCTGTCCCTGTCCCAGAGGCCAGAGCTGCAAATCAGGGCTGGAGGAAAGTGGAAAAGTGGAATCCCAGCAGGACTGGGGGAATCCTGAGCATTCTGGATGTGGAGTGGGAATTTGAGGGCTGAAACCTCTCCAGCTTTTTTTGCACCTTCCTTGGCCAAGCTGAGCAGCATTCCCAGCCATTCCCAGGCACTCCCAGCTGTGACACTTGGATCATCATTAGGGGATGTTGCCATGGCTGCTTTCACAATTAAAAACAAATCCAGTTTACGCTGCAGCCCGTGTTATAAAAATAAACACAGCTACTTTGCATAACAGCAAAATTAGGGCCCAATTGCCAGCTGGTGTGTTAAACCATAAATGAAAACAAACAGGGCAATAAATGGAATTATTAGAAAGAGACAATGGCTTGGGGAGATATTTCACCATGAGGATCCCAGAGCAAACCCAGCCTGGGCAGAGCAAAGCAGGGCCCTTGTCCCTCCTCTTCCTCAAATCCCTGGGGATCAATCAAACAATCCCTCATCATCCTCTTTCCACTTGGGATCATGGGCTGTCCTCACAGACAGAAATCAGTTTTTAGTGTGAAGAGATGCAGCAAATGGAATCCCATGGAAAGGCTCAGAGACAGAAAAGGAATATTTGTGTGTCCCTGCTCATTTCTGGGAGAGGGATTGGGGTTGGGAATGGCACCGGGCCCAGAGTTTTCCTGGAAATTTTACCTTATGCTAAAACATGATCCATCGTTAAAGCTGATTGAAATTTTCATTTAAGTTTCCTGCTGGTGCTGTTTGGTTTTGGGTGAACATTTGGAATTACAGGGACAAGCCAGAATGGACCTTCCCAACACTGGCAACCCAGGGAATGGTGCTGAGCATCACCTCCAGGAGCTCCTGAGCTATTTCCCTCCATGAACAGACACAGAACACTGGAGACACCCTGGAACAGCCTCTGCTGTCATTCTTCCCTTTTCCCCCCTTCACAAGGAGCTTTCCTGAGTGCTTCTATCAGAAGAAAATCCTGTCCTGTCAGGCAGCCCTTAAAAATGAAATTACTCGGGGCAATAACAAATTCAGGGCAGGATCTGTTGAAAACAAGGCATAAAACACCTGTTGAAAGGGAGCAGGGAGGATAAAAGTTCACGGGGCACAGGTGTGCCCACAGCTGTCCCCAGCACAGCTCTCTGGTGTTGTATTTTTCATTTGCAAATGCTGTGATAAGAGCAGGGCAGGCAAAAGGAGAGGAGAAAGAAAAGGGAAAATCCAACCCCACAGCAAGTCAGTTGGTCAGAAATGCTGAATCTCCAACAAATTCCCATCCTTCCCATGGCTCCTCATTGGATTTGACAAGATTTATCCCCATTCCCTGTGCAATTCAAGTGAGAAACGTGGATTGGAGCAAGCAACGCTCCAAAGGTCCTTGGGAGCCTCGAGAGAGTGGGCAAAGCTGAGGGAAGGGCATTTGTTGTGTTGGAGAGGATTTCCAGCTCTGCTGCAGCTGGATTTTGGAGATAATTGAGGATTGCACTGCCAGGAATTGTCTTGCCAGGACCTGTGCGAGCTCGGGCGCCTCTGGAACACCTGGCTTGCATTAATGCTGATTTTGGGACTTCCCCTGGTGACACCACTCACCAGGGCAGCTCCAGGATGTGGCTTTGCCATTTCCTGGAGCCTCTTCACCAATTAGGGCAGCAATTGGATGGGGAGATCCCAGCCAAAGGGATTGAGAGGAAATCACAGGTATTTGTGGCACTGAATCCCTCATTTGAGGGCCCGGGGGGGTTTGCTCAGTGTCTTCACTCACAGGATGTTCTGCAATTTTGCAGCAGCTTCCAGAATTGGAAAATTCCAAATCCCTTCCAAACGTGGGTCGAATGTTGTGCCAGAGGCAGCAGCAGGAGTTGGGTCTTTGCTGGATGTGACCCACAGGGTTTGGCCACAGCGTCCTTGACCAGTGTCGCAGACATCGTTTCATCAAAAATCCTTTCCTTAGGATTTTTCCTCCTGAGAAGCTGAGAGGCCTCAGGAACAAAATGCAAACATTGATTATCTGCTGCTGTGGAATGCAACAGGTGCATCTGGGATTGGTGTCATGTGGTTGTTTCTAATTAATGGCCAATCACAGTCAGCTGGCTCAGACTCTGTCAGAGACACAAACCTTTGTTATCATTCCTTCTTTTTCTATTCTTAGCCAGCCTTCTGATGAAATCCTTTCTTCTATTCTTTTAGTATAGTTTTAATATAATATATATCATAAAATAATAAATCAAGCCTTCTGAAACATGGAGTCAGATCCTCATCTCTTCCCTCATCCAAGAGCCCCTGTGAGCACCATCACAAACCAGCAGATCTTCCCAGAGGTGGCAAATCAGATTTTGTGTTCCCTCTGCTCAGAGCTGCACCCCTCTGCCTGCACACGCTCCAACCCTGGCTTTGGGCCCTGCAGGCAGCCCAGCTTCCCTGTGGATCAATCCTGCTCCTGCTGAGCCTTTGGAGAGCTGCTTTCCTGAGCATTCCCACATTTGTACCGGGCACTTCCTTCGGGCACACGTTGCCGTTCACGTTTGTTTTCTGTTCTCTTTGGCTGCCTCTCGTTGCTCTCCTCCAGCAGTTCTGGCAGGAGGGAGTGGGGAGCTCATGGCTTCAGAAGGTCCTATTTCATGTAAAGTTTATCTCCTCCTGACTGACAGCTCCGTGGATGCTTTCCAAAAGCTTCAGGTTGGTTTTCCTGATGTCCTCTTATGTCAGACACAAGATTTATTCTCCTGCCAATACCCAGAAGGTTTGAATCACAGAATGTGCCTGTCATGCTCTGCCTCTCCACCAGCTCATGTGGGCTATGAAATGGACACTTTCTTCCTTGGGGAAAAGAAAAGACACTTTATATTAACAAGTTTGCTCCATCCCCTAGAGGGGAGCAAGAGAAACAGAGGTGAAAGAAAGACGTGAGAAAAATCTGAGCAAAATTAAGGACAAAGAAAATGAATGAAGGATTAATGAAAGTGAATGAAAAGAGGCAAAATGAAAAGAGACTTAAAAAGAGATCTTGAAATGTCCCATGCAAGAAGTGCAGACATCAAACCCTGATTTAGAGAAGGGATTTAGAGAAGGAGAGGGAAGCTCAGGGAGGAATGGAGGGAGTGGAGAGGACCTCAAAAGGATCCAGGTGAAATGGAACCTTCGTGCCTGTGGTGATCCTGCTGCTGATCCCGGCTGCTGGGCTCAGCTGGGGCCTTCTTGGAGCAGATTTTGGGAATAAACTCTTCCCTGGCACAGATTCCCTGAGAGTTTGTGGAATGCCCATCCCTGGAAGTGTCCACGACACTTGGATGGGGCTTGGATCCATCTGGGACAGTGGAAGGTGTGGAATAAAAGGAGTTTTAAGATCCCTTCCCACCCATCCCATCCCATCCCATCCCATCCCATCCCAATTCCATGGAACACAGGGAATTACTGAAGGCTCCCCATGCTCCCTTTCCTGTGGATGCAGAAGAAATCCAGAAAACTCTGCAGCTCCTCCAGCCCCCCTTGGAAGGGTCACACAATAAAACAAGATAAAGGCGGGAGCCAAGGCAAACACAACGGGCCCACTCTCCACATTTATTCCTAGATATTTTTTTAGAAAAAGAAAA
The DNA here is from genome assembly GCA_024362935.1 of Setophaga petechia. Taxonomy (NCBI): domain Eukaryota; kingdom Metazoa; phylum Chordata; class Aves; order Passeriformes; family Parulidae; genus Setophaga; species Setophaga petechia. Next base: position 277,974 of record JANCRA010000174.1, read on the forward strand.
TACAGACTAAGCACATAAATGGACAAGACTTACTTAGCTCAGTCATTTTTTTCCCTCCCATGCACCACTTTGGAAAATAAATAGTTTTAAAAAATATGGAGGTTTTTTTCTCTTTGCAGTCCAAGGCCTGTGCATACACTCACAGCAAACCTTTAAGAGCTACATTTTTTCCTTTTTTTTTTTCCTGCTGTAATTATGGTCTCATTAAGATTCCAATAAAAAATAGTCAAGAAAACCATTTTTTTTCTTTTTTTTAAATTTTTTTTTTAGAGAAAACAGAAGTGCCCACAGTGTCTCTCTCTACATGTTATGCTTTTAAAATATTTGCATTTGAAATTCCTCACTGCAAATAATTCCAAGCCAAATGTAAATATAACACTTAGATTACTCCCAGAAGAACATTCTTTTGACCATTAATCCCTCCAATTCGGAATCAAATTTTTCCCTCTCTCTCCTCTTTTTTTTTTTTTCAATTTTTTTCCCCCCAGGACTGTAATTCCACTGTATTGACTGGGTCCTGTGATTTGACAGGCGATGTGTGCTAGGGGAAATATCCAGATTTTAGAACCTGCTGGAGATCTCTTGCTCTCCTCTGCTTGATTTTTTGTCAGGTTCTTACAGAACCCATGGGGACAGAGGTCCCAGAACACTGGGATGAGACTCCTGGCAGGATGGGGAGTGGATTATGGAGCTTCCTGGCTGGAGAAGGAAGGTGTGACGTGCTCAGCTCCAGCGTGGAAGCAGAGCTCAACAGGGAGCTGGAATAGGAACATTATCACCCCCACTTCCCACCTGCATTTCCCTGGGACACAGAAAAGTCAGGAGGAACCATCCCAACCCTCTAAGGCCGAGCTCCTGTGGAGCACAGGCCTAAGGATTCCACCCAAGAGCTCCTGCTTGAGCAGATCTTCCAAAAACGGAGCAAATCCTGCAGGAGGGGCAGCAGGGGTTGGAGCTTCCCAGAGGATTTTAAGGAGAAGGCTCTAAACTAAAAGAGGGTGGGTTTAGGTGGGGTACTGGGAAGGAATTGTTCCCTCTGAGGGTGGGGAGGGGCTGGGATGGAATTCCCAGAGAAGCTGTGGCTGTCCCTGCATCCATGGAAGCGTCCAAGGCCAGGTTGGAGCAGACTGGGGTGGTGGAAAATGTCCCTGTGGGACTGGATGGGCTTTAAGGTCCAATCCAACCTAATCCAACCCATTCTTAACCAATCCAATCCATTCTTAACCAATCCAATCCATTCTAAACCAATCCAATCCAATCTGATCCAATCCAATCCAACCCAACTCCATCCAATCCAATCCAATCCAATCCAATCCAATCCAATCCAATCCAATCCAGTCCAGTCCAGTCTAATCCAATCCCATCCAATCCAATCCATTCCAATGCAATCCAATCCATTCCAATCCAATCCAATCCAATCCAATCCAATCCAATCCAATCCAATCCAATCCCATCCCAACCAATCCAATCCAATCCCAGTCCAATCCAATCCCATCCAAACCAATCCAATCCAATCCAATCCAATCCAATCCAATCCAATCCCAGTCCAATCCAAACCAATCCAATCCAGTCCAATCCAATCCCATCCAAACCAATCCAATCCAAACCAATCCAATCCAGTCCAATCCAATCCCATCCAAACCAATCCAATCCAAACCAATCCAAACCAATCCCATCCAATCCACAGCATGGAGAAGTTTCTGGATCAGGCCTTGCGTTTGGAATGGATTGGATTGGATTGGATTGGATTGGACTGGGATTGGATTGGATTGGATTAGATGGGATTGGATTGGAATAGAATGGATTGGATTGGATTAATTTGGATTAGATTGGTTTGGATTGGTTTGGAATGGATTGGTTTGGATTGGTTTGGATTGGATTGGATGGGATTGGATGAGATTGGTTTGGAATGGATTGGTTTGGAATGGATTGGATTGGATTGGAATGGAATGGGTTGGGCTGGATTGGATTGGATTTGGTTGGGTTGGATTGGGTTGGATTGGATTGGATTGGGCTGGATTGGCTGGGTTGGATTGGGATGGGATTGGGCTGGATTGGTTGGGTTGAATGGAGTTGGATTGGGATGGGATGGGATTGGGCTGGATTGTGTTGGGCTGGATTGGTTGGTTGGATTGGGTTGGATTGGGCTGGGATGGGATTGGGCTGGATTGGTTGGGTTGGATCTGACCTTACATCCCATCCATTCCACAAGGACACCGTGTTTGTTGGGACGTGTGTGCAGCCATGGCCGTGTCCAGCAGAGGATTCTGGAACATTTGAGCAGTGCTGGATGAGCATGGAGCTGCAGGCCCCACGGACAATGCACTTCTATGCACTCCCAGCTCCCCGGCCAGCCCCCTCCCCTCAGGAAGATGGTTTATGAACTGTGTACAAATGTTTTCATTCAATGGCAGGAATGTTGTTTTCCTAAAATCGGGAATTAGGACTGGGGCTCATTTCAGGAATTAAGGTGTTAAGCCTCAGGAATCCAGCAGCAAAGACAGGCAGCATCCAAGGGCAGAAATGCCAGCCGGCAGGAATCTGGGTGCGGAGGCTCTGCAATGTTAATTGGCTTTTTTTTTTCCAAGATAGATTTGTCCCGGTGAGTGGAAGGCGTTTTGTGCACTCTCTGTTGAAGCAGCACTTGGAAAAAGGCCCTGAGGGACTTTTTTCCAGCCCTTGTGTTCCTTGGAAGCGCCGGGGTTGGCGCATCCTGCTTTGCCCGTGGATTTTTCCCGGTGGGAATGCGGCGTGGTGCTGCTGGCACCCGGCTGCCTCCCACCTCTGAGCCGGGCTGGAATGCAGGGAGCACAGACGGATCATCCCAGGAATGCAGTGGGTGTTTCCTTGGGTCTCGTTTCTAGGTTTTAATTGCCTCAAAAATAATAGCAAGCGTGATTTGGAAATACACAAAAAAATAACCCAAAAAACCAAAAAAAAAAACCACCCCAAAAAACAACAACAACAACAACAAAAAAACAACAAAAAAAATCCAACTAAACCAAACAACCCCAAAAAGATACAAAGCTGTGAAGTGAAGGGGAAATTAATTTGTAAGATAATGGAGCAGATTGCAGCACCCTGAGCCACAGGCCTGGGGCAGCTTTCCCCACCTCTCCTGCCCTGCCCTTGGCTAATGGGAATCTCCCAATTTCCCTCCTGCCAGTCCTGCAGCTCCCACCCTGCTCCTGATGGGGACCCCAGAGGGATCCCCTCGGGCCCTGTGGGTCCAGACTGGCACAGCTCATCCTGACTCACTCACAGCTTCCTCTGCTGGGGATTGCCAAATGCCCAAATTTCCAAAATTGGGATTTTAATGGCTCCATCCGTGCTGCATTTGGTATGAAACACTTACAAATAGATAAAGATCTCATACAAACAGATTGACATCGCATACAAATAGACAAATATCACCTACAAATGGATAAACTTCACCTACAAATAGATAAACATCTCTAAAAGTCATTTTTCTGCTTTGTCTGCTCCTCTCTCAGGTCTCCACTGCACCACAAACTCTTCCTTGACACAAACTCCACTTTCTCAATAATCAGCCAAGATCCGGAGCACAATTTAAACACATTTGCAAACGCATCAAAGCTAAATCAGAGCAGCATTTCCCTGAACTCCTGCTCAGGGTTTTGGGCTGATTTTAGATTTTCTTTTTTTGTTTTCTTGTGTCTGCAAAGGAAACATCAGAGCCTCTGTCCTTGACCCAGTGAAGATACAATCACAGGAGACTCCCTGAACTGGAGAGAAATCAAAGCCACTGGATTGGCCTTTATTTGGGGTCAGTAATTCCTGCCTGGCATTTCAGATACAATTGCAACATTTGCCACGAAAGCTTCTTGGGAAAGATAAACTGAATTTTCCTCACCACTACAAAATGTATTAATTTATTGTCAGCAGCAGAGATTATCCCTGGACACAGAGTCCAAGCTACCCTTTCCAGATTTCACTTCTCATTCCCAAGGAAGGATTTTCCCACCCTGCCATCCCTGGGCTTCCTGCCCTACTGACCCATTTTTGCCTTGGAGGGTTTTATTTTGTTTTTTTTTTTTTCCCCTGCAGCTGCCCTGAGATGGAATTTAAGGGTGTCAGGGATAAATTTGCTCTGTGGATTTCATCAAGAGATCTGCAAAGGGGGAGAGGATTGAGGATGGAATGAAGAAGAGCAGAACTGAAGGCAGCCACCAAGGACAAATTTTGTGAGCAGCAGAATTCCTGCAGTGTGAAGAATAATTTGAATAAATTGAATAATTTGGATAAATTGAATAATTTGAATAAATATTTGAATAATTTGAAATAATAGTAATAATTTGAAAGGAGAGATGGCAGAAGTGGCTCAGAATGAAGAGCAGCTGTGGGATAACCTTACCCAATGTCATCTCTGAGGACCTCGTGTCCCCATCCAGTGACACTGAGCACAGCACAGAGCTCTCAGCACATTCCAGAGCCCAGGAAAGCTCCCAGGAAAGCTGCTGGGTGTGGTGGAAATGCCCCAAACCGGGTGGGTGAGCCTGTGCTGGAGCCAGGGCACCAGGCTGGTCCCTGGAGGCCTCACCAGGATCTGCTGCTGGCCGGGCCTGTCTGGCTCTGGGTGTCACCAGTGGAGCAAGGACAACCCCACATCCCTGTCTGTGCTGGGACAGCTCTGTCCTTGGAAACCCTCCTGCATTGCTGGGAATGTTACCACCAAAATTCTCCTTTCCAGAGGAACCTGGAAGCTTCCAGGTGTGGCAGGAGGCCCTGTCACCCCTGACAGCTCAGCCCTGTGCAGGCCCAGGAACCATTTTGTCACTGTAGGACACGAAAAACACAAGCTCACATGGCTGTTCTCAAGGTGAAGGAAAAAGGGGAGTTTATTTTCTGACTCCAACATTTATAGATTCTTAAAAGTGACAGCGGATTGGAGGGTGACAGTGCCACCTCTCCAGTGACACCGGACAAACCAACCCTCCATTCTCTCCTCCTCCATAAAGGAATGCAAAACAATGAGTTATTTACAGAAAGCGGGTGAGAAAGTTCACTACAAGAATGTCAACATCAGAAGGCTTAGAAAATCTTGAAAAACCAGGGTGACACCCTTTGGCAGGTGGAGGACAGGGAAGTGTGGGGCTGATTTTTGATGGACACGGAGCTGGAAAGTCACTGAAGACTTCTACAGCCTTGGAGCTTCCACAGCCTTGGAGCTTCCACAGCCTTGGATATTCCAAGCCTTGGAGCTTCCACAGCCTTGTAGTTGAGCTTATTTAGTTTTTCATTAATTTTTTGGTGCTGGAAATGTTGTTGGCTAGGCTCGGCCTGGTGGGCTATAGGTGTAGTTGTTGGTAGTTTTTTGGATGAAAATTGGGAGAGAGATTCCTGGTTTTATCCTCCCACCAAGGCTGATGGATAGGAGGCAATTCCTGGTTTTATCCTCCCCACCAAGGCTGATGGACAGGAGAAGATTCCTGGTTTTATCCTTCAACCAAGGCTGGTGGACAGGAGGAGATTCCTGGTTTTATCCTCCCACAAGGCAAGGCTGGTGGACAGGAGGAGATTGTGGACAGGAGGAGAATCCTGGTTTTGTCCCCCTTCAAAGGCTGGTGGACAGGAGGAAATTCCTGGTTTTATCCTCTCCCCAAGGGTGGTGGACAGGAGGAGATTCCTGGTTTTATCCCCCTCACCAAGGCAAGGCTGGTGGACATGAGGAGATTCCTGGTTTTATCCTCTCCCCAAGGCCATGCTGGTGGACAGGAGGAGATTCCTGGTTTTACCCCCCTCCCAAGGCAATGCTGGTGGACAGGAGGAAATTCCTGGTTTTATCCCCCTCACCAAGGCAATGCTGGTGGACAGGAGGAAATTCCTGGTTTTATCCTCTCCCCAAGGCCATGCTGGTGGACAGGAGGAAATTCCTGGTTTTATCCTCTCCCCAAGGCAAGGCTGGTGGACAGGAGGAAATTCCTGGTTTTATCCCCTTCACCAAGGCTGATGGACAGGAGAAGATTCCTGGTTTTATCCTTCAACCAAGGCTGGTGGACAGGAGGAGAATCCTGGTTTTCCCAAGGCCAGGCTGGTGTACAGGAGGAGATTCCTGGTTTTATCCTCCCACAAGGCAGGGCTGGTGGACAGGAGGAGATTGTGGACAGGAGGAGAATCCTGGTTTTATCCCACCAAGGCAAGGCTGATGGACAGGAGGTGATTCCTGGTTTTATCCTCCCACCAAGGCTGATGGACAGGAGAAGATTCCTGGTTTTATCCTTCAACCAAGGCTGGTAGACAGGAGGAGAATCCTGCTTTTATCCCCCCAACAAGGCTGGTGGACAGGAGGAGAATCCTGCTTTTATCCTCTCCCCAAGGTAATGCTGGTGGACAGGAGGAGATTCCTGGTTTTATTCCCCTCACCAAGGCAATGCTGGTGGACATGAGGAGATTCCTGGTTTTATCCCCCTCCCAAGGCAATGCTGGTGGACAAGAGGAGGCACTGGGGGAGCAGGGACTGTAAATCCAGTCTGTTTCCAGAGTTTACTCAACAGTGCAAACAAAAATAAACGGGTGTCAGCTCGCCTGCTTAAAGAGGCCATGAAAGGTGACACTGTGTCACTAATCCCTTGTTGCCATTCATTAAATACATCCTCTGGGCTGTTAATCTTCACACCTTCCTTTGGGGGCCACCAGGCATCAAGCTGGGAGGTCTTGACCATGGCAGAGGATGGCAGGAGATGCCGAAGGTCAGCCTGAATAAGCAAAAGCAGGAACATTGGAATGGTAATAGGATCATGTGTGAAGAATGCATGTTAAAAATGATCAAATTGGCCAGGGTGGCTGCAGGAGGAGCAGCCCAGCTAGGAGGATATTCCAGAATGCCCAGAGAGGAGATTCCAGAATGCTCAGAGGAATCTGAGGAATCCAGACTCTCACTGATTCCCAAATGTGACAGAACACGGCCTTGGCCAAGCTGGGCATGGCAGCAAAGGTGGGGAAAATATTTGGGCTAATCATGTCCCCAGTGAGAGTGTCTCTGCAGAAAAAAACATCCAAAGGAGAGGAATAAATGTGGGGTGGTGTCCCACAGAGAGCAGAGCAGCTGCAGGAGGGACCCCAGCCAGGGCTGCATCCACAGGACAGGAGTGAGCACAGGACAGGAGTGAGCACAGGACAGGAGTGAGCACAGGACCCTCGCTGTCCTCAAGGGCAGGACAAGGCACTCCTCACCCTGCCTGAGATCAGAATTGTCTCCTGCACCCTGAATTTTCCACAGGAGAGCTGTTGGCTGGTCTTGCACTGAGCCAGAAGTGCAGCAGAGCCATCACATCCCACAGGGAAACAAGGAAAGGCTGCCCTGGGATGGGGTGAGGGAGTAAAACCCCACAGACTGAGCAGTGGGTGAAACCCCACAGGCTGCCCTGGGTTGGGGTGAGTGGTAAAACCCCACAAGCTGGGCATGGGATGAGTGGGTAAAACCCCACAGGCTGCCCTGGGATGGAGTGAATGGTGAAACCCCACAGGCTGGGCAGTGGGGTGAGTGGGTAAAACACCATAGGCTGGGAATTGGGGAGAGTGGGTGAAACCCCACAGGCTGCCCTGGGATGGAGTGAATGGGTAAAACCCCCCAGGCTGAGCAGTGGGGTGAATGGGTAAAACCCCACAATCTGAGCAGTGGGGTGAGTGGTGAAACCCCCCAGGCTGGGCAGTGCTGGCCCTCAGGGCTCAGGCAGGGTCAGGAGAGGCCCTGCAGTGTGTTGGACACTCAGCATGGCACAGCCTGCCCCTGATGTGCCAGCTCAGCAGGCTGGCACCTCTGGGCTGCTCCCCTGGGTGCTCCCTGTGCTGCTCTGTCCCTCCCCAGGCTGCTCATCCCAGCAAACCCTCTGGAGATGTTCCCTGGGCTCTGGGCAAAGACAACAAACAAACACAAAATGGGATTTGGGAGCTGGGCTGTGCTGACCTGCCCGTGCTCAGGAATGTGACAGCTCAGGATAAACCCAAGCAAGAAGGGTTTGTCTTTGTTTTTCTTTAAATTTTTTTCTCATTTGTTTTGTTTTTGTTTGTTTTTTTGTTAGTTTGTTTTTTGGTTTGTTTGTTTGTTTGGGGTTTTTTGTGGGTTGGTGTTTTTTTTTTTTTTTTTGTGTGGTTTGGTGGTCTTTTTTTTTCTGTGGTTTTATTAGGTTTTTTTTTACTATTTCCATGTTGTACCATGACACTTAATTCTGTTTTATGACACAGGATGCATCTCTGGCTCATACACTGGAGGCCAGGCTGCTTTAATGCTCTCAGCCTGCATTGACCTACAACTTCAATAAATGCTGGCCAAGTGAGACATGGGATGAATAACTCAAGTGGCAAAATAATGGCAAATCCCACAGTTTGCCTTCTACAAGCTGCCAGTTATTTATTAACAATTAGATCCAAATATCTTATTCAGATGCAGCAATGCTTTGTGAGCAAGGAAAGTGAGGACAACTGGTCTTTGCTCTTTGCTGGAGTGTTTTGCTTACAAATCAGAACTCTGTGTCTTTTGAGGGATAATTCTAGAGAAATGCCCATGAAATCTTGGTGGGTTTGTTTCTCCATTCTAGAGAAATGAATCTGAGTGTTCAGATGGTTCCTCCTGGGAAAGAAATCCACCAGTGAAATACAAGTTATGGGTGAGCTTGTGGAGATTTTCAGCTGATCAACTCCATCCTCCCTCGTGAGCTGATCCAAACAGAGCTGATCCTGCATGGCAAGGAGGGGAATATTTGGGACCACAAAGCTCCAGCAGATAAATTTAGCTGAGGTTTGAAGCACTCACACAAATCTGCAAGGCCGGGATTCAGCTCAAATTCTTTCCAGTGTTGTATCACCACATAATTCCCCACAGGTGCTGTTGTTGGTGGTGTTTGATGGTAAATAATCCAAGCAAGTGGATGTTTTGTTACAACAATCTCCTGCTCCACTGGTTTGTCCCTGGCTCTCTGTGCTGAAGTTACAGTGCCCTTGTCTGGAAATGAGGCCTCAGCACGAAATAGACAAAAAAATAATAATAAAAATAAAAACAACACCTGGCAAGGAAGAAATCATCCAGCCTGTCTCATCAGCCAAGAGTCTGGGTGTTATCCCAGTTTGTGGTGTCAGGGTGGCTTTGCTGGGTGAGAGACAGATGAACAGCCACTGACTCCCTGCCCCTGGGTGTCCTGGGGAATTCTTCTCCTCTGGAAGAGCTCCCACAATATCCCTGAGCTAAAAGGAAATCTCTCATTTGGCTCACAATGATGATAGCACCCAAAAGAACAGGCCCAGAAGAAAACCACCCCGTTTTTGTCCCACAAAACAGGCAGGAAACAAGATATTTAGAAGAATTAAATCTCTCAGTTGGCTCACAATGATGGCAGTCCCCAAAAAAATGGGCCCAGAGGAGAAACACCCGGTTTTTGCCACAAAAAATGGGCAGGAAATATGATATTTAGAAGAATTAAATCTCTCAGTTGGCTCACAATGATGGCAGCACCCAAAAGAACAGGCCCAAAGGAAAACCACCCCATTTTTGCCACACGAAACAGGCAGGAAATAAGATATTTAGAAGAATTAGCTGGAAGTTAGAATTTAGCAGAGATCAAGCTGCACGAGGGAGAGGTGCAGAGAGGCCACTGCAGCGGGTGGTGGCTCAGTGACCCTGTGGTGAGAGATGGGGAATTTTCCTGCAGGATCCAGCGTCATTCCAAGCTGGCAGTGACCCTTCCTCGGAGCACGGGGCAGAGATGGGATCCAGACCCCAGGCACAGGAGCAGCTCTGCCACAGGGCCATGGAGCTCCTGGGATTTGCCCAGCAGGACACGTTGGTGCACGTGCTTTGCCACCAAAATCTTTCTGTGCTCATTTTAACAGCAACAAAAAAAACCCCCAAACAAGCCCCAAACCCACAATCCTGTAGCACTATTTACTGTTTATCTTTGCTCAGAACATATGGTTCCACTTTCTTGGGCTGTTGGTCTCCAGGGTTAATGACATCTGACCAGATGGCCCAAAGCAAAGAGTGATGGGACCAACGTGCAGGACAATTAATCTGGATGGGGGAAAAAAAAGCAAAATAAAACAAGAAATCCCCAAATGCTCCCCCCTTCACCCATAAAATGTCAGATCCTTGGGCTGCCATCTAGACAGATGTTGTTACCATCTGGGAAGATGTTAAGTGGAGCCTTTCTGTTCCTTTTTTTTTTTTTTTTTTCCATCGAAATGCCCCAAATGTAAATAGTAGACACAAAAACATTTATAAATGATGCTGTCTTTTTTTCCCCTGCAGTTGTCTCCACGGCACTTCCAGCTCAGCTTTTAAAGGTTTTTCCAGTGACACACTCCCAACGTGTCCAGTGACAAATGATGTAACGTGTTGCTGGCCCAGGGGGCTGTGCAGGGGAGCCCTGGCTTTCATTACATTTTGCACGCAAACTTTTTCTCCCTCACAAACCCCTCCGTGCCAGGGCAGCACCAAAACACCAAAAAATCTGCCACAAAAGGGCTGCAACTCCCTCTGAGCTCAGCCTTTTGTGGGATGGGTACCCCTGGGAGATATTCCACACTGGAAAGCCTGAGGGAATCTGGCACCCAGCTCATTAAACTGCCCCTGTATTTCCAGAAACATTTCAGAATTATGTACAGAAATGCCCTGTATTTTCAGAATTATCTATAGAAATGCCCTGTATTTCCAGAATTATCTACAGAAATATCCTGTATTTTCACAATATCTTCCTGGGAGATATTCCACACTGGAAAGCCTGAGGGAATCTGGCACCCAGCTCATTAAACTGCCCCTGGATTTCCAGAAATATCTTTAGAACTATCTACAGAAATACCCTGTATTTCCAGAATTATCTACAGAAATACCCTGTATTTTCAGAATTATCTACAGAAATATCCTGTATTTTCAGAATTATCTATAGAAATGCCCTGTATTTCCAGAATAACTTCCTGGGAGATATTCCACACCGGAAAGCCTGAGGGAATCTGGCACCCCACTCACTAAACTGCCCCTGGATTTCCAGAAACATTTCAGAATTATCTACAGAAATACCCTGTAATTCCAGAATTATCTACAGAAATACCCTGTATTTCCAGAATTATCTACAGAAATATCCTGTATTTTCAGAATATCTTCCTGGGAGATATTCCACCCTGGAAACGCTGAGGGAATCTGGCGCCCAGCTCATTAAACTGCCTCTGGATTTCCAGAAACATCTTCAGAATTATCTACAGAAATACCCTGTAATTCCAGAATTATCTACAGAAATGTCCTGTATTTCCAGAATTATCTACAGAAATGCCCTGTATTTCCAGAATTATCTACAGAAATACCCTGTAATTCCAGAATTATCCACAGAAATACCCTGCAATTCCAGAATATCTTCCTGGGAGATATTCCACACTGGAAAGCCTGAGGGAATCTGGCACCCAGCTCATTAAACTGCCCCTGGATTTCCAGAAACATCTTCAGAACTATCTACAGAAATACCCTGTATTTCCAGAATTATCTACAGAAATACCCTATAATTCCAGAATTATGTACAGAAATGCCCTGTATTTCCAGAATTATGTACAGAAATACCCTGTATTTTCTGAATTATCTACAGAAATACCCTGTAATTCCAGAATTATGTACAGAAATACCCTGCATTTTCAGAATTATCTACAGAAATACCCTGTAATTCCAGAATTATCTACAGAAATGCCCTGTATTTTCAGAATATCTTCCTGGGAGATATTCCACACTGGAAAGCCTGAGGGAATTTGGTGCCCAGCTCATTAAACTGCCCCTGGATTTCCAGAAACATCTTCAGAATTATCTACAGAAATACCCTGTATTTTCAGAATTATCTACAGAAATACCCTATAATTCCAGAATTATGTACAGAAATACCCTGTATTTCCAGAATTATCTACAGAAATGCCCTGTATTTCCAGAATATCTTCCTGGGAGATATTCCACCCTGGAAACGCTGAGGGAATCTGGCGCCCAGCTCATTCTGGATTTCCAGAAACCAGGAGCAAACTGGGCTCCAACACCAGAGCTCTGGCTCTGGAAAACTCAGCCTCCCCCCTGGCAATGCTTTGTTTGGGGTTTGTTTTTCTGAGAAGGAACAAGTTCCAGCGCTGTCACTGCAAGGAAAGGTTTCCTTTGAGCCCCTGGCTGCAGCTTTATGCCCGTGACACCGAGGGCAGATAGAGTTTTGCTGAAAGAAGAGAGCTTTTTGGAGCCTTGCTTATTTGGTTTGGGGCACTAATATAAACTGTGCTGGCAAATCCTTTCTCCTGTAGGCAGAGGTTAAGTAGTGCATTGATTTAATTGGCTTAAAGTTAAGTAGGTGTCTACAAGATTAGAGCCCGAGAGCAGCCCTTCATTTCAAGCTGGCTTCCTTCTTCCTCTGACATCACAAAAAATCTTCAGGGAGCTTTTTTTTCCTCCCCAGCTTTGAAACTTCAACGTTATCTTTCGTCAGCATCTCAGAAGTTGGCAGAAAGATGCAAAAGAAAGAGGTTTTGTGATATTTTCATCTCCCTCTGGCTTCGTTGCTCGTGCAGTTTCACAAGCAGCAGAAGACACATTTGTCCTGCGCCACCACCACATCTGAGGGAGCTCAAGGAGCAGCTGGGCTTTTTAGGCTCAGCTTGGTATTTTCAATGCTGAATTCAAAGTTTTCAACCCGTTTTTGTACTGTTTGCCCAGGTTTTAGAGGCTGGCTACAGAGAGAATTCCAGGGAAACTGAGAAATAAAATGGGCAGAGTGTCCCAGGCTCCTTGAGATCCTTCTCCCTGGAGGAGCAGCCACCATCCCATGATTTCCACGTGGGAACACTGAAGGTTTGAGTAACCCTTTACTGTAAAGAGCCTCTCAGCCCAGTGACTCCTCCACACACTCATCACCCACCCACCCAAATCAGTATTTTGGGACTGGCAGCACTGCTGTGGGTGTCTGGAGCTTCAGTGCTGGAAAGCACAAAAGGTTGAAGCAGAAATCAGAGTCCAAAAGATGAGAGAAAATGACTTTAAAGGGTCTTCTGTGTATTTTTTACCTATTTGAGTCTGTGCTTCATCTCTGTCAAAAACCTCCTGAATCAAAACCCTCCCAACATCATCTCCAAATGAACCAGTAATTGCAAGACATCTGCTTCAAGTTGGGAGGAAATTATTTTACAAAAACCCTCTCCTTTCTATTTTTGGTAATTTCTTAATATTCCAGAAGCCTGTTGGATTATAAATGTTTATTACAGATGTTTGCAATGCATACCTGGCTCCCTGGAGCACATTTAATATTCATATATTAGATTATATCATTAAATCTTTATTGGAGACATCTTTTAGCACAATTTTCCATTGCAGGATGTTTGGAAAAGCAACTGAATATGAATTTAGGGCTTCAAAGATCCTTCCTTGTTCTTCATTGTCCTGTTTAGGATGGAAATATTGGATGAAGAAACAGGTGGGAATCTCTTTCTCTCCACAGGCAGCACCACTCTCTCCAATGGGAATTCCAAGGACACTTCAAGGGGGTGAAAACAACTCCATCCAAAATTCCCACTGAAATCAGGGCACTTTAATTCATCCACTTGTGCTTTAAGCTCTTCAAAATGGGAACAGAGTTTCCTTTCTGTTCCCACAACCCTCACCAAAAGGAAATTCTGGGTTTGTCTGTCTCTTAAACGCTTTCAGCAAACGTAATAAATGAAAAAAATAAAATGGAGAGATCTGGGAGAAAACACAGATTAGGTTTTGACAGATATTGAGATGTTAAAGATGCAGATAAATGCAGCTTGGTTTTGGGATTTCAGATGGGTTTGGCTGGTTTGGTCTTGGGATCTCAAATGGGTTGGGCTGGTTTGGGGTTGGTATTGGGATCTCAGATGGGTTGGGTTGGGGTTGATATTGGGATCTCACATTGGGTTGGTTTGGGGTTGGTGTTGGGATCTCACATGGGCTGGTTTGGGGTTGGTGTTGGGATCTCACATGGGTTGGGCTGGTTTGGGGTTGGTGTTGGGATCTCAAATGCTTTGGGTTGGGGTTGGTATTGGGATTTCAGATGGGTTGGGCTGGGGTTGGTGTTGGGATCTCACATGGGTTGGGGTTGGTATTGGGATCTCACATGGGTTGGGGTTGGTGTTGGGATCTCACATGGGTTGGTTTGGGGTTGGTGTTGGGATCTCACATGGGTTGGTTTGGGGTTGGTGTTGGGATCTCACATGGGTTGGTTTGGGGTTGGTGTTGGGATCTCAAATGGGTTGGGGTTCGTGTTGGGATCTCACATGGGTTGGGTTGGTTTGGGGTTGGTGTTGGGATCTCAAATGCTTTGGTTTGGGGTTGGTGTTGGGATCTCACATGGGTTGGGCTGGGTTGGGGATGGTATTGGGATCTCAAATGCTTTGGGTTGGAAGGGACCAAATTCCAATTCCAAAGCTCTGCCATGGGCAGTGACACCTCCCAGGAGCTCCATCCCAGCTGGTGGCTGGACTTGGTGACCCTGAAGGCCTTTTCCCAGCTGGAGGAGCCCAGGTGCAGATGTGAGGGGATGTGGGGTGCAGGATGTGCCCGGGGTACATTCCACATTCCCATTTGGCAAACCCTGGGGCTGGCAGTGCCTTCAGTCACGTAGGGTGGGATTTCCCTGCCAAAAAGAACGGGAGCTCTGACTGAAACCTGCAGATCCCTTAATGCACAAATTACCCATTAAACAAGATAAGAGCAGAGCAATCCCTGCTGGAATGAGAGCTGGGTGTTTGTGTAAACACTCGGATCTGAGCTGGGAACATCTGTGGGGCTGGGAATCTGTGGGATGGACACTGCACTTTCCCCTTTCGGCTGGCTGGGCTGTGGGATGGACACTGCACTTTCCCCTTTCAGCTGGCACTTGGAAGGGCTCTGCTAATTGCTTATCTCCTCTTATCTGATCACCTCCCCCATGCTCTCCGGTGTGGTTGTTAAAGGGGTTTTCAACTGTGCAAAGCCCTGACAGAGACAGGTTCAAAAGCCCAGAATAAACACCCCCAGGGGTTGTCTTTTCCCTGTTTCCTCAGCTGATTATCTGAGAACAATCAGACTGCACCAGTGCTTTCTTTGGATCTGGCCGTGCCCTTACGGAGTTCCAGGAGAATGCAAAATGAGCATGCATCGTGTTGGAGCAGGCAGAGGCTGCTCGGGGTGGCTGAGGAGCTGAGCTCCGGATTTCCCCTCCTTCCCGGGTAAGGGGGTCATAAATCCATCATTTCAGAATTTAATGCATTTGACCACATGGATCTCCCTGAAAAACAATGGAAACATGGAATGTTTGGGTGGCAAAGGGACCTTAAAACCCACCCAGTGCCGTGGGCAAGGACACCTTCCACTAGCCCAGCTTGCTGGCCTTGGACATTTTGACACTCTGGACAGCCTGGCTCCATTTTGTTACCTGTGTGAAAAGAGAAAATTCTTGGATCTCCAAATAGTTTCTGTGTTGGGAATAATCCAGCCTAAGAGTGTCCAGTAATTCCAGGTTTAAGCCAAACTCCAGGCCAGCTCCAGGATGGAATTTTACTTTGTCCTTCACCTATTCCCCATTTAATCTCCAACCAGAAGACAGCAGCCATCCCACCATAAATCCATCATTTCAGAATTCAATGCATTTGACCACATGGATCTCCCTGAAAAACAATGGAAACATGGAATGTTTGGGTGGCAAGAGACATTAAAACCCACCCAGTGCCATGGGCAGGGACACCTCCCACTAGCCCAGGTTGCTCCAAGCTGGCCTTGGACATTTTGACACTCTGGACAGCCTGGCTCCATTTTGTTACCTGTGTGAAAAGAGAAAATTCTTGGATCTCAAAATAGTTTCTGTGTTGGGAATAATCCAGCCTAAGAATGTCCAGTAGGTTTAACACAAATTCCAGGGCAGTTCCAGGATGGAATTTTACTTTGTTCTTTACCCATTCCCCATTTCATCTCCAACCAGAAGAGAGCAGCCATCCCACCTTAAATCCATCATTTCAGAATTTAATGCATTTGACCACATGGATCTCCCTGAAAAAGCCATGGAAACATGGAATGTTTGGGTGGCAAGGGACTTTAAAATCCATCCAGAGCCTGGGCAGGGACACCTTCCACTAACCCAGCTTGCTCCAAGGTGGCCTTGGACATTTTGACACTCTGGTTCCATTTTATTCCCTGTGTGAAAAGAGAAAATTCTTGGATCTCAAAATAGTTTCTGTGTTGGGAATAATCCAGCCTAAGAATGTCCAGTAGGTTTAACACAAATTCCAGGGCAGTTCCAGGATGGAATTTTACTTTGTCCTTTACCATTCCCCATTTAATCTCCAACCAGAAGACAGCAGCCATCCCACCTTAAATCCATCATTTCAGAATTCAATGCATTTGACCACATGGATCTCCCTGAAAAAGCCATGGAAACATGGAATGTTTGGGTGGCAAGAGACATTAAAATCCATCCAGTGCCATGGGCAGGGACACCTTCCACTAACCCAGCTTGCTCCATGCTGACCTTGGACATTTTGACACTCTGGTTCCATTTTATTCCCTGTGTGAAAAGAGAAAATTCTTGGATCTCAAAATAGTTTCTGTGTTGGGAATAATCCAGCCTAAGAATGTCCAGTAGGTTTAACACAAATTCCAGGGCAGTTCCAGGATGGAATTTTACTTTGTCCTTTACCATTCCCCATTTAATCTCCAACCAGAAGACAGCAGCCATCCCACCAGACTGGGGATTTAAAGGAATAAATTTGGATTGCATTTGGAGCAGACAAACAGAGCTGGAGCACGGAGGCAGAAATGAATTTAAAAGCTTTTTGTGTTTATTTGACTTAAGCAGGTCCATTTTCCCTGCACCAACCCACTGGTGCTTCCTGGAGAAGTTCCCCAGCCATTCCTGTGACAGGCTGCATCAGACAAAATAAATTAACAAAAATTTAATTAGTTTGTAGCATTCCTGTCAAAACTGACAACTCAAACATGGGGAAAAGATCACGTTTTTCCCCGGGGAACATTTTTTATTTCTTTTTTTTTGCTCTCTGTCTGAGGGGGAACACGAAGTTGCTGAGCTATTTTTGGGTTTTACATGGCCCACTGCTTCCTGTGCTGTGGGAGGGTTCAGGAGTGAGGCCATAAAGGAATTAAATTTCCTTTTCTCCCTTCAGAACCGTGGATATGGACCCTCTGCTTATTTACATTCTCCCTGGCAGGTTTTCCTGTAGTCCCCACGGGATCCTTGACATGGATTTCCATCACAGAAGGTCCTTTCAAAGGTTTGTGTCTTGGTCCTGGCCTAACTCCTGGATATAAATACACGGATGGATACCTGAGGAATAACTCAGATGAATTTCCTACAGCCAGGAAGAATTCCCCTCAGAAAAAAACCCCAAAATATCAGAACCAGAATTTATTAACAACATATTCACATCTCCCACTTTCAAACCATTTTCCACCTCTTTGTCAGTTGTTAATTATGGTGACAATTGTTAATTGAGGTGGCAATTGTTGGATGTCACAGTGAAACTGAGGTGACAATTGTTGGATGTCACAAACAGTGAAATATCAGATACGTATAATCATATTATAAGCATAATATATAGAAATATATTATATTTTATATATATAAAATATATAATACATATTATATACTGTGGTGACAATATATAATTGTGGTGACAATTGTTGGATGTCGCAAACAGTAAAATATCAGAGAAATAGAATTATATTATAAATAGAATATCTATAAAATATATCTATAGATATATATTGTGGTGACAATTGTTGGATGTCACAAACAGTGAAATATCAGATACGTATAATCATATTATAAACATAATATATAGAAATGTATTATATTTTATATATATAAAATATATAATACATATTATATACTGTGGTGGCAATATATAATTGTGGTGACAATTGTTGGATGTCGCAAACAGTGAAATATCAGAGAAATAGAATTATATTATAAATAGAATATCTATATAATATATCTATAGATATATTATATATTGTGGTGACAATTGCTGGATGTCACAAGCAGTGAAATATAATTATATTATAAATATGATATCTAGAAATATAGAAATATTATATATATATATAATACATATATATTGTGGTGACAATTGTTGCATATCACAAGCAGTGAAATAGCAGAGAAATATAATTATATTATAAATATGATATCTAGAAATATATAAATATAATATATATTTTTATATAGAATAGATATATTATATATTGTGGTGACAATTGTTGCATGTCACAAGCAGTAAAATAGCAGAGAAATATAATAATAATATAAATATAACATACAGAAATATAAAAATATTACATATATATATATAAATAAATATATATTATATAGACATAGATATATAAAATATATATTATATAGAAATATAAAATAATATTCGAAATAAAATGCCCCAAATGCAGTCCTGGGGGATGTCTTGCAGGGAGGATGTAATTCCAGAGGAGCTCCCACATCCTGGTCTGGCACAGAGCAGGGTTGTGGTTGGAGTAGCTGCGTGCTGGAATCAGCTCAGTAATGATTTTGGGCCTTGAAAGCAGCTACTAATTACTTTAATTAAACAATTATCCAGGAGATCAAATATATAGCAAATAATAAATCTTGCAGGTTGGGAGTATCATGCATTTCCCACAGATAAGCATCAGTGAAATATAATAGAGTTGAGTGTTATTGTTAATTTTGACTTGGGGCTTACAAATCACAGCTCCCCTGAGCTCTGCAAGATCCAGGTAAAGCAAGAAATCCAAGTAAAACCTCTTTAATTCTTGTTTTCCAAAGAAAACCTTGCCTTTGGTTTTCATCTCCCCAGTTGTGGTGGGGGAAGGTCTGTCTGGGGTGTCAGTGGCTGCCCCTGGCTCTGCTGGACCCATCAGCAGGGAAAAAATAGAGTTTAATTCATTTTTTGAAGGATTTCTGTGGTGCTGGGTGCTGTTGGTAGCTCACATCCTCAGGGAATCCTCTCCTCCAGGAGGAATCAGGGGTGTGGAATGAGGGAGGGAAACAAAACACAGGAATGCTCCCTCCAAGCAAACTTCAGGAGTTTAAACAATGACATTGACCCCAAAAGGGAGACCCCAAATCTCTGCTCCTGCCCTGAGCACCCAATGCCATTTTTTGGGCCACTCTGGCAGCACCATCCCCCCTTCCCCAGCCCTGCCCAGGTGTGGAGCTTCCAAAATCACAGCACAGAACTACTGCATTCAAATTTAATTAATTCCATGCATCTTGTGAAATCAATAATAATCCCTGGGCCCTGAGTGTTTCTTACAGGATTAATTCCTGGATCTGAGCCAGCAGTTCCCAGTCTGCCCAGTCCAGGCCCAAAGGAGAAGATTTCCAAGTCAGTAACCAGGGGCTGATTTGTGACACGTCAGGAATATCCAGGGAAAAACGATGGGAAAACATCCAGAAACCATGGAGAATGGAAATCCATCTTCTGCTGGGTGAACAACTCTTGGAAACCCAACACGTTCCACCTTCCCCCCTTGGCTCCAAAGCCTGTTCCAAGGTGGAAGATCAGCAGTGTGCAACTGAAACAATTCCATATAAAATAGGAAAGGGAAGGGATTTCCAGGAGCAGGAATGGTACCAGAGGGGAGCCACTGCCTGTCCTGCACTGAGGGAACATTTATTCAGCAATTTGGTTGTGATGGCAAAACTTTCAAGGCAGTGCTGGGCAGAAAGTCAAAATCTACATTTTAAGGTGATGTTTTAGGTCCTCTACAATGCACAGGAACCTGAATGATTTTTCTTTCCCTGTAACACAAGAATTTGTCTCCCTACAGAGGAGATAAATGCAGACATCCCATAAAATTCATTTAATTCAGCTTCCCTGAATTTCCCACCCGAATCCCAGAGATGGATGGTACAATGTCACTATATGGTGTTCACTCTAA
This sequence comes from Setophaga petechia, assembly GCA_024362935.1. NCBI lineage: Eukaryota > Metazoa > Chordata > Aves > Passeriformes > Parulidae > Setophaga > Setophaga petechia. The sequence continues at coordinate 297,877 of JANCRA010000174.1, forward strand.
AATTGAAAAGATGTTGAGATTAATTACATTCCTTAAATTAAAGATTTGAGGGGAAACAAACAAACAGGTATTTTAAACAAAACCAAAAAAGCAGCAATCAGCAGCACAGTGGTTGGTTTGCAAGTTTAAACCAATGTTTGAAGGATTTCTATTGTGGAATCAGTGATTTTCCACAGAATCCCAGAATGTTTTGGGATGGGGAAGAGCCTTAAAGCTCCTCCCATCCTTTGCCATGGGCAGGGACACCTTCCACCAGCCCAGGCTGCTCCAAGGTGGCCCTGGACACTCCAGGGATGACAATGTGGAATTCAGGAGGATGCTCAATGGTTCAGAGGTGCCCATTCCATGGAATATTTTACCATCCAAATCCCTGCCTGTGCTGCTGTGCTGTGCTCAGCTCACCTCCCGCAGGGACTGTGCTCAGGATGGGTCTGACTCTCATCAGTTTTATCCTAAACTTAATTTCTTGCAAATTTAATACAAGAACAGCAAGAACAAGGCCCAGCTCAGCTGCTCTGAGGCTGCTCCCTGCACTGAGGGCAGGACTTGGCCCAGGACACAGGAATTACTCCTGGGAGATGAGCTGTGCAAAGAAACAGGAGTGTGAAGAGCTGAGAAATCTCTTTGTAACCCCTCAGCTTCCTTTTAACCGGGAATATTGACACAACCAGCTCTGCAGAGTGCTGGAACCTGCGAGTTTGGAGTGCTGGAAAGCACTGGGGTTTTAATAAAAAATAAAATAAGCCTTGAAGAGAGTGTGAAAACCCCAGGATCTGGGGAGTAGATGGCAAACAGAGCTGCAGAGCAGGGAGATGGCTGCAGGTCCCATCCCCTCCCCAGCCCTTGTCCATCCCTGCAGTGCAGCCAATGCAGGAGTGCAGAGGGAGGGAGGGGGTGCATTGCCATGAAAGCTTCCCCCCATCCTTTCTTCTCCTCTCTCTAATGCTGCCCCTGATATATTAAGCTGCATTCCAGCCAGCTTCAAGGACATGTTTCTGAATCCCATTCAAGATGCTGACAGCCCCTGAAGGTGTGAGAGGAAACATGCCCTCAGATGGACTGCATTTATCCGTCTGCTCAGACCTTTAATCTGACATGTTTAGCAAAGCCTCTGCAGCGCTGCCCAGAACGTTCCAGCAGAAGAAAGCAGGAGAAGCAGGATTCAGGTGTTGCCTCTGGAGGTTGTTGTGGTGTTGGTGGGGCAGGCTCCAAAGCTGACAAGGAAAGAGCAGTGCCAGCCAAGGAATGGGGTTCTCTGGTGCTGCTGGGCTGGGCAGGCTGCCCTGGCTGGTAAACTGGTTTTACTGGTCTTTACTGGGTTTTGCCACATGGACCCCCCAAAATGCCCACGAGCTCCTTCACAGCCTTTATTGCAAATGGTACCAGGTCTGCTCTTGAATCCATTCCACCCTTGAGGGCCACAGAGCCCAGTTTCCCTTCTTGACCCAAACCAGGACTTGAGTGGAATCACTTTGTGCAGATCCTGAGCTTAGACTTGAGCCAGATAAGCCTTGTGGCAGATAAGGGCTCCTGTCCTTGCTCTGCACAGAAATTGCTGAAATCCTGCCCACTGTGAGGAGAGATCTGCTGATTTCCAGCAGGAGGAGGGCAGCTTTCCAGTCCTGGTTTTAATCCATCAGAGATCTCCTGCAAACAGCTGCCTTTTATTTATTTTCTTCCTCTTTTTTTTCCTCTCTTTTTTCTTTCTCTAGTTGGGACTAACTCAGTGTCATTCTCCTTTTTAATTTTTTTTTCTTTGGAGAGAATCTCTATTTGCTGTGTCCTGATGAAGTCCCAGTTATTCCTATTTCATTTACATCAACATCACTCAAGACTTAGTCACCAGCCTTAAATGATGTTGACTTAACATGGGCTTAAACAGAATAAAAAATGACTCATCACTGTGTGAGGGATTTCTGAGGCTGAGCAAAGGGGAGAAAGTGGAACAGCTTAATCCTTAACTTCTTCAAATCCTTCTTTTTTCTCTCTTGCTAAAATGGGAGGAGGGAATTCCCTGTGGTACTGAAAATCTAATGATGGGAAAAAGGGGTCACTTTGCAAAATACAAAATGAAAAGAAACTTTAATCACCGTGATAAGATTCTCCTTAAAAACGTTCAGTTCTGCCCTGAGGGCCCTGCTGCAGCACATTCATCATCACAGGGACCTTGAGCTGTGCTAAATTGTAAAATTGTATTTGTAATTGTGGTTACAAATTCCGCGTGGTGCAATGCTGATGGCACAGCAGTGGGGACACAAAACAGTTCTGAGGGGGCTCAGGTCTGCTGCATTTTGGAGCAGATTTTAAAAGGGAAAAAAAGCCCTAACTCCTACAAAATCCATGCCAAAATAACTTTAAAGCCAGGCCCAAGGAGATGATGTCCCAGCAGTGGGGACACAAGGACTTGGGGCAGTTTTGGGGGGCTCAGGCCTTCGTTCAGGTCTGCTGCATTTTGGAGCAGATTTTAAAAGGGAAAAGCAATCTCCAACTCCTGAGAAATCCATGCCTAAATAATTTTAAAGCCTGGTCCAAGGAGATGAAAGCACAGCAATGAGGACAAAAGCATTTGGGGCAATTTGGAGAGGGAAGTTCAGGGAGGCTCAGGCCTTCACTCAGGTCTGATCTGTTTTGGAACAGGTTTTATAAAGGGAAGAATAATCCCTAACTCCTGCAAAATCCATGCCAAAATAACTTTAAAGCCTGGCCCAAGGAGATGATGGCACAGTACTGGGGACACAAGGATTTGAGGCGGTTTTGGGGGTCTCAGGCCTTCCCTCAGGTCTGCTGCATTTTGGATGAGATTTTTAAAAAGGAAAACAATCTGTAACTCCTGCAAAATCCATGCCAAAATAACATTAAAGCCTGGCCCAAGGAGATGATGGCACAGTTGCAAGGACACAGGACTTGGGGACTGTTTGGGGATCTCAGGCCTTCCCTCAGGTCTGCTCCATTTGCAGCAGATTTTAAAAGGGAAAACAATCCCTACCTCCTGCAAAATCCATGCCTAAATGATTTTAAAGCCTGACTCAAGGAGATGATGGCACAGCAGTGGGGACACAGGACTTGGGGACAGTTTGGAGGGGGCAACTCAAGGGGGTCTCAGGCCTTCCCTCAGGTCTGCTCCATTTGCAGCAGATTTTAAAAAGGGAAAACAATCCCTAACTCCTGCAAAACCCTGTGGTTAAATAACATTAAAGCCTGACCCAAGGAGATGATGGCACAGTTGTAAGGACACAGGACTTGGGGACACTTTGGGGATCTCAGGCCTTCCCTCAGGTCTGCTCCATTTGCAGCAGATTTTAAAAGGGAAAACAATCCCTAACTCCTGCAAAACCCTGTGCCTAAATAATCCTCAAACCAGGCCCCAGAGAGCCCAGGGTGTCCCTGCCATGGTGCCACAGCTTCTCTGGGGACAGGAGGGGCTGTGGGGTACCCACAGTGGAGCCCCTCTGAGCACAAGGGAGCCCGGTGGCAAATCCTTCCCAAGGGCTGGAATTTGGCAGGCAGAGCCAAATCCACATTATCCACATTATCCACATCATCCAAGAGCAGCCACTGCAGCTGCTGACGACAGCCAGGCCTCAGATCTGCACTCTGCTCCTTTCTGTGGAGCAGGGAGACGGATCAGAGGACACCCCCCGAGCCTTTGAGGAGCATCCAGCTCGGGCTGGGGGAGCCCCATGACTTCACTGCGAGCGCTGCTCGACGTCTGGAATAAAGAGACAGACAGAAAAAAAGCAAAAAGCACCTTTGGAGCCTTTAAGGGTAATGAAGGAGTGCATCAAAAGAAAAAGAAAAAAAAGGAGAAAGAGAGAGGGAGAAAGATACGTTTGGCTGACTGTGAATGAATCTTATAAAATGGAAATGGGAAACATGTGCAAACACTTTAAATATTTTTGCCCCTGCAAGATACTTGAAGACTTCCCTTGTAAAACAAATAGGGAACAAAATAAAACCAGGTTTCCTTCAGTCAGCACATAATCATTTTCATGTTAATTTTTATCTTGTTAACCCAAAAATCTATTAGAAGAAAATTATCTGCCTGAAATCTGGCTTGTGACTCACGCTAAGTGGTTCTGATATTTTGAGAAAATAAATCTTTACAGTGTTTACACAAGTCTATCTGAAATTACAGTGTGTAAAAGAAATAATGGTTTCGAGTGACCATAGGTGACAAATGATCAGGCTTCTGATGTTATTCCCCTTGGCCTTGGCTGCAGGGGAGGTTTTTTTCCCTTTTCTTTTAATCCCTTCTCATTGTAACAATGGCAAAGCACACCCAGAGCTAAATGCAAAGCTAATTGAACATTAATTCAACAGTAGATTAATCGTGCTGTGGATTCTGCCCAGGTGCTGAATGGTCAGATCCAGCCATAATTAAAAAGGGCAGAAGAGTAATTTAATTACAGACCTGTCCTTAATTGTGAGAGGCCTCCCTGCTCTTCATGCCAAGTTGTGTTACCAAAGGGTTTGGATTTTAGAGAAGATCATTTGCACAATGAGAGCAAGATGGTTTTGAATTGAATCATGAAATCGTGGAATCATGAAATCAGAGAATCACAGAATCACAGAATCATGGAATCACAGAATCATAGAATATGGAAAGGACCCACAAGAATTATCCAAGTCCAACTCCTGGCCCTCCACTCCAATGTTTCATAGCTGTCACCTTAATTTTTAATTTTTTCTAAACAGGCCCATTGATTGCCATTAAAAGGAGAATTAAAGTTCTTTCAGGATTTAAACATTCCTGTTTCTCCTCATGGATACCACCAGTCTCCACACATTCCTTGTGTCATTCCTGAAATACAGTACAATAATAATAATAATTCAACATCTGTGGCTAATCCTGCAAGCCAAAGGCTATAATTAATTCTAACCCCTTTCTTCTGCTTGAATTTCAGCAGCATAAAATAACAGGTAGAAGGAGATGTTCAATAGGGAGAAATCTGGATAAATACACAGAAGTTCATTAGTAAGAACAAGTGGTGTGTTTTGGCTGGAAAACATCTTTTTGGGGTAAAGAGAAGGAAGCAAATGAAATGCAACCTGGGCATTTTATTCCAGGATTTGAACTTTCCATATTCTGCCCTGAGTTGCTTTATTAGCTAAAGCTCTGGGAGGACAATTACTGAGTGGTTTATATTGAAGTTATTACTTAAATCCCCTTAAATTCATAGTGGGCAGCTTGGAAATCTGCCTTGGTTCTGGGATTCCTGAGGAGGGCACAGACTGCAGGCAAAAGCTGCTTTTTAGCATTTTTTTGTTATTTAACAAATTTCTTCCACTTCAGCCCTACCAGTTATCAAAACTTTTACAGCTGAGTTTTGCTTTTTAAAGGGAATAGAATCCTTCCCATCCTTCTTTGCAAAGTTCATTCCCATGCCAGCTTTTCCATCCTCTGGCTTCGAGTCTAGCTAACTTCATAAATAAAAAAGAAATCGATAAATGCCTCTGCTGGAGGCTGAAACCCTGGGAAGGGCAGCCAGTGCCAGCATCCACCTGATGGGATTGGCACATGGATTCTCTCTTTATCCAGACTGGGAGGGCAACACATTGGCACAGACTGGCAGGGAGAAAAGTTGGGAATAAATATTTGAATGGTACCTTGGAATTCCCAGAAGGATCAGAAAAGCAGGAAAGGCTTTTGTCCCTGGGTGAGGGACTGGAGGGGGCAAGAGGAGTGGAGCTCAGGCTTGGAGCCTGAATTCCTTTGGGAATTTTCTCCCCTGTTTAAAATCTGTGCCTTGGCTGGGCACTCTGGAGCTGTTTAACAGGAATAACCCCAGGAATTCTCCCAGGGAAAGCCCAGCAGGTGCCTTTGCTGGTCAGGGATTTCCCCCTGCTGAATGGGGCTCTGGATTAAAGCAGCTCCATAAATCCAAGGTTTCCTCCTCATGTGCACTTCCCACCCCATCCCAAACCTTGTTTGACCCATGGGAGTGCCACAGCACAGGGGACAGCTCAGCATCCTCCAGGAATGAACAAAGAGCTGGGTTCCAGGGGGACAAGGGCAGGAAAAGCCGTTTATTGGAAATCAGCTCCAAAGACTGCAGAATTCTGAGGTGACAGGGTTTGTTTAGGGGCACTGAACAACATCCCAGCCCAGCAGGGCCAGGCAGGCTGAGGGTGATCCCCAGAACCATCCTGGGATGGCATTTTTGGGCTGTTCCCAACAGGAGAACTTCCCAGGAATGCTGGGGGAGAGCTGCCCACCAGGCCACAGCAGTAACTGCCTTTGCTTTGAGATGTTTGAGATGCAAATCTCCCACCACAACAAGCAGCACTCCCAGCTGGGCAGCTGGCACCAAAAACAGCTCCAGGAAATCCAACCCCACTCAGCAAGGGGAAAAGATTCCTGTTGGGAAAACAGGGAGAAGCTCCTGCCCTACAAACCTGCCCTTCCATCCCTCCACAGGTACCTGCTGGGCTTGCTCCTTCCAGGTGTTTGAGGGTTTAAAATACACAATAATTTCAATGAGAGGAAAACCCAGGCTGGGCCCCACCACAACATCAGCCACAGAATTATACCCTGTGCTTCCTGCAGCAAGGAGAATTTGCTTCTCTATTACCCAAAATCGACACAGCTGAGCTCCGTGGCTTGAAGCTAACATCACTTGGAAACATGAGGAGGAATGATTGAAGGATTTCAGCAGTGAATTGCAGTGATTCTGTTCATAAAGTGTCTTGGTGGCTGTTAAAACATTTAAAAATTTCTTTACTTTTTCTTCAGTTAAAAATCAAATTGAATGGGGTTTCTTTAATTGTAAGTGCATCTCATTATCTTTATGCTCACATCTAATAATCCAGATTCTTGTTTGTGGATGTGAACTTGAGATTATTAAATTGTCATGAACCAAATATTAAGCCACACGAAAAGGTTTTAAAATGGGGCAATCTAGAAAAGTTATTAATTAATTAAATGACCAGAATATACATTATTCACCCAGCACCCCTAGATAATCCTTAAGGTCCCTTCCAACCCAAGGCATTCCATGAATCTGTGAACCCTTCTATGTGTATTTTTAAAGAGCCTAAGATGCTCTTCTAGAGCCAAACTCCCCCAAATTTATACAATAAAAGGAAACAGTTTGATCAGGAAATGATTTGAACATTATTTTGCTTCATGAAAAGCACTTCCCATCCCCACAGTTGCAAAACCCAACCGATTGCCCAGGTTTAGCTGAGCAATGCTGACATCATTCCAATGATTTTTTTTTTTAAGATCTGAGCAATTATTGTCTGCAGGAGATGGGGCTGGCACTGAATTCCTGTCAAACCCAGCTCAGGTGCTGAAGTGAAGCTGCAGCTTTGGAGGATTTGCTTGTTTGTGTTGTTTTGGGGTTTGTTTTTCTCCCTTTACCTTATCTTTGTCCACGTAAATATTCTGCTGCACCTCGGGTTGTTGTCTAAGAAAATAAATCACAGAGCTCTTGTCTGGAGGGGCTTGGCCTGGATAAACCAAGCAGCAGGTCCAGGCACATCCAGGATGTCTCTGTGTGCTTCAAAGAACCCCAAACCACAGCAGTCACCTCAAGGTTTGAGTCAGGAAACGTCTTCACCCTCACTGGAGGGGGGTGGCAGCTGATCTGCTGCAATTATTGAAGGTCTGATGAGCTGAAAGAATAAAGCTGTTATTGAAAGGTTGGTTAAGATCAGGGAAAAGAGAGCAGATCATCCAGAGAAGGGATTTTTGGGTGGTTTCTGCACACAATTTTTGAACTTAAAGGACTGGGAGTAAGAATTAGAGGGAGTCGTGGCATCCTGGAATGGTTTGGGTGGGAAGGGATCTTAAAAATCAATTATTCCATGGGCAAGGGCTCCTTCAACCATCCCACAGTGCTCCAAGCCCTGTCCAAGCTGGCCCTGGACACTTCCAGGGATCCAGGAGCAGCCACAGCTTCTCTGGGAATCTGTGCCAGGGCCCCTCCACCCTCACAGGGGAGAAGGTGAAGGCTGAGACACAGGAACTGTGGTCCAAGCCCAAGAAAAGCAAATAACTCCAATGTTTTGTTCAGGGAGGGCTGAGCCAATCCTTTTGAAACAGCACATTGGAGCCTGAATCACTTGGATCCTTTTGAAAATCTAATTGCATTTTGATACACAGAGATCATTAAACACGGAGGTGGTGGGTGAAGAAGAATAGAAAGCAACGTTCTCCTTAAAATTCAGAAAAAACAGAAACTTCATGGAATGAACACACTGAGCAGTCCTGGGAAGACACCTCTGGGTACTTGGATTGGGTAGAAATTAATCTGGATGAAAATAAAACCAATCCAGCAGCAAAAACATCCCTGACAGGCTAATGTTCAATTTAAATAAACAGCTCTAATGAGATCTGTTATTACCTGCTATTTTGTCATGCTCTGGCATGCAGTCCCAAGTCTAATGTTTCTAAATGCTGTCATAAATTTTTTCAACCTAATCTGCTCCTAAAGATTTCAGCTCGTGTCCCTCCTGGTTCACAGTAAATTATGGACAGTGTTGAAGCCTCTGAGGGAACCTAAACCTCTCTTAGAGAACCCCAAATCACCAAACCCAATCTTTCCTCACCCCACAGGCTGCTGTGACTGTGATGTTTCATAAAGAATCTTCAGATGGATGTGCCAGGCACCCAAATTTGCATAAAATATACACAGAAAATCACAGAGATGATCCAAAATTACCTATTTAGCACCCAAATAAGGAAAAAAAGCTGCAATAACCTGGGCCAACCTGACAGCACTTTGACCCTGGCATGATCAACTTGTTTATTACCAAGTAAACCTGGTAAAAACCCGGCCATGATCAACTGGTTTTTTACTTCAGGTAAAGTCCCTCCTGTCCTGCCAATGCTGGTCCAAGCAGCTGTGCCCAAGTTTTGGGTGGAAAACCCCATTTTTGGCAGCTCCTGCTGGTCTCAGCAGAGGCCTGGCCATGGCAGAGCATCTTCACCTGGTTGAGAGGGAAAGGAAACAGGAGCTGTGTGCTGGACATCCCCTGATGTTCCTGGTGTCCTCAGCCTTGGTGTGCCTGTGGTTTTTGGGGAGGGTGCCAGGCTGGTGATGCCCCTCGGGTGAGTTCAGTTCCCTGTTCATGGTTTTGCTCTTCCATGGCAAAATCCAGCCAGGGTGTTTTGTCCAGACCTGCCCTGCAGGAATTGCAGAGCAGCTCCACTTTTTCCAGGGGATTTGTGGTGGGTTGAGCTCTTTTCTGACCCAGAGATGGGGCAACTGAGAGGTGTTTTTAAAACTTTAATTCCACTTGCAGTCTCATGTGAGGGGTGAGACGATAGAGATGTTATAATTCATGACATCACAATTATTTCCTAATTACAATACACTATAAACATTTCTTGGTCTCTCAACTTTAGCCACACCATGCTGTAAATGCCTTAATATCCAAAAAATTCATTTCCCACAGATTTGCTCTTAATTTTTTAATGGGAAGTGGTATCTGCAGGACTTTGATAGATGGAGGGGGCTGAGAATCTCTCACTGACCCAGAAGATGGTGGGAGTGATCAAATTGCAGCATTCTGGGTTGTGTTACATCACCAGCACATCCCTGCTGCTCCTGTGCTGGGAGAAAGGCACTCAGAGCTGGGAAACTCTGAGGGAAAAGGGAAATAAAAGAATAAAAAAGAACAAAAGAGACTCCTGAGTGATCCAGTTTAGGGTTTGATCCAGATGTGGTGACACAGCACGAGGATCATGTTGTGATGCAGGGAATGAGGGAGGAACATCAAAGCTGAATGAAGAATTTTGGATGGTTAAGCCCCTGAAATAAATCTCCAGGCAGGTGGTGATGCTCGAATAAAATACCAGAGACCTGAAACCACTGAAATTATCCAACAATTGTGAATTCTGCTGGCTCTGGTCAATGGCTTTGCTCCAGTACCCCAAAAACCAGGCCCCAAATGCTGTTCAGAGCTGGAAGGTTGGGGAGCCCCTGTCCTGTGTCACACACAGGGGATGGAGGGGAGCTGCTGTTCAGCACCATGTGAGGGATGTCACCTGCTGGAAAAAGAACCAGAATTCACATTTCTCCATGAATTATGCAGTGTTAAAACCCTTATCACTGCCATGCAGGCAACTAAAGGCATTGGGAACACATTTTTTGGGGGTAAGAAGCTTTTTAACTTCTTTTCCTGTGGTATATAAATCTGCACGAGCGTTGTCACTCCCACAGTCCAAACAGTTTATTCAAAGACTGAGAGGAGTTTCACTTTTCCACCAAGGTCAGGACAACTTTGGTGTGCCCTGACAATCCCTGAGCAGGTAATACTCCTAATGCTTTATTAACACAGACTGGGGTCAATAAACACTTTGTACTGCCCTCCTCCCATATCTCCCCACGTAATTCCCCAATCCTACTGCCTAAAGACCGGAGGGATTCCCAGCCCCAAGCCAGGGAAAGCTCAGCAGTTCAGCTCCATTTCAGCTCTTTTTAAGGCCACCGTGGCTGCCACCTTGATAAATGCAGTTGTTACTAGGAAAGAACAAAATCCTTTAATCATTTTCAAACATTAAATTCCATCATGTCTGGCCCGTAAATGTAAAGTTCACTTTCCAGGAAGGATTTACCAAAGTCGATACCTTGTGCTGGCAGAACGTTCACTGTACATTTAGCAAAATGATTTTTTGGGGGAGGTTTTTGATACGTTCAGCTCCAGAACTACAACCATGCCCTAATTTGCCCCGAGTGGCTGCAGCTGAATGTTGTCATCTGTCCCTAATAAGAGCTTTGTTTGTCCCGGGCTTATCCCGGGATAGTTAAAGCTGCAAAAAAAAATTAAAAAAAAAAAAAAAATTACTTGAGCTCCAAGTCTGCTCTCCCTCCCCGTGCAGCCTCCAAAGCCTGACGTCTGTGCTGGTTTCTCAGAGGCAATGTTCAACATCTGGTGCCGAACCAGTGGGGTCAAATAATGTTCTCACCATTTAGCGTAATTAACTCCAACCGCCCGTCTGCTGCACGGCCCCGCCGCAGCCAACACAAGCAAAGCCGGGCCAAGGCGAAATTTCTGCTCATTATTAAACCCAAATCTAAGCACTTGTCTGTCTGTAAAAACAGAGCAAAGGGAGGAAAACTGAAACCAGCGAACAGGGTCTGAGGTTTCAATAAATGTCAGAGAGCGTCAAGTCTGTTTGGATTGCAAATTATTGCTGGCTGATGGTCTATTATTTTACAACTGGCGATTGCTGTCAGGAGGTGGGGAGGGGGTGGAGGGAGAGGGTGCTCGAATCCCAGCCAGAGGGGAACAGAAGTTGCAAAATACTGTAACAATAATTTAAAAGAAAACCACCAAAGGCACTTTCGTGTTGGCTAAATTTAGAGTTTTCGTCGGGTATCTCTTCGAAGAGTAAAGAGGGCTTTGATGGATGTCCCATCACCAGGGACAGGTTGGATGGAGCCTGGAGAAAGCTGGGATAGGGAAAGTGTCCCTGCCTGTGGAGGAGGTGGGATTGGACTGGTTTAAAGGTCCCTTCCAACCCAAACCAGTCTGGGATTCCAAATCCAAGTCCCCTGGGATAGACACCGCCCCCAGTTCCTCTCTGCCATCTCTGCCTCCCAGGAGAATGAAGACAACTGGAGAACCATGAATGTGCAGAGTACAAAAAGTCCATCCCACTCAAACCAGTCTGGGGTTCCATGATTCCAGGTCCCCTGGGATAGAATCCACCCCCAGTCCCTCTCTGAAACCACCCCCATCCCTGCCTCTGCCTCCAGTCACCATTCCCAGGAGAATGAAGACACTGGAAAACCATGGACATGGAGAGTAAAAAAAGCCCATCCCAACTCCCTGACTGGTTTTAAGGTCCCTTCCAACCCAAACCAGTCTGGGGTTCCATGATTCCAGGTCCCCTGGGGTAGAAACCACCCCCAGTCCCTCTCTGCCACCCTGCCTCTGCTTCCAAACACCATTCCCAGGAGAATGAAGACAACTGGAGAACCATGGATGTGCAGAGTGAAAAAAAACCATCCCACCTCTCTGACTGGTTTAAATGTCCCTTCCAACCCAAAACAGTCTGGGGTTCCAAATCCAAGTCTCCTGGAAAGACCCCCAGTTCCTCTCTGCCATCCCTGCCTCTGCCTCCAAACACCATTCCCAGGAGAATGAAGACACTGGAGAACCATGGACATGGAGAATATAAAAAGCCCATCCCACATCCCTGACTGGTTTTAAGGTCTTTTCCAACCCAAACCAGTCTGGGATTCCATGATTCTGAGTCCCCTGGGACAGGAATGACCCCCAGTTCCTCTCTCCCTCTGCCTCCAAACACCATTCCCAGGAGAATGAAGACAACTGGAGTACCATAAACATGGAGAGTAGAAAAAGCCCATCCCACCTCCCTGATGTGCTTAATGTGAGCTCATATCTTGTCAAGCAGAGATGAGAGAACTTTTAAATGGTTCTTAAACTGTCTTGGTAAATGAATTAAAATATGAAGGGCTGCTTCTTGAAATAGAGTGGAGAGGACAATTTATCATACAATCCCAGAGTGGTTTGGGTTGGAGAGGACCTTGAATTTCATCCCATCCCACCCCTGCCCTGGGCTGGGACCCCTTCCCATGGTTGCTCCAAGCCCTGTCCAGCCTGGCCTTGGACACTGCCAGGGATCCAGGGCAGCCACCAACACATCTGGGTGGATTTGACTCCCACTGAGCACAAACAGAGGATCAGACCCCGTTTGTGAGGGGAAGGGAGATGCTGAGGGATGAGCTGAGGGATGTCCACAGCCACAGAAGGGCCAGGACAGCAATGTGTCCCAAAGAAGGGGACATTGTCCTAATCCCACAAAAATCTTCCAGTTGCTAAAACCTGTTGGTTTTGGACTCTACCAAACAGCCCAGCTGAGGCTTCTGACATTGGGGAAAGTAAATAAATCCATGCCAAGTGCAAAACAATCCATGAAAACATCCTGCAGTTAACGGGGGAAAACATTTCCCCCAACAAGGGCTGATTCCAGACCCAAATTTCTCAGCCAGCCTTTTTGGAAGCCAACCAAGCCATTGAATAGAACTTTACAACTCAACACAGGCCGGGGAGCTTTGAAATCTGTGAAGGGATGAAATGCAGGGAGATGTTTTCACATGGAAAACATGATTGCTCTAGATCAATATGTGAGGTGGCCTAAAATAATTTGCAATTTTATAAAGCGAGAATAACTCTTTACAGCCCACCTATTATTTTTTTTAATTTATTTTTCAGCAATGCGAAGTGAAGAATTCAAGTCTGAAGACAAGAAGGCTTTAAATTAAATATAAATATTCACAACATGGCTGTTTGGTGCTATATGGAAAAGCAAATTTTATTTTTTTTCTGTTTTTCTCTCCCTAAATTAAACCTGTGTTTTGCAAAGCCAACCAAAAAAAAAAAAAAAAGAAAAAAAGAATGGATTCATGGTTACAAAAGAGTGGTTATGCTCTCCTGTGCCCAGCACCTCCTCCTCTCTCCCTCACACGCACACAGCCACTGGTAATAAAACTGTAACTTATGATTTCGCACCAATAATATCCCACGAAGGGTGCCTCGATTTTCCCCTGGAGCAAAGGAAAGAGGCCAAAACAATCAACGTCTCTCTTGTGCAGAGCTGAGCTTGGGCTCCACTTGGACTCGGCTCCGTGTCCCCCCTGAGCCTGTGGAATATTCTTTACCTGCCAAACTCCTCAGCCCCAAATGCGATGGTGACCCTGGAGCTTTTTTTGGCCCCTCTCAAAGTCAGGGAGGAACGTGGATCACCCAAAGGTTTCTGTTCCACCAACCCAACGGGATCTGTCAGGCAGAGCTGATCGATATTTTCCCAGTGCAGAAACTTTCTGCTGTGAAATCCAAAGGTTCTCAAGATGTATTTTAATTTTTCTGGCTTTTGTCAAAAATGATCCAAATTCCTGGAACACTTTGCTGTCCCCTCACGTGCTTTGACTGTGGTTTGCAATGACTTCAGGGGAGTTTCTTGTCAATCTCTGACTTGGGTCAGCTCACAGAGAACTGGAAAATACTCCTGAGATGGGAAATCTCAAGGAGCAGAGGGTGCAGGAGCTGCTGCACACATGGCAGGGGGTGAGCTCCGTGCCTTGGAAGGATTCCTGCTTATCCACACTGTGCAGCACGAGGCACTGCCCAGGGAAGAGGAGATGTGCTCTTTGTAATGCACAGTAATTAAATCAGCTCTAATCAACCACAGCATCTCTTTGGGAAGCATCCATGAGTGAAAGGCTCCTTTTTTTTTTTTTTTTTTTTAATTTTAGTACGAGTTTTTCTCATTAGTTACACCAAAGCTGCATTTAATTCTCGCCCTGGCTGAACTAAACTCAGATGAACAGAGAGGGCTGAGAATAAACTTTAACTCTTCCATTTGGAACTGCCCCTGGAAAGCTGAATATCAACAGAATCCCAGTCAGACCCCCTGTGACCAAACATGCACTTAAAGAAAGAGTAAACAGCCAAACCTCCTCGAGCTGCTTTGGCCCCAGCCCTGTTCCTTCCCTTTGGCACTTGTTCCCTTGGAATGATGGATTAAAAACTCCGAATTTCAGCAGTTTCTCTTCCCCCTCCCTGCACTGGGATTAAGTGTTTTGCTGTAATTAGTTTCTAATTGCTGTGTCCAAACCATGGGAGCCGAGGGGTGGATATCCATGGACATCTCGGCTCTCCTCAGGCAGGAGGGAGTGAATTTCCCCGGGAAGAGGGGCTGACCATGTTTAATGAGCACTTCTGGGCTGACAAATGGCTGTGTAAAACACTTCCTCCCTTCCCATGTGCTCCCTGCGTGCCTCGGAGTGCCAAGCTCTTCACGTCTGGATTAAGTATCACAAGCTCCACAATTATTTTGTCTCCTTGTCAGATGCTCGCTGTGGAGAGAGGCCGCTGCCTTTGCTGCCCACCTGGGTGGTGTTAATGGGCTGCTCAGTCACCCCAGACACACAGAACAATCAGGGATTTCTCAGCTTTGGGGAGAAAACCAATTTTTTCCCCTCCCATCAGTACCCCCAGCCCCATTCCAGGTGCAGAATCTTGGAATGGAATGGTTTGGGATGGGAGAGACCTTAAAGCTCATCCTGTTCCACCTCCTGCCATGGGCAGGGACACCTTCCACCATCCCAGGTTGCTCCAAGCCCTGTCCAGCCTGGCTTGGGACATTTCCTGATGAATCTGGATTTATCTGCAGCCCTTTGCAGCCTGAATCTGCAGTGAGCTCTGCCCACAATCTCTGCTGTGCTGCTGAACTGCCCAGAGCCCAGGAAATCCGAGGATCCTCAGTGACCCCCTGTGACCCTCACGAGTCCCTTCCAGCTCAGGAGATCCTGTGAGATGAATCTGGGTGAATCTCTGAGGTGAATCTGGGTGAATCTCTGAGGTGAATCTCTGAGGTGAATCTGAATCAGGACTGGGTGAAAACCTGAAGAGAACAAATCCTCACGCTACATTTTACAGCTGAAAGATTTGAAACTAAAAATTCACTGGATTCCCACTGAAATGTGACCCCCAGAATTGCACCAGCCTCAATAAATCTCATTGTCCTTGGCTAAAACATCCTCGGAATAATTCTCCAGTTTTAACCAGGCACATCTATTAATTGGCCTCACCCAGATGAGAAAAACACTGGGAAAGAACATCCCTTTTATTGGACCTTCAAAACATTTTCCAGCCAACAATTTCATCCAAACTGGGGCTTAACATTTAGAAGTTGGACTTGGCATTTTAAGATCTGGTCGATACAAAGTTTGGGACAAACCAGAAGAAAAAAAAAACAAGAAAAAAGATGGTTGAACAAAACCTGAGCTGAGCCCATGATGGATGGACCCTTTCTTTGGTCTCATTCAGCACTGAAACCACCCGTTGGCTTGGCCACCCTGAGCTCAAATATTATTTAATGCTGGCGTAAAAAGAAAATAATAATTCTGCAGTGTGAGTGTTCCACAGCGCGGCTTCCAATTCACCTCTGGCCTTCCAGGCTCTGGGCAATGATTCATTTTCCTCCTGACAGGAGGGGTACAACATTCTCAGCGCTTCTTGGGTGGAAGAAAAGTTTGTAGGAAGCAAATCCACAGCGAGCCATTAAACTTGATGAGGATTAATCCCCTCCCTCGCTGGTTTCATGTCCAAAATGCATCGATGGCTTGGAGGATTGGGCTGGAGTCCCCAGCTGGGAGCAGAGCTGTGATCTGGGGCTTTTGGGGAGTGTGTATGCACGACCCAGCTAATGGTGGAACAAACCCCAGTGCTCTGGGCTTGGGGAGTCCCACTCCAGCAATAACAGATTGTAAAAGATCAAGTTTCAGCACAATTAGCTCCTGGCTGCAGTTTATTACCCCATCGGAGATTTAAAACATGATTTTTTTCCCCCCTCCCCACTGCATTCCAACAATGCTTAAGTGTCTGGGGCTGACACTGTAAAACAATAATAGAGTGACAAATATCTGTCTATCCGAAGACAAACCCAGTGGCTGGGCTTGTTTGGAGACAGTGAATTGTAAAATATGCTTTAAAGTGGCCTTTTCTCCTTCTTCTCAGCTGGTCACAGGGCTGAGTGGGAATGTTTGTGGTGTCTTGTTTGGTTTTTAGCGTTTGGTGGGATTTCAGGATGGTTGAGGCTTCTGAAGGACAAGGCCCAAGGGCTGAAGGAAGAAATCCCTGTTATTTATTTCTGCAGCAGAACTTGAGGTCAACACCCGATGCCTCAATGTGAAAAACAATTAGGTGGATGAAATTCCTCCCTGCACATGTGCAGCTCTTCCCCGTGGATGTCAGGAGTCCCTGGATGTCCCCTGGGATGACATGGGGAGCATCCCAGCAGTTTTATTTCCTTGGGCTGGATGGAACACGTTGGAACAGGATTTTCAGGACATCATGAGCAGGAATGTGTTTGGGGACATCTTGCTCTGCGGGTTTTGAAGTTTTTAATAAGAACACCCTGCAAGCAGCCCTGCAGCTTCCA
The DNA here is from genome assembly GCA_024362935.1 of Setophaga petechia. Classification (NCBI taxonomy): domain Eukaryota; kingdom Metazoa; phylum Chordata; class Aves; order Passeriformes; family Parulidae; genus Setophaga; species Setophaga petechia. Next base: position 314,798 of record JANCRA010000174.1, read on the forward strand.
AAGCACCATGCCAAGAGAAAAAGGAAGGCACACAGAGGGGGAAAAAGGGGGGAGCTGGGAGCTGTCAGGGTCGATCTGGGAGAGTTTCCACGCATTGGAAGCGAGAAGCATCGAGCACTTTGCAAAACGCGGAGTCGCAATTACGGGAGCAAATTGTAGCGATTAGAGCAGGTATGAAACTTCTCAGTGACACAATAAACAGCAGGGCAGAGTTGTTTCCATTTAATTAAAGCCCTGTTTACCCAGCCCCTGATGTTTCAATCCCGGGCAGAGCTACAGGAGCACGTTTGCCCCGTTGCTGTGGGTGTTGTGCGAAGCTGTGCAGGTGGAGGTGCCACAGGAGCTGCCCTGGTGTGTCCCTGCTCCAGGAACGGGGGCAGCACAGCAGAAGGAGTCTCCAGGGATCCCGGGCTGGACTGGGGCCTCAGGAAATACAGAGCAACTGGAACAGCCCCAGGGTGTTCATGTCCCCATCGCTCTGGGTGGGATTCAGCTAGCTAGGCCACCTGTCTGGTTTAAGCTGTTCCTCAAGTCCAGCTCAAAGACAGCAGCACAGAGGGAAGTAGGGAAGTTGGAAATGGAGCTGCGCCACCTCCCTCTCATGCCCAGAGCCCAGGAAATCCGAGGATCCTCAGTGACCCTCCATGACCCTCACAAGTCCCTTCACAGCTTCCTGTGAGCCCAGGACTGGGTGAAAACCTGAAGAGAACAAATCCTCACGCTGTATTTTACAGCTGAAAGATTTGAAACTAAAAATTCAGTGAATTCCCATTGAAATGTGACCCCCAGAATTGCGCCAGCCTCAACAAATCTCATTGTCCTTGGCAATGAGGCCCATGGAGGTCTTACATGGGTCCTTCCCTTTTTCAGGGAACATGGAATGGTTTGGGTTAGAAGAGACCCTAAAGATCATTTAATTCCACCCCTTAGGGGCACCTTCCACTGTCCCAGGCTGCTCCAAGCCCCATCCAGCCTGGCCTTGGGCACTGCCAGGGATCCAGGGGCATCCACAGCTGCTCTGGGGCTGATGGATGTCCACAGCCACAGAAGGGCCAGGACAGCAACGTGCCCCAAAGAAGGGGACATCGTCCTAATGCCACAAAAATCTTCCAGTTGCTAAAACCTGCTGGGTTGGGATTCAGCTCGTTGCCTGTGCCAGGCCTGTGCCAGGCCCTCCCCACCCTCCCAGGGAGCGTCCAGCTCGGAGCAGACACCTAATCCTGGAGAGCATCTCCATCCAGGAGATGGAGAAGCCAAATCCCAGCTGTTCTGGGTCCGAGTCCTGTGCAGGAGGGCGTTGCTGGTGCCGTGGAAGCTGCAGCTCCAGCCTGAGTGCTGAGTGGCTTCCAAAGCCACCAGGACGAGGGGGTTTGGAGGTTTTCTTGGCTGCCTGCACGGGGCGGTTTGAGCCCAGCCTGGTTTCCACAGGTCAGGCTTAAGGCAGGCTGGTGGAGAGGTGCAGGAGCCAGGCTGCAGTGCCAGAGCCTGTGGATAAACACAGCCTGCTCTCCCTGCAGCAACAGCAGCCCTGCAACGTCATTTTCCAGTGGTGTTGGTCTGGCACCTTCCTGCTGCACTAAACTCACTCTGAAGGAGTCAAGTGAAGGAAAGAAAAAAAAAAAAATTAAAAAAAAAAAAAGTGGGAAAACCAACAATGCTAAAAAAAGGCCTGCTAAATTTAGGATAAAGCTGAGGATGCATTGGTCAGTGTCCAAGGGAAGTGGCCCAATGACCTGATTACTGCTCAGCAAAGTCGATGGGAAAAGCTGAAACTGGAAAACTCGATCGGTTTTATGACCTTTAAGGAGTGCAGTCAGAGAAGGGAGTTTAGTGCCTCTATCTTCCCATTTGTTTGTAATATTAGTCATTCTTAGAAGAGGGCCTGACTCACTCTGCCAGAGTTTCTCCTCCTGTATAAACTAAAACTCTGTGACATTCAATTATTTCATTATTTTAGGCCCCTCCCAAATTAATGCTCTCCCTGAAGCACCTTCTCCTCCCAGTGACACCAAGTCTGCACAGAACAACATCTGGCACTTGTTCCTTCCACTCCACTCCCGGCGCCTGCTGGAGGTGGCCAAAATTAGCAGCACATTCACCCTCGGTGCTGAGGGATGAACGTCCAAATTCAGGGCTTTCAACCTAATTTAGGGCTAGAATTTTCTGGTCTGGCACACAGCTGGTATCTCTGCACTCAGAGGCACTCGAACATGTTTATCTTCGTGTGTTTATGAGTTCATGAGCTGAGAAAGTGAGGATTGGGCAATAAAGATCATTCCACTGAAATCATCACCCCCACCCCAATCAAGCCGGAGATTTCACACTCGATTTGAAAAGATGGGCTGCAAATCACGGCTGCATTTTTCCTGCTGATTCCTCCTGGGTGCCACCTCTGCTTTCCGCGGCCGTGCAGAGGGAAGGTCTATTTATAAATTAACAACCTGATGCCATCTGCACAGAGCCATCAGATCTGGCCTGGATGCCAGCTGGGAGCTGCAATCCCCAAATGTGCCCTTGGAGAAGCGTTCTGGGCGGAGACCTTCCCCGTTTGGCTCCAAACCTCCCCGCAGGTGTTCAGTTCAAGGAGTGTCACCAAGGTGTGAGGCAAAGCAAGCCATTCCAGCCCAGACTGGCTCGTTCTTATTTTCTTTCCTGCTAATTGTACCCGCAGCCAGCGGATTCCCTCGTCAGCCGCTGAATCCCCGCGGCCGCCTTCTCCCCGTCGCAGACAACTTTTATGAAAAATCTTTCCTTAGGATTTCTCCTCCTGAGAAGCTGAGAGGCCTCAGGAACAAAATGTAAACATTGATTATCTGCTGCTGTGGAATGCAACAGGTGCATCTGGGATTGGCCTCATGTGGTTGTTTCTAATTAATGGCCAATCACAGTCAGCTGTCCGAGCCACAAGTCTTTATTATTTCTCTTTGCTATTCTATTCTGAGCCAGCCTTCTGATGAAATCCTTTCTTCTATTCTTTTAGTATAGTTTTAATGTAATATAGATCATAAAATAATAAATCAAGCCTTCTGAAACACGGAGTCACATCCTCATCTCTTCCCCAGTCCGAAAACCCCTGTGAGCACGGTCCCATCTCCCTTCCCGCCTGGCACCGCTTTTATTCCCAAAGCTGGCAGGGAATCCTGGCCAGCCTCCAAGCCTCCCAGAGCCTGGAACACACACAAGCCTTGCACAACCCTCCCAAGGCACCACTTTCCTTCCCCGTTGTTGCCACCTCCGCTGGCAGCGCCAGGCCGGGCTGTTCCCTCTTGCCCAACATCCCAAAGTTTCCCCTGGGAAAGCTGACGGCTCTGTCTGGAATAGAAAGTGATGTTTGAAAACAAAGACACGTGGCAGGGGTGGAAGGGACGGCAGAGGGATGATTAATTGTGGGGAAATCTGCGATTTGATCGTGGTGGGGTGGTGAAAGCAGAGCTGTGCTTCGTTCCCAGCTCATTTCCAGGGAGTTCACTCTGGTTTCCAGGCTCAGCAGAGCCTTTGGCTGCTCTGCAGGGATTTGCAGCGTCCCCAGGTGATGCCATGGCCTGGGCAGAACTCGGGAGCAGCCCTCAGGGCAGGTTTGTCACCAACTGTCCCCGGCCTGCTGGGCACCAGCTCTGCCCAAATTCACATGTGAGGGGATGGAGCTGAGCCCAAACTCTGGAAAAGAGAAGGAATTGACCTGCCCAGAGCTCTGGGTCAGCTTTGTGCCTCCTGAGTAACCACAGCAAGCAGCCAAGCCCCACATTCAAGGGATGCTTTAATTCCAGCTGGGAATCCTCGAGTTCCAATCCCCAGCATTGAGTGGCTTCAACTCACGGGGTCCTGGAATGGTTTGGGTGGAAATCCTGGGTGGGAATCCTGGAGTGGTTTGGGCGAGAATCCTGGAATGGTTTGGGTGGGAATCCTGGAGTGGTTTGGGTGGGAATCCTGGAATGGTTTTTATGAGGATCCTGGAATGGTTTGGGTGGGAATCCTGGAATGGTTTGGGTGGGAATCCTGGAATGGTTTGGATGAGAATCCTGGAATGGTTTGGGTGGAAATCCTAGAATGGTTTGGGTGGAAATCCTGGAATGGTTTGGGTGGGAATCCTGGAATGGTTTGGGTGGGAAGGGACCTCAAAGCCCATCCAGTGGCACAGGGACACCTCCCACTGTCCCAGGCTGCTCCAGCCCGGCCTTGGACAATTCCAGAGATCCAGGGGAGGCCACAGCTTCTCTGGGAATTCCATCCCAACCTGTCTCCACTCTCCCAGCCAGGAATTCCTTCCCAATATCCCACCCAGCCCTGCCCTCTGTCAGTTCAAAGCCATTCCCTGTGTCCTGTCCCCCCATCCTTGTCCCCAGTCCCTCCCCAGCTCTCCTGGAGCCCCTTCAGGCCCTGCCAGGGGCTCTGAGCTCTCCCCAGAGCCCTCCTTCCTCCAGGCTGAAAAACCTAATAAACAAAATAGCAATATTAAATCTATTTGTTAACAACAAATGTTATAAATATTGAATTTAAATCCACATTTAAGACCTTTCCCTAAATGATTGACCAGAGGTTTATGACACAAGTCAGTAACTAAACACGATTTGTTTAAAGAACAGTTCCATTTTAAAAAGCAAATGCTGTCAAACCATTCATGGGGGAGAAAAAAGCGCCCTTGGCGTTGTATTAACGATATATTTTTAATTTCCCAGTTGCTGCAGTCTCGCTGTTTGCACTTAAGGCTGTCAGAAAGAATTGTTTAATAAGTGCCAGGGAACAAAGAGGCTGGAAATCACCTCCCTAGGAAAGCCAGGAGAGCTTTCAGCAGGGAGCTGGAGGGAGAAAAGCTGGTCAATACTGCTCGGAAGTGCCTGTTTGTGCTGCAATCAAAGGAATTCTGATAAATTAAAGCTTCCGTGGGGCTGAACAACGTGTCCTGAGGGAATGGAGGGAGCTGGGAGGAATTTCTGCCACGGTTGGCAGTGCAGGGCTCTCTGGAAGGATGTGCTCATTTTTAGGAGCAGCGTTTGTCCAAGGCAAGTCCAGCAAAGTTTGGTCCAATCCAGGACAGGCAGGAGGGGTTTGGCTATAAAAATACAAATACAAACAACAAATACAACAAATACAAACGAGAGCCAATCAGCCCAACAAAACCACCCCAATATCAGTGAAATTCTCTGGGTTTTCCCACCAAACTCAGGGATTTTCACCAATATCTCAGCCCCCATCCCTCACTTCCATGAAGTTCATGCCCAAGTTGAAATGGAGCAGGAGGGGTTTGGCTGTGGGGAAATGCCTCCTCCATCCTCCCACTGCAGGGGAAATTCATCCAAATCCTCCTGCTCCATTTCAACTTGGGCATGAACTTCATGGAAGTGATGGTGGGGGCTGAGATATTGGTAAAAATCCCTGAGTTTGGTGGGAAAACCCAGCGAATTTCACTGATATTGGGGTGGTTTTGTTTGGTTGAGTGGCTCTTGTTTGTATTTTTTGGGGTTTTTTTGTGTTTTGTTTTTGGAGTTTTTTAAGGGATTTTGGTTTGTTTGTTTCTTTGTTTGTTTGGGGATTTTGGTTTTGTTTTTGTTTTGGGTTTTTTGTTGGTTTTTTTTGTTTGTTTGTTTTTTGGGGGGGAGCTTGTTTTTTTGTTTTTTAATTTATTTATTTTTTTCAGCATGGAGTCTCATCTTTATAATTAATAAAACCAGAAAATTAATATAATTAATAAATATAAATCTAAATATAAATATATATTTATTTATAAATAAAAATATATAATTAATAAATTCCAGAAAACACCACCTGGCATCAATCCCTGGCCTAAAGAACTGCCCAGCACCACTTTGAGCAGTTTCTCCTGAGGCAGCATCCCTGCCCAGCAGGCTCTGGGACAGCTTTGAGCAGGAGCAGCACATTTCCAGCCCACTTTTACAGAACTTTTCCCTTGGCTTTGTCCTCCTTGCACAACCCTGACATTTCAAATGTCAGCTTTTTATTGAGCGAGACACTTGGAGGAGTTAAAGCAGCCTTGAAAAATAATCCCCAGAAGCCAGCCCAGGTCTGCAGGGAGCTCCTGCTCTGCTGGAAGGAGCTGGGAGCTCTGCTGGGGCCCCTCCAGGCCACCCCTCAGCTCCAGTTTGACCCCACAATTGTCCAGTTTGACCCCACAATTGTCCCCTCTCAGCCCCTGAGCGTTTCCTGCTCCCACCTGGCCAGGCCAGGGCTGGGTGTGCATGGGGAGCTCTCCACGCCCTCTGGGAGTGCTGAACTTTGCAGGGAGTTGGGGATTTTGGCACCTTCCAGCAGAGCTGGGGAGCTGCTGAAGCAGTTTGGGGAGCCCTGAGCATGAGGAGGGGATTTTTAATCTGGGAAAAAGCATTTTAATGTGATGGTGTTCACAGGGGTTTTCAGACTGGGGAAGAGATGAGGATCTGATTCCAGGTATCAGAAGGCTTGATTATTTTATTATATTTATTTATATAAATTTTTTATTATTTATTATTTTATTAATTTATTTATTATTTATTTTAAATAAATTTTTTATTTGAAATTTTAATTTTAATTTTAATTTTTTATTTTAAATAAATATTATTTATTTTAAATAAATTTTATTGTTTATTTATTATTATTTTAACTTTAATTTTTTATTTTAAATTTAATTTTTAATTTTAATTTTTTATTTTAAATAAATATTATTTACTTTAAATAAATTTTATTGTTCATTTATTATTATTTTAACTTTAATTTTTTATTTTAAATTTTTATTTTAATTTTAATTTTTTTATTTTAAATAAATATTATTTATTTTAAATAAATTTTATTGATCATTTATTATTATTTTATTATTTATTATTTTATTATATATATTACATTAAAAATATACTAAAAGAATAGAAGAAAGGGTTTCATCAGAAGGCTGGCTCAGAATAGAATAGCAAAAAATGATAACAAAGGTTTGTGGCTTGGACAGAGAGTCTGAGCCAGCTGGGCTGTGATTGGCCATTAATTAAAAACAACCACATGAGACCAATCCCAGATCCACCTGTTGCATTCCACAGCAGCAGATAATCAATGTTTACATTTTGTTCCTGAGGCCTCTCAGCTTCTCAGGAGAAGAAATCCTAAGGAAAGGATTTTCCATAAAACATGTCTGTGACACTTTAACCCCTCCTGCCCCTCAGCTCCTCAGCTGGGGTCGTTTCCTGCCCAGTCCAGCTCAGAGTGGTGGCACAGTGCACAGGGAGGGCCAACACCAACTCCTGGGGCACCACACTCAGAATCCCAGGAGAACTGGGAGTGGAAAAGCTCTCCAGGGCCACAGAGCCCAAGCTGTGCCCAGTCCCCACCTTGTCCCCAGCCCAGAGCTCTGAGTGCCACCTCCAGGAACTCCTGGGACACCTCCAGGGATGGTGGAACCTCCCTGGGCAGCTCCTTCCAATGCCTGGCCACCTTTGCCATCAGGAAATCCCTCCTCATGTCCTGGCCCACCACTGAGGCCATTCCCTCTCCTCCTTTCCATGTTCCCTGACCCCCATCTCCTGTCAAGGAGAGCCACAGGGGCCCCCTGATCCTCCTTTTCTCTCTTGAGCCCCTTCCCAGCTCCCTCAGCCCCTTCCCAGCTCCATTCCCTGCCCTGGACTCCCTCCAGCCCCTCCATGGCTGAGTCACCATTCAAAAAGCAAATATTTGGAGGCCCACATAAATCCGGGGTGCAGGTCGGGTGGAATCACCAGGTTCCATTGGATTCCCGTTGGATTCTGTGCTGGGAGGGATCTGAGGGCACAGAGCTGCTCCATAGCTGCAGCCACCTCATCAAATGATCAATGTTTTGGGGAGGTGGAGAGAAGAAAATGGGAAAATGTGAGCAGAGCTTCTCTGATCGTTGTCAGGCTGCTCTAACCAAGGGTTCCAAAGGCAGGAGAGAGGGGAAAAAGAAGGGTGGGGGGTGTGGGGAGGCAGAGAGCCTGTTGTGAATGTGATGGTGCTCACAGGGGGGTTCAGGATGAGGGCAGAGATGAGGATCTGACTCCGTGTTCAGAAGGCTGATTTATTATTTTATGATATATATTACATTAAAACTATACTAAAAGAACAGAAGGAAAAGGTTTTACCTCAGAAGGTTGGCTAAGGATAGAATAGAAAGGACAAGAATGCTAACAAAGGCAGCTGCCTCAGTTCTCTGTCTGAACCAGCTGACTGTGATTGGACATTAATTAGCAACAACCACATGAGGCCAATCCCAGATCCACCTGTTGCATCCCACAGCAGCAGATAATCAATGTTTACATTTTGTTCCTGAGGCCTCACAGCTTCTCAGGAAGAAAAAAAATCCCAAGAAAAGGATTTTCCCAAAAAGATGTCTGTGACATTCCCCATGAGGGGAAAGATCTCCTTGAGCAGCACCAGCACAGCTCCAGGGCCTCAGGGGCTGCTGCTGGGGCTGGGATCAGGAGCTTGGATGGCAAATCCAGCCTGGGCCATGCTGGGAGGGACTGGCAAACACCTCCCAGCACCAGGGCTGGGATTCAGGCCCTGCCTCTCATTAGCAGCAGCTCCCTGCTTCCAGGCCCTTTACAGGATGGAGGGGTTTAAGAACACATTTTACCATCCATTTAATGTAACAATATTAAGCTCGATTTGGCAGGGCCACTTCAGACATAAAACTTTAAAATGAGCTTTTTTCAGAGCATAAAATCACAATTGGTCCTGCTAGTAAAAGGATAAAATAAATGTCTATTCACCCTAATTGCTGTCAAACTTGTGATTTTTTTTTTTGTTTTGTTTTGTTTTCTTTTATATGTAGTAAAGCCAACGTGGTTTTATTGTATAGGGTGCAAACGCTCACCGTGTAATATTATAAATCCTGCAGAGAATTAAGCATCTGCACATTTTTCCTGGCTGTTTCTTGCTTTAACTCGAAACGTCTGTGAGCCCTGGCACAAAAGGGAAGCCTGTGGGCGAGCCTGATCCCACCTCTGCTCCAGCCCCTCTCTTTCCTGAGCCCTTTGCTCTCAGAAAAGGGGATCTGTGGGGCTGAGAGCAGCCTGGGAGGGTGGCAGGCAGGATTCTGCTCCAGGACATTCATGGGGCTGATCCACCTCGTTATCCCAAAAGGAGCCAGCTGGAAAACAAGAACGGTGAGATCAGCTCCTCCTGCCCCCGAGCCAGTGTGGGAATTGCTGGAGTTGAGATCTCTGACCTTTGCTAAACTCTGCTTTGCTGCATGGGTATCCCTGTGCCTCCAGAGCAGCTCTGCCTCTGCAATCCCAGCAGAAATTCCTCTTGTCCCTGAAAAATTCCTACAAGGAATTGTTGGATCTGTTTGACCTTGGCTAAACTGCTTTGGTTAATGTGTCCTTGGGTTCCAGGGCAGCTCTGCCTCTGCAATCCCAGCAGAAATTCCTGCTCTGCCTTCATCTTGTCCCTCAAAACCCTACAAGGAATTGTTGAATCCTTCTGACCTTTGTTAAACTCTGCTTTACTTAATGTGTAATTGATATCCCTATGGTTCCAGACCAGCTCTGCCTGCTGCAATTCCAGCAGAAATTCCTCTTGTCCCTGAAAACTTCCTACAATTCAAAATTCCTACAAGGAATTGCTGGATCCATTTGACCTTTGCTAAACTCTGCTTTGCTTAATGTGCTTTTGGTATCCCAATGGTTCCAGAACAGCTCTGCCTGCTGCAAATCCATCAGAAATTCCTTTCCTTTCCTTTCCTTTCCTTTCCTTTCCTTTCCTTTCCTTTCCTTTCCTTTCCTTTCCTTTCCTTTCCTTTCCTTTCCTTTCCTTTCCTTTCCTTTTCCTTTCCTTTCCTTTCCTTTCCTTTCCTTTCCTTTCCTTTCCTTTCCTTTCCTTTCCTTTCCTTTCCTTTCCTTTCCCACTGGGAATTGACACAAGTCTGGGGTTCACCAACAGCTCCAGGCTCCTCTGGGAGCTCTGGGCACAGCAACAACACAAAAATGATCCTTCAAAAGCTTCCAAAATCTTAGAAAATGATCCTTTCCCATCGTCACTGGTGCTCCAAGGAGCCCAGGTCGTGCCAGGCATCTCCTGCCCAAATGGGAGCCAGAAGGGAGGCTCTTGTTTCCAAAACAATTTCATAATTTCCTTTATTTACTTCATTATCACTTCAATCTGCAAATGAGGTTTCAGTTGGGGCTGAAAAAAAAAAATAGAAAGAACATTCTCCACCGTGTAGTTTTTCATTAGTTTCTTCCAATTTTGGAAAAAGAATTATGATGGGTTTTCTCAAAACTTTTCCTTTTTTTAAAATATACTTTTTTAATCTTTATCAGTTCAATCCCAGCAGAGCTTTTGTAGAATGACATTTCAAATGAAATGAAGGTGATTCACACCCCCTTTGCTCCTCATGGGATTCTCTGGAAATTGAGGATTTTTCCAGTCCAAACTGGATTGATTTGAAGATTTCTATCCTCCCAGCCAGCTCCAGCAGAGATAAGAGCTGGGATTTGCACTGTGTTGTTTTTCCACTAGATGTCCCAGTAAATGTTATTTACATTTATTTGGATTGAAGGATTTCCCTGGAATTGCTGTTTATTTCTCCACCTTAATGGGCTCATCCCTGGTGGTGGAATTTTGAAGTAACAGGCTTTGGAATAAAAAGAGGGAAAATTGATTTAGGTGATAAAACTGAGGTGGATTTAGTGTTGGATTGTTGGTTAATTATTATTAATGTACTTCTTGTGAGGTAGGATCAGGAGAAAGGTAAAGCAGCTTTAAAAGGTACCAAGAAAAGTTTATTATGGTAACTAAAAGAAAGAGTAATAAAAATCAGAACTAAACTTTTAGGATGCTTTTCTTCTCTTTACTATTTTGTCTTTTGGATGGAAATGTGTTTCCAAGAGTTGTTCTCAACCTTGGTTGGGCCGGGGAGAACCAAGACAGGACAAGGGTCCCTAGAATGGGTTTTGTGTTTCTGCCTGGGGAAGGGCCTGGAAAACTCCTGGGAAAAGCAGCTGTGAATGCAGTAGTGAGGTGCAGAATGCAGAGAGATGTACAGAGAATTTATAACAGAAAAAAGTCCAGAATCAATAGGAATTAAACAGGAATTCCACTGTCCAGCTTGGCCCCGTGTTCCAAATCCCAGCTGCCTGTTCCTGGTGTTTGGGCACTGCCCAGGGGACAGGAGCAGGAATTCCACCTGGGCCCCATCCCCAATCCTTCTGTCCCCATCCTGGCATTTGGGGCATTCCTGGAACTCCACCTGTCCCAAATCCCAACGCTCTTGTTCCTGGCATTGCCCAGGGGTTCCACTTTATCTCCTGTCCCAAATCCCAGCCCTCTGTGCCCCTCTTGTCATTAGCACTCTGCCCAAAGCACAGCAGCAGGAATTCCACCTGTCCCAAATCCCAGCTCCTCGTTCCCATCAGGGGACAGGAGCAGGATTTCCACCTGTCCCAAATCCCAGCTCTTTGTTCCCACCAGGGGACAGGAGCAGGATTTCCACCTGGCCCCCATCCTCAATCCCAAAACCCTCTGCTCCCATTAGGGGACAAGAGCAGGAATTCCTCTTCCCAGGGGACAGGAGCAGGAATTCCACCTGTCCCAAATCCCAACACTCTGTTCCTGGTGTTTGGGCACTGCTCAGGGGACAGGAGCAGGAATTCCACCTGTCCCAAATCCCAACACTCTGTTCCTGGTGTTTGGGCACTGCCCAGGGGACAGGAGCAGGAATTCCACCTGGCCACCGTCCCAAATGCCAGCCTCCATTCCCCTCTTGGCATTGGGACTCTGCCCAAAGGACAGGAGTGGGAATTCCACCTGTCCCAAATCCCAAAACCCTCTGTTCCCATCAGGGGACAGGAGCAAGATTCCCCCTGTCCCAAATCCCAGCCCTCTGTTCCCATCCCAAAGGACAGGAGCAGGAATTCCCGTGCTCAGGGAACAGGAGCAGGAATTCCACCTGTCCCAAATCCCAACACTGTTCCTGGTGTTTGGGCAGGGGACAGGACCAGGAATTCCCCATCCCAAGGATTAGCAGCAGGAATTCCCGTGCCCAGGGGACAGCAGCAGGAATTCAACCTGCCCCAAATCCCCAAACCCTCGATTCCCACAGGGGACAGGAGCAGGAATTCCCGTGCCCAGGGGACAGGAATTCCACCTGTCCCAAATCCCAAAGTCCTCTATTCCCACAGGGGACAGGAGCAGGAATTGCCCTTCCGAAAGAACAGGAGCAGGAATTCCACCTGTCCCAAATCCCAAACCCCTCTGTTCCCATCCCAAAGGACAGGAGCAGGAATTCCACCTGTCCCAAATCCCAAACCCCTCTGTCCCCATCCCAAAGGACAGGAGCAGGAATTCCCAGCCCGGTCCCTCCCGGGGCAGAGCAGCCGGAGCCGCGGGATGTGCGGGAGCATCCCCGGGATGTGCCGGGAATTTAACCCTTTGTTCCCATCGGGATGTGCCGGGAATTTAACCCTTTGTTCCCCGGGATGTGCCAGGGAATTTAACCCTTTGTTCCCATTGGGAAGTGCCTGGGAATTCAACCCTTTGTTCCCCGGGATGTGCCTGGGAATTTAACCCTTTTTTTCCGCAGGATGTGCCAGGGAATTTAGCCCTTTGTTCCGATAGGGATGCTCAGGAGCATCCCTGGGGCTGTGCTGGGAATTTAACCCTTTGTTCCCCAGGATGTGCCAGGGAATTTAACCCTTTGTTCCGATAGGGATGCTCAGGAGCATCCCTGGGGCTGTGCTGGGAATTTAACCCTTTGTTCCGCAGGATGTACCTGGGAATTTAACCCTTAGTTCCCATCGGGATGTGCAGAAGCATCCCCAGGGCTGTAATGGGAATTTAACCCTTTGTTCCGCAGGATGTACCTGGGAATTTAACCCTTTGTTCCGCGGGATGTGCAGGAGCATCCCTGGGGCTGTGCCGAATTTAACCCTTTGTTCCCATAGGGATGTGCTGGGAATTTAACCCTTTGTTCCCATAGGGCTGTGCCTGGGAATTTAACCCTTTGTTCCGCGGGGCTGTGCCGAGTTTAACCCTTTGTTTCCCGCTCCCCATCAGCCTGGCAGCGTGACCCCCCTCCCCGTGCAGGGATTGTGGAGCCGGGCTCTGCTGGGTCCTACCCCCGGCTGGGGCTGGGAAATCCGAGCCGGTTTGATCCCTTTTGTTCTCGCTGGTGGTCCGGCCCCAGCCTGCCAGGACCACAAAAAGCTCCTCACTTGTTCCTTCTTGCCGAGCTCTTCGCTGTCCTTCAGCGGGGGAAGGCTTGAACGAGACGCTGTCACTGCCCCGGGGGCAGAAATGCAAAGCAGAGAAAGCAAAACCCCCCCAGCCCAACCCCCAAAATCCCCCCAGACAGCTCCAGGTGCACCGAGGGGAAACATGTGAAACGGTGTTCCTTCCTGAGCTGGAATTAAAGGAATTGGATTAATGATTATTGCAGTAGACACACGCGAAAACAGATTCTCTGCAGGTAGGAAACAGGTGAGTGCAAACAGGATGGGTGATAAGGGGACAGGTGGGTTAATTAAATTGCTTTTTAAAATACAGGAGGAGGAGTGGAAGTGCTGGAGTTTAGGGTGCCTGGTTTGAATTTTAGCTCCTCATGACCACCAAGCTGTCACTGAAAAGGAAGATGCTCAGAGGGAAGGGCAGAGCCTTCCTGAAACTGAGAGAATTCTCTTGGAATTACTTGCCTGAAACTCCTCCATCCAATTTTGCACCCACCTCCCTCTCAGGCCAAGGAAGAGAAGAAACATTTGCCCGAGTGTCCCTAAAACTGATAAGAAATATTGGCCAGAGTATCCCTAAAACTGATAAGAAATACTGGCCAGAGTATCCCTAGAGCTGATAAATATTGGCCAGAGTATTCCTAAAGCTGATAAGAAGGGCAGGTAGGAGGAATCAGCCCCTCTGGGGGCTCTGCCCTCATCCCAGGTCAGACACCTGCACAGGTGAAGTCCTGACCTTCATTCCTCCAAAAAAAAAAAAAAAGCAAATAAATCACAAACAGCCCTGAAGATGGCTTCAATCACCCTCCTTACACCTTTCCCTTCTGCAGAGAAAATCTCTCCTGGAACTCCCCAGTCCAGCTCTTGTTTTCCTGGCTGGCAGCAGGATGCTGCTTGGGAACACCTGAAAAATATTTGGATTGTTCTGGGGGTTTTTTAATACCCTGGGAGAAATTAAATCAGCAGACAAATGTGGAAGCTCTGAGTGGAAAATCATGTCCAGGCTTGTGTGTAGAGGAAAAAAAAATAAAAATACAGTGATAAGAAGGCAAATGCTGCAATTTCAGGTTTATGTTACACTCATGGGGCAGTGGGGAAATGTCCTGCTCAGCTTTTAGAGCTGTCCTCTGTCTGCAGGCAGCAGTCCCAGGCTCTCCATCAGCTGGGCAGTAAAAGTCAGGGAAAGCTGGGAGCAGACAAAATATGGGATGAGAGAGCAGTGGCTGCAGGATGGGAGGATGATTTCTGTGCTGTTGCTTTGGCCTGACACGATTGAAAAACCTAAAAAACAACCTGGGGCACCCAGACAGGCTCCTGGAGCTTCCTAAGTGCAGTTGAAAATGGACAATGTGTTTTCCCAATTTCCCTGGGCTCTGAATCCTGGGTATCCTCTTCCATCTCTCAGCACAGATCTCCAGCCAAGAAATATCCAGGAAAAACCTTGGGAAGCTCATCAGGGCCCCTCTGGATCTGCCAGTGCCTGGCTCAGGATGTGATGGATCAACAGTGCCAGGGAGCAGAGGATCAGCCCTGGGAATTCCCAGCCTGGATAAATCACAGCTCCATCCCACCCCCGGGCTGGGAACTGAGAATTGTGAGGAACAAAGTGACAGAGATGGGGAGAGAACAGGAAAATTAATGGTTCTTTAATAAATGGTTCTTTAATTCTTTCTGTAAAACTCTCAGCATTCTATTCCTTTAATTCTTTCTCTAAAACTCTCATCATTCTATTCCTTTAATTCTCTTTATAAAACTCTCATAATTCTATTCATATAACTCTTTCTCTAAAACTCTCATCATTCCATTCCTTTAATTCTTTCTCTAAAACTCTCATCATTCTATTCCTTTAATTCTTTCTATAAAACTCTCATCTTTCTATTCCTTTAATTCCCTTTATAAAGAAACTTTCATAATTCTATTCCAGATCCCTTGGTAAGAGCATATGGAATTTTTTTGTGTGTGGTGATAGAACAGATTCAATCTTTGAGAATCCTTCCTGATTTCTCACTGAACATGAAAATTAATGTTTCTTTAATTCTTTTTATGAAATTCTCATCTTTCTATTCCTTTAATTCCCTTTATAAAGAAACTTTCATAATTCCAGATCCCTTGGTAAGAGCATATGGAATTTTTTTTGTGTGGTGATGGAACAGCTTCAATCCTTGGGAATCTTTCCTGATTTCTCACTGAACATGAAAATTAATGTTTCTTTAATTCTTTTTATGAAACTCTCATAATTCTATTCCTTTAATTCCCTTTATAAAGAAACTCTCATAATTCTATTCCAGACCCCTTGGTAAGAGCATATGGATTTTTTTTGGTGTGGTGATAGAACAGCTTCAATCCTTGGGAATCTTTCCTGATTTCTCACTGAATAGGAAAATTAATGTTTCTTTAATAAAGATTTCTTTAATTCTTTTTAGAAAATTCTCATAATTCTATTAATTTCATTATTTTTATAAAACTCTCATCATTCTATTCCAGACCCCTTGGTAAGAACAATGGATTTAAGTGTGGTGATGGAACAGCTTCAATCCTTGGGAATCTTTCCTGGTTCCTCACTGAACATGGAAATTAATGTTTCTTTAATTCTTTTTATGAAACTCTCATAATTCTATTCCTTTAATTCCCTTTATAAAGAAACTTTCATAATTCTATCCCAATCCCTTGGTAAGAGCATATGGATTTTTTTTTTTTTTTTTGGTGTGGTGATGGAACAGCTTCAATCCTTGGAAATCTTTCCTGGTTCCTCACTGAACATGAAAATTAATGTTTCTTTAATTCTTTTTATGAAACTCTCATAATTCTATTCCTGGGGTGTTCATAATCTCCTCACAGTGTGGAAAGGGAGGACAAAAGGCAGAGAAAAGGAGGGGAATGATAATTTCTGCTTTGTAGCAGGAATTGGGGACTGAAAATCAATGATCTCCCAGCACCTGACGCCCTTTGGCCCAGGGCCACCAGGGCAAAACTGGGTGACAAATGCAACAGGGCTGAGGAATTTTCTTCCCAGAGATGCCCCTGGATCCCTGGAATGTTCCAGGCCAGGCTGGACAGGGCTGGGACACCCTGGCAGGGGTGGAATGAGGTGAAATTTCGGTTCTTTCCCACCCAAACCAGTCTGAGATTCTGTGGCTCTTCAGGAAACTCAGCTGCTGAAAAGAGGAGAGATTTTACAGCTGGCACATGAGACTGATGGACCTGAAATTAAAATGTCCTGGGATCTGTAACCTCAATTCCAGAAGCACAGAAACCCCCAGCATCACAGGGTAGCCATTATTTGTTATATTCCTCCTCATCGTTTTGATATCTTGAGGGAAAACATCCAGACCAGAAGAAGCCAAGAGGATTCTCAGGAAGATTTGTGTTTGCTGATTTGTGTTTGCTGTTTTGTGTTTGCTGATTTGTGTTTGCTGTTTTGTGTTTGCTGATTTGTGTTTGCTGCTTGGGCTGAGCCTTTCCCAGCACCTGACACCCTTGGCCCAGGGCCACCAGGGCAAAGTTGGGACCCACTGGGTGACAAATGCAACAGGGCTGAGGAATTTTTTTTCCCAGAGATGCCCCTGGATCCCTGGAATGTCCAAGGCCAGGTTGGACAGGGCAGGGACACCCTGGGACAGTGGGAGGTGTCCCTGCCATGGCAGGGGTGGGATGAGGTGAAGTTTAGGTCCCTTCCCACCCAAACCAGTCTGGGATTTTGTGGCTCTTCAGGAAACTCAGCTGCTGAAAAAAAGGAGTCTGATGAACCTAAAATTAAGATATTCTGGGATCTGTAACCTTGATTCCATATCAGAAAACCCCCAGCATCACAGGGTAGCCATTACTTGTTTTATTCCTCCTCATCATTTTGACATCTTGAGGGAAAACATCCAAATGAGAAGGAGCCAAGAGGATTCTCAGGAAGATTTGTGTTTGCTGATTTGTGTTTGCTGATTTGTGTTTGCTGATTGGTGTGTGCAGCTCGGGCTGAGCCTCACTCAGCACAGCTTTGTTCCCAAGTCAGGCTTTATCCTCCCTCAGCTGACTTTCTACATCCTGATTCAACACAGCCCTAAAGCCTGAGCAATCAGTGCTGGCCTAACCCTGAGCTGCTCCCTGCTGAACCTGCTCCCCAGAATTTCTGCTGGGAGGGATAAAAGGCACCAGGAACTGAGCTACAGCCCTGGATTTGCTTCTGCATCTCGCTGAGATCTGATTTTGGGTTGGGAGGGGAGCCTGGCACAGGCAGCTCCAGGCTCTGGTAGAGCCTTGGGAAGGCTGATCTGGAGCAGAGGCTGGGCAGAGTCACAGAATAAAGCAGGGATTGATTCAAAGCATCTCCTCCATGGATCCACCTTGGGCAGCACAAGAGCCCAGCCAGGGCTGCATCCAAGATGAACCAAAATGGTCCCAAAAGGAACCAAAATGGTCCCAAAATGAACCCAAGATGAACCCAAAAGGTCCCAAAATGCACGGCCGGGCACGGGGTCTGTCCCTGGGATCAGTTCTGCTCCGTTTGCATCTTGCAGTTCATTGTCCCATCCCAGCTTTAGCCCATCCAGTCCCACCCTGCTTGTTTTTCTCTCTCCAGCCCACGCTGTTTGTGCTGCTGGGCTGAGATTTGGATCATTTGTCCTTGGTGCCCAGCTGGAGCAGGAATTGTTTTGTGTCCCTGCTCTGTGCACAGAGCTCAGCAACCCCTGATGTCAGCCCAGCCCCACACACTAAAGCAGCACAGAACCTGAAACACAGAAAAGCTCAAACCTGAGGCATCACTGGGGTGCTGGAATCCCCCCTGGATCCATCAGATCCCATTGCCAGAGCCCGGGAAGTGGCAGAACAAAGGGATCCCACCTCCTCTCTGAGGCGTCCCCCTGCCCTGCCATGGATGAGGGGAAATCTCCTGGGGGGAGCAGCCCATCCCATCCCATCCCATCCCATCCCATCCCATCCCATCCCATCCCATCCCATCCCATCCCATCCCATCCCATCCCAGGGCTTGTCCCTGCCCCGGGAGCCTGTGCAGGGCTGGGGGCTCCCTGTGCTGCCCCCAACCCAGGGGGAGCAGAAAATCCCCCCAAGTCACACTCGGTTTTCTTCTGATTCCCTTTTTTTTTTTTTCTGTGGCAAATTTGCTTTGTTCACATTTTTAATTAAGAGAGGTCTCTTAATTTTTAATTATTTGTATTAATTGTATTATATTCCTCGGCAGAGTGATAATTAATCCATAAATCTGGGATCCTTCACCTTCCTGGTGGGATCCAGAGCTCCCGTGTGCTCTGGGGACAGGGAGCTGCTGCAGTGCCCCTGCCTGGGGAGCAGAGAACATCTGGCTGCTGTCCTGAGCTCCACAGCTGCACTGGAACCGTGGGAACAGGGAACCAGGGAACCATGGAATCAACCATGGAACCATGGAATCAACCATGGAATCGTGGAACCATGGAACATGGAACCATGGTATCATGGAATCATGGAATCGTGGAATCATGGAATCAACCATGGAACCATGGAACCATGGAACCATGGAATCATGGAACCATGGAATAATGGTATCATGGAACATGGAACCATGGAATTATGGAATCATGGAACATGGAACCATGGAATTATGGAATCATGGAACCATGGAATTATGGAATCATGGAACATGGAACCATGGAATCATGGAATCATGGAATCGTGGAATCATGGAACCATGGAATAATGGAATCATGGAACATGGAACCATGGAATCATGGAATCATGGAACAACGGTTAAATCATGGAACCAGGGAACCATGGAACCATGGAATCAACCATGGAACCATGGAATCAACCATGGAACCATGGAACATGGAACATGGAACCATGGTATCATGGAATCACAGAACCATGGAATCATGGAATCAACCATGGAATCATGGAACATGGAATCATGGAATCATGGAATCAACCATGGAACCATGGAGCATGGAACATGGAGTCATGGAACCATGGAACCATGGAATTATGGAACCATGGAACCACGGAACAACGGTGAAATCATGGAACCATGGAGTCATGGAATCAGCTATGGAACCATGGAACCATGGAATCAACCATGGAACCATGGAATCATGGAATAATGAAATCATGGAACCATGGAATCATGGAACATAGAATCATGGAACCCTGGAATCATGGAATCAACCATAGAACTATAGAACCATGGAACCAGGGAACCAGGGAACAATGGAACCAGGGAACCATAGAACCATGGAACCATCGAATCAACCATAGAACATGGAACCATGGAACCATGGAACCATGGAATCATGGAACCAACCATGGAATCATGGAACCATGGAACCATGGAACCATGGAACCAACCATGGAATCATGGAACCATGGAACCATGGAACCATGGAATCATGGAATCAGGGAACCATGGAACCAACCATGGAATCATGGAACCATGGAACCATGGAACCATGGAATCATGGAATCATGGAACCATGGAACCATGGAACCAGGGAACCAGGGAACCATGGAATCATGGAACCATGGAATGGTTTGGGTTGGAAGGGCCCTCAAGGACTGCCCAGCTCCAGCCCCAGCCATGGGCAGAGGTGCTGCTCTCTAGATCAGGTTGCTCCAAGCCCTGGCCCTGAGCCCTTGCAAGGATCCCTTCTCCTCTTTGCTCACCTTATCCTGCCTTTCCATTCCCAATTCACCCAAATTCGGGTCATTCCAGGAGATTCCCTGCTTTTCCTGCCCTTCTCAGGTTCCCCAGTAAATTGATTCATCCATCACCTGGTGAACTCCAGCTCTTCTTCCCAGAACATTTTGAGAGTCTTCCAGTCCTTTCCCACTCCCTGATGCTTCTGGAATCCACCTTTTCATGAAGAAAAACGGGATAATTAAAATAATTTGGGTTGGTCACCTCTATACAGCACCCATGGAACAATTGATTCCCATTTAACACCCCTGTGACCCTTGGAAAAATATTTAAAATCCCTAAATCTTGTAGGAGCCAAAAATGGAGCAGGAGAGAATAAAGCCCTCTGCAGACCCACACAGTAAATCCTTGAAGAAGTTTGAATGCATTTATTAGAGAAAAGGAAAAAAAAAATTATGGATGTTTCAGAGGTCAGGAGAAAATGCCTGGGAGACCCATTCCAGCTGATCCATGGAGGTCAGTGTTTATATTTTTTGCTATTTATGTGTGAAATGTTCTCTGAATGAAGGGCATTATCTGACAATTTACTGCTGATTTTCTCCAAAAGGTGGGAAAAGGGATATTCCAAAGGTCTGGCTCTCCAGGCAAGAAAAACACGATTGAAATAAATTCAAATTTTTTTGTTTTGTGCCTTGGATTCCTCCTGGGAGTTGTGGATGGGTTTTGTGGGTGAAAACAAAGGAAAAAAAGCAAAAAAGGAGGGAATTGAGAGGCAGGGATTTCTGCCTGAGGAATTGTGTGGGGAGGACAATTCCCCTGGTTCAAAGCTCTCTCCATGGTGGCCAAAAATTCTCCAAGTGAAGCCTTTGATTCCAGCTCCATGTTTAGCACCTGAATTTCTGATTTCCCTCTCTGCATCCCATGGATGGGGATGTTTGGGAAGCAGGAATGGCAAAGACCACAACAGTGGAAGGAGGAACAGCAGGAGGAATCCTGCAGGAAGGAAAATTGGATTTTATGTTGATGTTCCCTCTGTGTTAATTAATGTTCATTATGGACTGAGGTTAAATGATCTTAGAGGAGCAGGGATCTGTCTCCAAATGCTGAGGATTCCTGTTTTCCACTTCTAAACTTTATCTGCTTTCAGACTGTCCTGTCTGAAATAAACAAAAAATAATAAATAATTAAAATTAATAAAATTAATTAAAATAATAAAAATAAATACATTATAATAAATAATGATAATAAATAATAAATAATAATGAATGGGAAGGCCAAGCCTGGGAGCTTTGGGAGGTTCCCCCTTGGGATGTGGCCAAATATTCTTTCTCCAAAAGAATATTTGGAGAAAATATTCCTGCATTTTTCATCCTCAAGGAGAGGTGGGGTGGGATTTGGGAAAATTCTGAATTTTCCTCGTATTTCCTTGTGTTTGCATTTCCTTGTACATGTTTTCTTTGTACAGCCACCAGTTTTTGGGGACAGCTCTGTCAGAGATGGGAGTTTGAGTCCTTCCTACAACGGGGACATGGAAAATCTCTGCTGAGAGAGATTTTTTTCCCCTCTGGAATGGGAAAAATGATGTAGGTCTATAGATGGGGTCTTATATTTCAATCATAACAAACCTTACAAGGTCCTGAATCCCACAGAACTGGGACCAAATAAGTGGCAAGAAAATTCAGAGTTATCTGTTGTTGTTTGCCCTGATCCTTTTTTATAGGAGTATATTTGTATAAGCTTTTGGAAAAGTAATTTTTGAAGGAAAAGAAAAAAAAAAATCATGTTTGGACGCTTCGATTTCTTCTTGAAAGCATTCCAAATCTCTACTTTTAGGTTGCTAAACCAGAATAAAAATAATTATCACACATGACAATTTGCAAAGCTTTTAATTAGCAAAACTCCCAGAAAAAAAAAAAAAAAAAGAAAAAGAAAAAAAAAGAAGTGAGGGAGGGGAAAAAAAAGCAAAAAATCTCAAGAAAACTTGCAACAGGTTTTCTCTAAG
The DNA here is from genome assembly GCA_024362935.1 of Setophaga petechia. Taxonomy (NCBI): domain Eukaryota; kingdom Metazoa; phylum Chordata; class Aves; order Passeriformes; family Parulidae; genus Setophaga; species Setophaga petechia. Next base: position 336,576 of record JANCRA010000174.1, read on the forward strand.
CATGGGTGGAGTGGAAAAAGTGAGCCAAGATAATTACCCACACTTAGTCATAAGGAGCAGGAAACACAGTAAAAGAAAAAAAAATCTAATTGGGGCTGTTTTTCATATATATATTAAGGTGTTAATTTCCATCACATCATACAATGCAAGAACTTGGGATTTGGAGCGCAGGATCCTTGGCCTGCAGATGGAATGACAGAAAAAAAGGGAAATCCACGTGCAGATGTTGATGTGCCCACAATTAAACATCCCCAGAGCAGCTCGGGCAGCACTCTGTGCTCGTGGAAGGTTTTGTTTCTTTGCTTTCAGCCAAAAGCTGCTGCTGCTTTGACACAAAATAAAGAGAGCAGGCAAGGGAGGTGACAGCAGAGAGGCCCCGTTTGTCACAGAGCAGGTGGGATGAGGTGAGGGACAGCCCAAACCCTCAGGGTCCCTCAGAGCCACCACAACCTTCAGACAGGAATGGGAAATTCATCTCTGTGCCACAGGAATCCCTTTTTCTCCCTCAGGAACAGGACATGCTCCTCTTTGGATGCTCCAAATCTGAGTTCTGATGCTCTGAAATGATTTCATTGTGAGAAGAGCTTGGCCCATCAGTTATTTTCAGTTTGCAAAGCTCTGTGCAATTTAATATCATTGTTAATAAACACAAATCAGGTGACTGTGACCTCAGGGTCCCTCAGAACCACCACAACCACCCCAGCTCCTTCAGAAAGGAATGGAAATTCAAAATTCATCTCTGTGCCACAGGCATCCCTTTTCCCCCCACAGGACCAGGACATGCTCCTCTTTGGAGGCTCCAAATCTGAGTTCTGATGCTCTGAAATGATTTCATTGCAAGAGGAGTTTGACAGAATTAGAGAATAAAGTGGGTTTTTATTAAAGGCCTTCAGTAGCTGCACCTTGGGCAGTGCAAAGCCTTGCAGAGATGAGAATTTGAGAATTTGAGGGGCTTTGAAAATTTTCTATAAATTCATTGCCCACACAGAGGCTACACCCAAGATGGACAATGGCCAGGAGTTTTTGGGGCAGAGAGAAGTTTGGTCTATTTGCATATCAGGGGTTAATAGTCCAATTAACCCAAGATGGACGATGGTCATCAGTTTTTAGGGCAGATATGAGATTGATCTATTTGCATATCAGGGGTTAATTGTCCAATTAATGCAAAATGGATGATGTGTGAGTTTTTGGGGCAGATATCAGTTTGGTCTATTTGCATATCAAGAGTTAATTGTCCAACTAACCCAAGATGGATGATGGTCACCAGCTTTTGGGACAGAGAGAAGTTTGGCCTATTTGCATATCAGGGATTAATTGTCCAGTTAATCCAAGATGGACAATGGTCACCAGTTTTTGGGACAGAGATAAGTTTGGTCTATTTGCATATCAAGGGTTAATTGTCCAATTAATGCAAAATGGACAATGGTCACCAGTTTTTGGGGCAGATAAAAGTTTGGTATATTTGCATATAAGGGATTAATTATCCAATTAGCCTAAGGTGGACGATGGTCACCAGTTTTTGGGGCAGACATGAGATTGGTCTATTTGCATATCAGGGGTTAATTGTCCAATTGCAGCTTCAGTAATGAAGTCACATTCTCCAATTTGCTCTCCCAGATTAATTTTTATTTATATTTTTTGGGGTCTGAGATCCTTGGATCTCAGGCCTGGATTGTTCTGCCTGCCCAAACTGTGAGCAGAGCTTGCTGACCCTCAGTGTGGAGCTCAGAGCCCTGCCCTGATGCAGCACAGGAGCTGAAAAACACAAAAAACTGAAATCTGAAGGCCCCATCCCCCTGCCAGGGCTGCGGGGCTGACACGTCCCCATGGGTTTGTTGTTCCAGAGGGTGGTGGTGCTCCAGGCCCTGCTGGAGAAATCCCTTCTGTGGAGATGTCAACTGGAAAAAAACCAGAGGTGAGCAAACAGAAAACCTCATCTGTTTGTGTTTGCAGGGCCTCTCCTCCCCTGCTGCTGTCTGTGCTGCAGGATGGCATTCCCTGGCTCCTGGCAGGGCTCTGGGTGGCACAGCTCCTGCCAGGCTCAGAGCTGCCTTGGCCTGGGCACTGCAGTGTCAGAGACAATTCCTAAACTGTTCCATGAGTTCATGTCTCCTCCTCTTCCTCTCAGTTCAGCTGGAATTGGCCGTGCCCAGGGCTGGGAGTGGCAGCACAGGTACCCGTGAGGGACAGCAGGGGCCTGGTGTCTCCAGGGAGGCTCAGGAACACCCTCTGAGTCACTGTGGGCTCCAGATCCAATCAGCCCTGCCAATTAGGGATCCTAATTGCCCTCCCAGCTGCTCCTCTGAGCTGCCACAGAAAGGGAGGTGATTGTCATTGTTTAATTCTTTCACCCCAACACCATTTTATTCTTCTACCCCAACACTGTTTTATTCTTGCGCCCCAACATTGTTTTATTCTTCCACCCCAACACTGTTTTATTCCTCCACCCCAACACTGTTTAATTCTTCCACCCTAAGACTGTTTTATTCTTCCGCCCCTACACTGTTTAATTCTTTCACCCCAACAGCATTTTATTCTTCTACCCCAACACTGTTTTATTCTTCCACCCCAAGACTGTTTTATTCTTGCACCCCAACATTGTTTTATTCTTCCACCCCAACACTGTTTAATTCTTCACCCCAACACTGTTTAATTCTTCCACCCCAACACCATTTTATTCTTCCACCCCTACACTGTTTTATTCTTCCACCCCAACAAAAGAAGGAGGATGAAACCAACCCAAATTTGATCCCCAAAGCAACAAACTCCCCAGAATCTCTTTAGGGTTAAGAGTTCTGATGCTCTGAAATGATTTCATTGCAAGAGGAGTTTGACAGAATTAGAGAATAAAGTGGGTTTTTATTAAAGGCCCTTCAGTAGCTGCACCTTGGGCAGTGCAAAGCCTTGCAGAGGTGAGAATTTGAGAATTTGAGAGGCTTTGAGAATTCTCTATAAATTCATTTCCCACACAGAGGCTACACCCAAGATGGACAATGGCCAGGAGTTTTTGGAGCAGAGATAAATTTGGTCTCTTTGCATATCAGGGATTAACAGTCCAATTAATCCAAGATGGACGATGGTCACCAGTTTTTGGGGCAGAGATAAGTTTGGTCTATTTGCATATCAAGGATTAATTGTCCAATTAACCCAAGCTGGATGATGGTCAGGAGTTTTTGGGGCGGATACCAGTTTGGTCTATTTGCATATCTAGGGTTAATTGTCCAGTTAACCCAAGATGGACGATGGTCACCAGTTTTTGGGGCAGAGAGAAGTTTGGTCTCTTTGCATATCAGGGATTAACAGCCCAATTAATGAAGATGGACGATGGTCACCAGTTTTTGGGGCAGAGAGAAGTTTGGTCTCTTTGCATATCAGGGATTAACAGCCCAATTAATGAAGATGGACGATGGTCACCAGTTTTTGGGGCAGATATGAGAGATTGGTCCTGTTTGAATTGGAGAGATTAAGGGTGGATGAGGAAACCAGCATCATCCTCCCAGCAGACAAAGTGAAATTGTGTTTTGACCACAAAGAAAGGCAAATGTTGCTTCAAACCTGTTTTTATTCTTGCATTCACGCTTTTTATACGTTTTTACCTAACTCATGAGTTTACACTTTGCTCATTGGTCAGAAAGACAAACCAAGTGCCCATTGGAACAGGCAGCTGCAGGTTTCTCTTATTTCTCCTTCTTTCTTTCTTGGTTTCTGTGTCAATGACCTTGGTAGGAAATTCTTTCAGGGGTGAACATGGGTCCTTTCATCAGACTCCTCTCAGGCTCACAGAATTCTCTGTAAAACCCCTTCCACATCCCTGGGGCTGTCTGTGCCATGGACCCCCCCTCCACGAGGGCTGAGGGGACATTTCCACACTCTGCCTTTCACAAAGTGCTCTGGAATTCCAGAAAATTCTCCAGTATGAGGATGCTGGAACGTCCAGTTGTGGTATCCATGAAAAATATCAATGAAAAATAAAAATACCACAGCAAAAAGGTGTTTGGAGGGGTGGCCAAGCCCAAGCTCCTCGTGGCACAGTGGGGAAGATGCAAACCCTGCAATGCACAGAGGGAGGGAAGGATGATAAAATATTGCCATCTGTTGGCATCCTGGGCAAGGAGATCTCTCCAACATTCCATGCTGGTTTGCTTGTGGACAGGGAGAGGAGAGATGGGACAGCAGAATGCCCTACAAAGGAATAATTTCAAAAGACAACATTCTTTTTTTGTTTTTAAATTTTGGGGTTTTTTTCATTTTTGCTTGGGGATTCCAGGTTTTGATCTCCCTTCACTCCTTCCCACCCATGGTATGTCACCACACAGGTTTGGCCAAATCCTGAATCTGGATTTGCAGGGTCCAGGGGCTGCTTTTGGGAAGTTGTCTGTCCAGAAAAGAACCCCTCAGGGAGAAGCACTTTAATACCATCATTAATAAACACAAAATCAGGTCTCTGTGACCAGCTGGGGGGAGTTTGGGAAGGCAGAATTTATGGAAGGATCTTCTCTCCCAGGATTGTTCAGGTCCCTGGAAGGCAGAGGGGAACTGAAAGGAGAAAACCTTGGGATTGCCAGCGCTGCAGAGGAGGAGGAGCTCAGGAAAACCAATAAAGCTCCTGCTGCTCCTTCCAGTTGGAGATAGAGGAACCTCTTTGTGCCAGACACTGGCCTGGAGTGCCAGGGGAGCCCTTCCCACATCCACGGGCATCTCCAGGGTGTGAGGAGCTGGAGCTGCCACGGGAACACCCCGGGGCACCAGAGGTGTCCTTTGGGTGGAACCCCAAAGAGCAGCAGCACAAACCCGGGTTTGTCACATCCACAAACCCCAGGCCTTGGGGAGGGACAGCCACAAACCCTCAGGGTCCCTCAGAACCACCACAACCTTCAGACAGGAATGGGAAATTCATCTCTGTGCCACAGACATCCCTTTTTTCCCTCCACAGGAACAGGACTTGCTCCTCTTTGGAGGCTCCAAATCTGAGTTCTGATGCTCTGAAATTATTTCAGTGCAAGAGGAGTTTGGCCCATCAGGTATTTTCAGTTTGCAAAGCTCTGTGTGCTTTAATATCATTATTAACAACACAAATCTGCTGTGACCAGCTGGAACACCAAGGGGAGATTTGGGAGGCAGAACTTATGGAAGGATCTTCTCTCCCAGGATTGTTCAGGCCCCTGGAAGCCAGAAGGGAACTGAAAGGAGGAAAACAACCCAAATCTCTCTTTATTGCCTTAAAACACCCCAGGGCCTGCCCTGGAGGGTTTGCAGCTGGAAGCTGGAGATGGGAGGACCAAGCTGTGAGATTCCATGTGGAGTTTTGCTCCTTGCATGGGAACAACACCTGAATGCTCTTGAGCTGTGGCAGAAACTCTGGGACGAGCCCTGCCCCATCCTGGAGGTGCCCAAATCCAGGCTGGACAAGGGCTGGAGCACCCTGGGTGAGGAGGTGGACAGGAGGCATTGCTCATCTGCTGATGACCGACAAATCTCGAATTTATTGATTACCAGAAACACTTTTATAATCACAGTAATAAGGCTCATACATATTGCAAAACTAGAGCTCACTATTGGTCAGCTATAAAACGTCAGTCCCACCTTTCTCAGGATGTTTGTGGCTTCTTTTTTACCTCCTGTTATCACAGATTTTCTTCAACAGCTTCTTGCTCAAAGGAACTGTGTCCTTGAATCAGGCAGCTGTTGCTTTCTCAGATGGATTTTCTCACGTCTCTTTTCTCACCAACTATGTCTCAATAAAAAACTGTCCACACCTGGGGTGGCATGGGATGAATTTTGAGGTCACTTCCAACCCAAACCATTCCATAACCCCATGAAAACCAGAGCTGGATGGGTCCCTTTGGTTCTGCCACCTCTTCCACGTTTATTCCAAGCATCCATCCATCCTCAGCCTCCTGAATTTACCATCTGAGGGCTCCACACTGCTGCCCACCCTCCCTCGGGTCACCCCAAACTCTGCCTGCCCAACCCTTCCAGCATCACCTCGTAGGAGAAAATCAACTTTCAACCCAAAGTTCCTGTTTGAATTGGAGAGATTAAAGGGTGGATGAGGAAAACAGCATCATCCTCCCAGCCAGACAAGGTGAAATTGTGTTTTAATCACAAAGAAAGGCAAATGTTGCAACCTCAGGAGCAGAGATTTTGGGTTGATCAAAGGCCCAGAAGGGTTGGAGGTGTCTCACTGCTGGCTGGGAGTTATGAAAATAACAGGCATGCAAAACCAGTCAAAATAGCAAAGATTTGTATTAATATTTTTTAAATTAAGATTTTAAAAGAAGAGTTTCAAAACTTGAACAGAATATTTTTTATTACATTATATTTCAAACACTTCAGGTCAAACTTTTCACTTTTGCAGTGAAAGTGATAAAAGAAAAATGCCTTGCAATTGTTTTAGGCAAGAAAAAGTTGAGAGGTTTAAGTAAAATTTGCAACAAAGTATTGATGGTGCAGGCACTGATTTTGTCCTACAGAACTGCTACCATCAGTTTGCTGAAAAGTTTAAAAAAAATTATTCTTATCAATTCTTGCAGCCATTTCCCTACATTCCATCCAAAGCAAAACTTGATGATTTCACCATTTCAGAAAAATACAAAACCTCATCTCCTCCATCTGCTTTTAGTTTGAGCTAAAAATATGTCCAAAAGAAGAAGAGTGATGCCTCTGAAAAAAATATTCTTGAAGAAAAAAAGTAAAAAAAAAAGAAAAAAAGAATTCTGGATAAAACCCCAAAGTTGCCTGAAAATCTTCCCATCCCACAAAAAATTTGAGATTCCCAAAACAATTTTGCTGTGCAGTAGGAATAAATTTTTGTAGAGAGAAGAACAGACCCACCCAAGAACTTCCAAAAACCTGGTGGAGAAAGCTCAGATTTGGGATCTCAGCTATTCCAACCCAAATACTCCCCCAGTCTGCTGGAGAGGATTCCTCCTGCCCAAAGCCAGGAGCTGCCCTGCAGCTGGGATTTGTGATCCAAATGGATGAATTCCTAAAAAAAACAAGAAAAAAAGAAAAAGAAGAAAAAGAAGAAAAAGAAGAAAAAGAAGAAAAAGAAGAAGTTGTGGTTTGAGTGAGTCACGGTGAAAAATTGAATTTCTGACTCGTGGTGAAAATTGGGGATTAAAGGAGCTCAGGGTGGCTCTGCCATCCCTCAGGGGCAGGAGATTCCCCAGGGATTGAGGGAATGGGATTTAAGGAATGGGATGGAATTTAAAGGATGGAGTGGGATTTTAGGAATGGGATGGAGTTTTAGAAATGGAATGGGATTTAAGGAATGGGAAGGGATTTTAGGAACAGGATGGGATTTTAGGAATGGGATGGGATTTTAGGAATGGGATGGGATTTAAGAAATGGGATGAGATTTTAGGAATGGGATAGGATTTTAGGAATGGAGTGGGATTTTAGGAATTAAAAGGGATTTAAGGAATGGAATGGAATTTAAGGTATGGGATGGGATTTAAGAAATGGGATGGGATTTAAGGAATGGGATGGGATTTTAGGAACGGGATGGGATTTTAGGAATTAAATGGGATTTAAGGAATTGGATGGGATTTTAGGAACAGGATGGGACTTAAGGAATGGGATGGGACTTAAGGAAGGAACGGGATGGGATTTTAGGAATTAAATGGGATTTAAGGAATTGGATGGGATTTTAGGAACAGGATGGGACTTAATGAATGGGATGGGACTTAAGGAACGGGATGGGATTTTAGGAATGGGATGGGATTTTAGGAATGGGATGGGATTTTAGGAACAGGATGGGATTTAAGGAATAGAGTGGGATTTCAGGAATGGGATTTAGGAGCTCTGCTGCTTTTGGGGAGGTTTGGGAGCCCCAGTTCTTTCCCAAAATCCACCCAGCAAAGTCCCACAGGCTGAGCTGCTCCACATGGGCAGAATTTGAGTTCAGATCTCACCTAAATAATCCAAATTTTTCAGTTTGGGGCATATCCAGGCTGGGCAGAGTGACCCACAAGGAGCAGCAGCAATAACCTGACACCTGCCCCAAATTCAGCACCAAATGCAAACCTCAAAAATGAAAATTCCCTGAATAAAATCCTTCCAGGGAAAGGCTGAGCTCCCATCACTGCTCAGCGTTCCTGGTGCTGAGCATGGCCTGGGGTGAAACTCCCATTTCTGAGGGAGAAATTCCGATTTCTGAGGGGGAAATTGCCATTTCTGGGGGTAAAATTGCCATTTCTGAGGGGGAAATTGCCATTTCTGGGGGGGAAATTGCCATTTCTGAGGGTGAAATTGCCATTTCGGGGGTGGGGAAAATTTCCATTTCTGAGGGGGAAATTCCCATTTCTGGGGGTGGAATTCCCATTTCTGAGGGAGAAATTCCCATTTCTGAGGGTGAAATTGCCATTTCTGAGGGGGAAATTCCTATTTCTGAGGGTGAAATTGCCATTTCTGGGGAGGGGGGAAATTCCCATTTCTGAGGGTGAAATTCCCATTTCTGGGGGTGAAATTCCCATTTCTGAGGGAGAAAATCCCATTTCTGAGGGTGAAATTGCCATTTCTGGGGAGGGGGGAAATTCCTATTTCTGAGGGTGAAATTGCCATTTTTGGGGAGGGGGGAAATTCCCATTTCTGAGGGTGAAATTCCCATTTCTGGGGGTGAAATTCCCATTTCTGAGGGAGAAAATCCCATTTCTGAGGGTGAAATTGCCATTTCTGGGGAGGGGGGAAATTCCTATTTCTGAGGGTGAAATTGCCATTTTTGGGGAGGGGGGAAATTCCCATTTCTGAGGGTGAAATTCCCATTTCTGGGGGTGAAATTCCCATTTCTGAGGGGGTGAAATTCCCATTTCTGAGGGTGAAATTGCCATTTCTGAGGGTGAAATTCCCATTTCTGGTAGTGAAATTCCCACTTCTGCGGGGGGGAGGGGGGAGGATATTGCCATTTCTGAGAATGAAATTCCCATTTCTGAGAGTGAAATTCCAATTTCTGAGGCAAAAATTTCCAGTTCTGAGGGGGAAATTGCCATTTCTGAGGGGAAATTCCCATTTCTGGGGGTGAAATTGCCATTTCTGAGCGGCACTTTGACTTTTGGAAAGCTGGCAGGGATCTCATCAGGCCAGGAATGCAGCGGGGTGGGAATGCAGGTGACAGCCACTTTCTCCCCTGCTTCCCTTTTATTTTTAGAGCCATCCTCAGCTGAAATGTCCCCTCCCTGCACAGAGCCTGGGGTTCCTCGCTGCCTGCCCGGTGGGATTTTTGTCCTTTTTTTCTCTCCTGGCTTTGAAGTCAAACCCATAATTAAGAAGGAGGATTGGCTACCTGAGAGTCCCTGTCTGGTGTTCTGCTATTAATAGGACCAGAGCTGGCTGCAGAGGTTCTGTGGGGTCTGCAGGGGATTTTGTGGGGTCTGGAGGGGGTTCTGTGGAGTTTGCAAGGGTTCTGTGGGATCTCCAGAGGGTTCTGTGGGGCCTGCAGAGGTTCTGTGGGATCTGCAGAGGATTCTGTGGGGTCTGCAGGGGATTTTGTGGGATCTGCAGAGGTTCTGTGGGGTCTGGAGGGGGTTCTGTGGGGTCTGCAGAGGGTTCTGTGGGGTCTGCAGGGATTCTGTGGGGTTTGCAGGGGGTTCTGTGGGGTCTGCAGAGGTTCTGTGGGGTCTGCAGATGTTCTGTGGGGTTTGCAGAGGGTTCTGTGGGGTTTGCAGATGTTCTGTGGAGTCTGCAGAGGGTTCTGTGGGATCTGGAGGGGGTTCTGTGGGGTTTGGAGGGGGTTCTGTGGGGTCTGCAGAGGTTCTGTGGGGTCTGCAGGGGGTCCTGTGGGGTCTGCAAGGATTTTGTGGGGTCTGCAGAGGGTTCTGTGGGATCTGCACAGGGTTCTGTGGGGTTTTAAAGGGTTCTGTGGGGTCTGCAGAGAGTTCTGTGGGATCTGCAGAGAGTTCTGTGGGATCTGCAGAGGGTTCTGTGGGATCTGCAGAGGTTCTGTGGGATCTGCAGGGAGTTCTGTGGAGTTTGCAAGGGTTCTGTGGGATCTGCAGGGGGTCCTGTGGGGATCTGCAGAGGGTTCTGTGGGGTCTGCAGAGGGTTCTGTGGGGTCTGCAGGGGATTTTGTGGGGTCTGGAGGGGGTTCTGTGGGGTCTGCAGAGGGTTCTGGGGGTCTGCAGAGGTTCTGTGGGGTCTGGAGGGGGTTGTGCCTCAACCTGACCTGCCAGGCAGACCTGCAGCGAGTCAGAGAAAAAAATATTCTAAATAAGAAATAATAAACAACCTTGAGAACAAAACCAGGAGAATTCTGACTCCTTCTTCGACAGCTGAGCTGAGAAAAGAAGATTTTACTCTGAGATACAGGGACAAAGCAGAGCTCAGGAGTGGAAACAGGGATAAAAACAGGTGACAGGGACAAACCAGAGCTCAGGAGTGGAAATAAGGATAAAAACAGGTGACAGGGACAAAGCAGAGCTCAGGACTGGAAATTGGAGTAAAAACAGGTGACAGGGACAAAGCAGAGCTCAGGACTGGAAATAAGGATAAAAACAGGTGACAGAGACAAAGCAGAGCTCAGGACTGGAAATAAGGATAAAAACAGGTGACAGAGACAAAGCAGAGCTCAGGACTGGAATTGGGATAAAAACAGGTGACAGGGACAAAGTAGAGCTCAGGACTGGAATTGGGATAAAAACAGGTGACAGGGACAGACTTAGAGCTCAGGACTGGAAATAAGGATAAAAACAGGTGACAGGGACAAAGCAGAGCTCAGGACTGGAAATAAGGATAAAAACAGGTGACAGGGACAGACTTAGAGCTCAGGACTGAGCACGGGGGTAAAAACAGGTGACAGGGACAAAGCAGAGCTCAGGACTGAGCACGGGGGTAAAAACAGGTGACAGGGACAAAGCAGAGCTCAGGACTGAGCCCAGGGCTGATCCTGGCAGAGCAGAGCAGAGCTCCAGGGCTGGGAATGCTGAGCCACCTTAAACCACCTCACTGGGACAGGTGGCAGCAGCTCCAGGAATGCACAAATTGGATTTTTTTGGTTCATTTTGACATTTTTGCCCCTCCCCACCTCCTTAACCCCTGCTGGATGTCAACCAGCCCAAGGCTGATCTTGTTCCATGTGCATAAAGCTGCAGTGGGGATGATACCCACGGCGAAAATTCAAAATATAAATGGGGATATTTCACTTTGCAATCCTCTCTGAGCGTGGCTACTCGATGTTCTTAGAAGGGAGAGGGGTTGGGATTCACTTGGTAAATTTTCTGGTCAATTTGGTTTATTTAAATAATTCCTTTGTACAAAAAGCTGGGAAAACAACAGAAAATCAGCTCGGGAGGATGTGGTTATCAGGAGGTAATCAGGCCCTGGGGAAAGCAGACACACCTGGCTCTGCTGGGCCCTTGGGGAATCATTAACTCCCAGGAGTCACCACTGGCCTCTGCTCCAGACTGCAAGGCAAGATCTATCCTATCACTGTGTGTGGGGCAGCTGTTTTTGTTCAGTGGGCAGTTCTCCTTATCTCTCTCTGAGTGATCACAATCACTCCTCCCTCTGGGGACACATCTGCTGATAAGAGGCCATGGAGCGTCCCTGCAGGGCTGATAAGAACTGCAGCATCCCATTGGGAGATGTGAGCCCAGAGGGAGGAGCCAAGCATTCCTACCTGGATAGAATCTGGAGATTCTGGAACACCAGCCAAGCATTCCTACCTGGATAGAATCTGGAGATTGTGGAACACCAGCCAAGCATTCCTACCTGGATAGAATCTGGAGATTTCAAACATTCCTGCCTGGATACAATCTGAAATTTCAAGCATTCCTACCCGGATATAATCTGGAGGTTCTGGAACACCAGCCAAGCATTCCTACCTGGATAGAATCTGGAGATTCTGGAACACCAGCCAAGCATTCCTACCTGGATATAATCTGAGATTCTGGAACACCAGCCAAGCATTCCTGCCTGGATAGAATCTGGAGATTCTGGAACACCAGCACGACTTCTCCACTGGATTTCCCAGAGGAGCAGCAGCTGCCCCTTCCCCTGGGTCTCCAGAGTCAGACTGCACCTTTCTCCAGGATCCCTGCTCCAGCAGAGCCACCCCTGACCCTGCAGGAGGGCTGAGCCACAATTCCAATGGGGCTGCTGCCAACAGCCTGACCCACAGGGTGTCAGGCTGGGTTCTGACTCTGGCAGGGTTGGTTTGCTTTACTGCATTGTTCATTTTATCTTTATATTTTCTTCCCTATCAAAGAACTGTTCAGACTCTGTCAGTGTTGTCTTGGTTCACTGCATTGTTTATTTTATCCTTTTATTTTCCTCCCTATTAAAGAACTGTTATTCCTGCTCCCATATTTTTTACCTGAGAGCCCCTTAATTTCAAATTTATCGCAATTTGGAGGGAGGGGTGGGGAGGGTTTACATTCTCCATTTCTGATTCCTGCTCAGCACCAAGGAATTATTTAAATATCCCCAAAAGCAGCTCCTGGGCAAGTCCTGAGCCAGCCACAACTCCTGGAGCCCCAGAACATCTCCCAGGCAGCTCCTTCAAACCAAACGAGGAGCAGGCAGAGCTCTCCAGGGGTGCAGGGTGATCAAACTGCCCAGGCCGGGCTGACAGGAGCTGCCCTGGAGCCAGGGATGGCAGTGACAGCCTCTCCCTGGCTGGAATTCCTCTCTCTGGTCCCTCCACCTTTCAGTGCTGGGTGCTGTGAGTGCATCTCCTGGCCAAAAACCAACCCCAGAGCAAGGCAGGCACAACTCCCATGGCTGAGAGAGACCCAGACTGACCCAGGGAGAATGGGGAAGGAATAAGGAGGAGGAATAAGGAAGGATGAGGAGGAGGAATGAGGGGGAAAAAGGAGGAGGAATAAGAAGGAAAAAAGAGGAGGAATAAGAAGGAAAAAAGAGGAGGAATAAGAAGGAAAAAGGAGGAGGAATAAGAAGGAAAAAGGCGGAGGAATAAGAAGGAGAAAGAAGGAGAATAATGAGGGATGGTGAGGAGGAATTAGGAGGAAAAAGGAGGAGGAATAAGAAGGAAAAAGGAGGAGGAATAAGAAGGAAAAAGGAGGAGGAATAAGAAGGAGAAAGAAGGAGAATAATGAGGGATGAGGAGAAGGAATAAAAAGGAAAAAGGAGGAGGAATAAGGAGGAATGAGGAGGAGGAATAAGGAGGAAAAAGGAGGAGGAATGAGGAGGGAGGAGGAGGAATGAGGAGGAGGAATAAGGAGGGAATTCAGAGAAGGGATAAGGAAGAGGAATAAGAAGGGAAAAGGAGGAGGAATAAGAACGAAAAAGGAGGAGGAATAAAGAGGGATTCAGAGGATAAGGAGGGATTCAGAGGAGGGATTTGGAGGAGGAATAAGAAGGAAAGAGGAGCAAGAATAAGAAGGAAAAAGGAGGAGAAATGAGAAGTGATTCAGAGGATGAATAAGGAGCGATCCAGAGGAGGGATTTAGAGGAGACTAAGAAAGGTTTTCTAGCAATCTCAGCCCCTTGAAGCACCAAGAATTACACCAGAATGAGGGGGAAAACCCCCAGAGGGATCCATGAGGAGCAGAGGAGAGAGGAAGGGGCAGGGAGGAGGCTGTGGAGCGTTTGGGTGCTCTGCCATTGACCCCCAGCTCCCTTTGGGTGCTGTGCCATGGACCCCCAGCTCCCTTTGGGTGGGTGCTGTGCCATGGACCCCCAGCTCCCTTTGGGTGCTCTGCCACTGACCCCCAGCTCCCTTTGGGTGCTGTGCCATGGACCCCCAGCTCCTTTGGGTGCTCTGCCATTGACCCCCAGCTCCTTTGGGTGCTGTGCCATGGACCCCCAGCTCCTTTGGGTGCTGTGCCATGGACCCCCAGCTCCCTTTGGGTGCTCTGCCATTGACCCCCAGCTCCTTTGGGTGCTGTGCCATTGACCCCCAGCTCCTTTTGGGTGCTCTGCCATGGACCCCCAGCTCCCTTTGGGGGCTCTGCCATTGACCCCCAGCTCTGTTGACGGTGGTCACAGGGGTTTGTTAGAGGATGGAAGAGTCAGGGATCTTGATTCCATGATCAGGAGGCTTGATTTATTATATTATTATATATATATAACATTATAACTATACTACATAGAAATAGAAAGGAAAGGAGCTTCTTCAGAAGCTGGCTGAGCTAAGAACAGAGATAGAAAGAATAAATAACAAAGGTCTGTGTCTCAGCAGAGAGCGAGAGCAGCTCCACCACGAGTGGTCAGTAGATCCAAACATCCACAGGGGACCAACGACAGGTGGACCTGTTGCATTCCACAGCAGCAGATAATAATTTACATTTGTTACTGAGCTTCTCAGCTCTAGCAGCAAAAATCCTACTTTTTTTTGATTTTTCCAAATCCAAAAAGAAGGATTTTTCACAAAGAATGTCTGCGACACCAGCTCCCTTTGTGTGCTCTGCCATTGACCCCCAGCTCCCTTTGGGTGCTGTGCCATTGACCCCCAGCTCTGCCATTGACCCCCAGCTCCTTTGGGTGCTCTGCCATGGACCCCCAGCTCCCTTTGTGTGCTCTGCCATTGACCCCCAGCTCCCTTTGGGTGCTGTGCCATGGACCCCCAGCTCCCTTTGGGTGCTGTGCTCTGCCATTGACCCCCAGCTCCCTTTCCCAGGGCCCAGCCCGGCTCCCTGCAGCCCCAGCCCTGCCGGCACTGCAGCCTCTGGAAAGCCAAAGGGAAAATATTTTCCTTGGAAGGCAGCAGCTGATAGCTCAGCACGGTGGAAGTGGCTGTGCCACCCCCTGCCCCGAGCCCCCTGGCAGTGGCAGCTCCTTCCTGAGCCCGGCGTGCCCCAGCCTGTGGCAGCTCCCTGACCCGGGGCTCCCCGCCAGCACAAAGGGGATTTGGCTCCCCAGGCTGTGGGATCCCTTCCAAGGGGGAAGGGGGAGCACATCCAGGCTGCTGTGGCCCGGCCCAGGCACCTGATGGTGTTCACTGAAGCATTTTCTCTGCAAGACCCATCCTGAGAGATTTGGCACTTGCACATGCCCCAGCTCCCACCCTCCAACTGCCACAGTGTACTTTGGGAGGCTGCCAGCTTCTATTAATTAAACTATTATCTTCCCTCACTCTCTTTTTCTTTTTTTTCTCACATTTTTTTTATTGAAGATCTCGTAGCTCTGAGGAATCCATTGTTTATTTTAATTAGGAGCGAGGATTTGTCTGGAAATCCCTACGTGGTGCTGGCTGCATAACCAGGCTGGAGTTTTGTACTCTTCCCAGGTGAGCATGGGAATGTTGCTGGCTTGAAATGAAGGGCACAAAAGTATCTTTCAACCTTAAAAAAAACCCCAAAATCTGAATCTCCAGGTAAGGGAAAAGTGAATATCAGCCTCATTGCACACACATTTATGAACTCCAATTTATTCATGGAGGAATAAATGGGCAGTGGAGGAATAAAGGGACACAGGTGGACAATCCCTGCTACAAACTGAACAGGATTTCTTTGCTGATTTGACAGATTGAGAGAATAAAAAATGAAGGCCGTGCTCCAGTCTGGCTGTCCAGCCAAGAGTTTTCACCTGCTCCTGCTTCCTCAGGGCCTCCCTGAGAGCATCACTCACCCTGAGAGCAAAGCTCCTCTCTGCCTCAGGTATTCCATAATTAGACAGGTTAATTAGTTATTTAGAGTTGATGGGATCTTCAGAACCATTCTCCTTAGTTATTCTAGAATTAGACAGGATAATTAGTTATTTAGAGTTGATGAGATCTTCAGAACCATTCTCCTTAGTTATTCCATAATTAGACAGGTTAATTAGTTATTTAAAGCTGGTGGGATCTTCAGAACCCTCCTCCTTAGTTCTTCCATAATTAGACAGGTTAATTAGTTATTTAAAGCTGGTAGGATCTTCAGAACCCTCCTACTATCTGTTTGAAAATGGGTATTTCTGGATATCAACCAAATTTTCTTGTTGAAAATGGATTTTCAGGGAATGGGACTTAGAGTGACCATCAGAGCCCAAAACTTTCAAAAGAAGATGAGAGGAAGTTGTTCCTTTCCGACCACAGGGCTGGGAATTTGATTCCAGCAAACCTTGGGGTTTTCCTATCATTTTTTGTGAAAGATCCAATTGCTTTCCTTGCAGCTGAAAAACAGACAATTAAAATTAACCTGAGTGCTTTTCCTGAATCACTTGGCCAGATGGAAAAGAAGAGCAGGGAACTTCCAGACAATGAAGAAGAATTTGGAAAGGTCCAGAAATAAATTTTGATTTTTTTTTTATTGAGAGAGTATATAATGAGGTAATTATCTATAATTTTTTTTTGAGAAATATTAGAATAGCTGGAGATGAAAAAATGGAGTGCAGGAGCCCAGAACTCTGATTTACTGTTTTCTGCTCTCAGACCACAAGAATTTCAGAGAGCATTCCTCAAGAGCAAACTCTGCTAGATTGGAGCAGAATTGAGGACAAAGTCCCACTGCACCCTGGCTGCCCACGGCCTCAGCATCCTGAAATTTCCACAGCTGGTGATGGAAACCAGAGGGAAACAACCACAGCAGCTCCTGAGGGCCTTCACTGGAGAACCCAGGAGGCAAAACTTCGGGCTGAGCTCCAGAGTGATCCTGGAAACCTCATTTTTAATCCAGAGTGGAAACCTCATTTTTAATCCAGAGTGGAAATCTCATTTTTAATCCAGAGTGAGACTTTTCCACTGGCCCAGGACCATTCTCCATTAATAACCCCGGAGATGTGATGGGAAATCATCCCTGGGAAAATGGGGATGGATGTTTGGGCCGGCCTAGAACACCCCTTAGGCTGAGCCTAAATGCTGGACTGGCATTTCCAGCTGGGCTGGAGACACCCCAGGTGATTTTGGAGCTTTAGCTCTGACACTTTCAGGAGGATTTTTTTTGCTCTCCTGGCTGTTGAAAGCAGCTATTTAGGGAATAACAAAAATTCTTATTGACAAAGATTAAATAAAAAATATGAAAACAAAAATGAAGAGTAAGTATCAGTTACAAGAAGAACCCAACCAACCAAAAAGATGCACGAAAACAAAGAAAGAATCTTTGGGAATTCTTTCCTGGGAATCAAGGAGGAAAATGAGGTTTATCTAAGCAGGACCTGTCAGAGCAGGGACACAAGGAAAGGTTCAAAGATTAAATAAAAAAATATTAAAACAGAAATGAAAAATAAATATCAATTAGAGAAAGAACCCAACCAACCAAAAAGACAGATCAAAACAAGAAAGGAAGATCAGGGATCAGGGATTGAAAGCAAGGAAGAAAACATCCCTGGGATCTGAGGTTTTATCTGAGCAGGAGCAGTCAGAGCAGGAACACAAGGAAAGGTTCAAAGATTAAATAAAAAAATATTAAATAAAAAAATATTAAAACAGAAATGAAAAATAAATATCAATTAAAGAAAGAACCCAACCGACCAAAAAGATGCATGAAAACAGAGAAAGGAGCTGGGATGGATGGGGATCAGGGATTGAAAGCAAGGAGGAAAATCTGGTTTATCTGAGCAGGAGCAGTTAGAGCAGGGACACAAGGAAAGCTTCAAAGATTAAATAAAAAATATTCAAACAGAAATTAAGAATAAATACCAGTTACAGAAAGAACCCAACCAACCAAAAAGACACATCAAAACAAGAAAGGAAGATCAGGGATCAGGGGATTGAAAGCAAGGAGGAAAACGTGCCTGGGATCTGAGGTTTTATCTGAGCAGGAGCAGTCAGAGCAGGGACACAAGGAAAGGTTCTTATTGACAAAGATTAAATTAAAAAATATTTAAAATAAATGAATAAATATAAGTTACAGAAAGAACCCAACCAACCAAAAAGATGCATGAAAACTAAGAAAGGAGCTGGGATGGATGGGGATCAGGGATTGAAAGCAAGGAGGAAAATGAGGTTTATCTTTGCAGGAGCAGTCAGAGCAGGGACACAGGAGAGGTCACGGCCTGGAGGTAACAAATCTTCCCTGGAAAAGACAGCCGGGCCCACGGGGAAGGACTTTTTAAGGTGAAGCCGTGGAGATTGAGGTGATAACAGCAAAATTTTCCATTTCCACTGCAAAGAGAGGCCGGGATGCTCTGAGGTTGCTCCCAGCACGTGGCAGCTTCCAGGAGGGCTGGAAATTCCTCAGCTTTCACCTCCAACCCCTCAGCTGGAGCTGCAGCGCTCTGCACACAAACCTGGCAAACCCAGGGCATGGGAATATTCCTGTGTCTGCTCTGGGGTGCCCTGACCCCCAGGGCAGCACTGACTGTGACCCTCAGTCATGGGGAAAGTTTCCTAAACTCCAGAATAGACCAGAACCCACAAAAGTGTGAAATAGATTACAGAGAGCAGTGTAGGTGTGTGAGAAATTGAGGTTTTGGGGTTTTTAGTGTGTTGTGGGTGGGAGCAAGATGGAGGGCACAGGGTGTCGTCCTGGGTTCCTTCTTCATGCTGCCTCTTCCTCCTTCCTCATGGGTTTGGGGGGCATTTTGTAATTGGGTGGAAAAATCCCCATTGCAGCTCTTTGGGTTAAAGGGAAAATAATCCAGGTGTCAGTTCTTAATTGGACAGTTCAGTCTTAAAAGACCTTGGAACAAGAGATTGTTGGCCACTTTGTGCCTTCTAATGAACATCTGCAAACTCACAGCAGTGAGACTGTTTTAGTGATAAAACCTGAGTCCCAAACATGATCCTCCATCCCAAGTGCCTTCAATCCACACCCAGAGAAACCCACAGCTGGCACCCCCACACTTCTTCCTCATGGGTTTGGGTGGCATCTTGTAATTGGATGGAAAAACCACATTGCAGCTCTTTGGGATCAGTTATTGGGTTAAAATGGAAAATAATGTGTCAGTTATTAATTGGATAATTTAGCTTTAAAAGACCTTGTACCAAGGGATTGTTGGCCATTTTGTGCCTTCTAATGAAAAGCTGCAGAACTCACAGTTTTACTGATAAGAAATAATAAACAGCTGAGTTTGAACATGAACTATCATCTCAAGTGCCTTCAATCCAGACCCAGAAAAACCAACTGGTATCTCCACACTTCTTCCTCATGGGTTTGAGTGACATTTTGTAATTGGGTGAAAAACTCTGTACTGGGGGCTCTTTGGGATCAGTTATTGGGTTACAATGGAAAATAATGTGTCAGCTCTTAATTGGATAATTTAGCTTTAAAAGACCTTGTACCAAGAGATTGTTGGCCATTTTGTGCCTTCTAATGAAAAGCTGCCGAACTCACATGAAAACTTATCACAGTTTTAGTGATAAGAAATTATAAACACCTGAGTTTGAGCATGAATTACTGTCTCAAGTGCCTTCAACCCAGACCCAGAGAAACCCACAACTGGCACCTCCACAAAAACCCCAGACCACAACGAGCCTGCAATTGTCTGCTCCTCCCGACATCTCAATTTCCCCGGGCCATTAACAGACACATCTTTCCCTCTGCCCTGACATCTGGCCGGGATTTTCCCCTCAGGAAAGGCAGGATGCCATCCCCAAACCCCGACGGCAGGGTTGTTAACCAGCAGGGATTATCGGGCAGGACAATATTAAGCGGTTTTTAACAGCAAGACCAAAGTTCCTTGTCAAACGCTTGACTTAGCGCTCCGTGATTGCTCGCATCCCCGCGCCGGGACCTTTTGCACTGAACCATTTTTCATTTTGACAACAAACTACCGCAGCTCTGCAGCGCTGCCCGGCTGGAGCTGCCAGCAAAATATTCCTGGGGCAGAAATACGGGCGGGGAGAGGTGTCGGGTTCAGGACATCCCTCTGGCTGTCCTGAGCAGCCCAGACCCTGCCAGGGGGCTCACAGACCCTGGCACAGAGCCCAAAATGCCTCTGTGAGTTTGATTATGGCCCGTGGAGCAAATTACCAACCTTATATGAAGATAGCAAGCCACAAGAGTTTAAGTAGAATATTAGTGAAATTATCACAGGGTGAATTATGCATTTTAGGATTACTGTACAGGGGGGTTATATCCCTGTACAGGGGGGTTATGGAGACAAGATGGAGGAATCGGGGCGTGCCTCGTGCTTCTTCTTTCTTCTTCTTGGCCTCCATCTCCTGTGGTGATGTTGGCACTCACAGATTGGTTTGGAGTAGAAGCTCAGTGTCTAACACAGGTGATGGGCATTGGGGAGTAATTGTAAATATTGCACAGGTAGTTTGTAGTGTAAAGACACAACACCACCCCGGGGCAGGCAGAGTGCCTGTGGCTGCCCTGCTGAGCAGATCTCTGCTGGGCAGAAAGAAAATTTCATAGATAAGAATTAATAAACGACCTTGAGACCGAGAGATGAAGAGCTCTGACTCCCTTTTTAAGCGCCGGGCTGGGAAAACAGACTTTGGAATTTTTCTCGGGGTCACTCTGACAAACCAATGATCCCGACAGAGAGGGGCTGGGGGCGGCGGGGCAGGAGAGCCCCGAGCGCAGGGAGCGCCGGCACAGCGGGGATGATGCGCGGGCAGGATCGCGGGGCGGGCGCAACAATGGGGGAAATAGCCCCAAAAAAAGGGAGGGGAAAGGAGGAAATGGGTGGAAAAAAATCCTAAAAAATGGAGAGAAAAGGAGAAAATGAGGAGAAAAAAAAATCCCATAAAAGGGAGGGGAAAAGGGGGAAATGGGAAAAAAATGGGAAAAAAATAAAGGGAAAATGGAGGGGGAAAAAACCAAAAAAGGAGGGAGAAAAAGAAAAAATGGAAAAACAAAGGGGGGAGAGAAAAGGAGAAAATGGGAAAAAAAAAAAAAAACAAAAAAGGAGAGAGAAGAATAATATCCCAAAAAAGGGAGAGAAAAGGGGGAAATGTGGGAAAATCCTCAAAAAGGAGAGAGAAGAATAATATCCCAAAAAAGGGAGAGAAAAGGAGGAAATGGGGGGAAAATCCTCAAAAAAAATGGAAAAAAAAAAAAGAGAAAATGGAGGGGAAAAATCTCCAAAAAGGGAGAGAAAAGGAGAAAATGGGAAGAAAAAAAAACCAAAAAAGGAGAGAGAAAAAGAAAAAATGGAAAAACAAAGGGGGGAGAGAAAAGGAGAAAATGGGAAAAAAAAAACCAGGAAAGGAGAGAGAAAAAGAAAAAATGGAAAAAAAAAACAGAAAAGGAAGAGGAAAAGAGAAAATGGGGGGGGGGGAGGGGGAAATGGGGGAAAAATCCTAAAAAAATGGAAAAAAAAAAAAAAGAGAAAATGGAGGGGAAAAATCTCCAAAAAGGGGAGAGAAAAGGAGAAAAAAATTCCAAAAAGAGGGAGAGGAAAAGGAGGAAATGGGTGGAAAAAAAATCAAAAAAGGAGAGGGAAAAATAATATCCCAAAAAAGGGAAGGAAAAGGAGGAAATGGGAAAAAAAAAAAAAAAACAAAAAGGAGAGAGAAAAATAATATCGCAAAAAAGGGTGAGAAAAGGAGGAAATGGGAAAAAAACCAAAAAAGAGAGAGAAAAATAATATCCCAAAAAAGGGAGAGAAAAAGAGGAAATGGGAAGAAAAAAAAAATTCCAAAAAAGGGAGAGAAAATGGGGGAAAAATCTCCAAAAAGGGGAGAAAAAAGGAGAAAATGAGAAGGAAAAAAAAAAATCCCTATACAGGGAGAGAAAAAGGAGAAAATAGAAAATGGAGGGAAAAATTCCCAAAAAAGAGAAAATGGGGGAAAAACTCTCAAAAAAGGGAGAGAAAAAAGAGAAAATGGGAAGAAAAAAAAAAGCCAAAAAAGGGAGAGAAAAAGAGAAAATGAGGAAAAAAAGGGAGAGAAAACAGGGGAAAAATCCCAAAAAGGGAGAAAAATAAAGAAAATGGCCAGAAAAAAAATCCCAAAAAAAGGAGAGAAAAGAAGAAAATGGATGGGGAAAAAAAATCCCAAACAATGGGGAGAAAAAGAGAAAATGGAGGGAAAAAAAATCCCAAAAAAGGGAGAGAAAAGGAGAAAATGGGGGGAAAAATCCAAAAAAACAGAGAGAAAAAGCTGATTTTATTAGAGCACTAAAGCCAGGAGTGCTCCTGACAGTCCGAGTGTGATGTGAGCAAAAGGCAGGAAATAAAGGGGAAAAAAAGCAAAAAAAAGGGGAATTTAATGAAGGTTTAATCTTCAAGGGAATATGGACTTGGAGACTGTAAATCTCAGGGAATGGCCCCATATTCCAGGGTCAAAGCTGCCATCTGATGCCAGCAAATTGAATATTTTCAGAGGAGAAATGGGGTTTAAAGCCAGATCTTTGTGCTGGGGAAAGATGGGATGTGGGGCTGGAGACAGCGACAAAGCAGCGCCTGGCAAGGGGCTTGGGACTGACAGGTTTAGTGGGGAGAAAAGAAAGGCAAAAATGGGAGAGAAAAAGTGAAAATGGGAGGGAAAAAATCCCAAAAAAGGGAGAGAAAAAGAGAAAATGGGAAGGAAAAAAAAAAGCCAAAAAAGGGAGAGGAAAAGAGAAAATGGGAAGGAAAAAAAAAAAACCAAAAAAGGGAGGGAAAAGAGAAAATGGGAAAATGGGAAGGAAAAAAAAGCCAAAAAGGGGAGTGAAAATGGGAAAAAAAAAAGCCAAGAAAGGGAGAGAAAAAGAGGAAATGGAGGGGAAAAATCCCCCAAAAAAGGGAGAGAAAAAGAGAAAATGGGAAAATGGGAAGAAAAAAAAAAGCCAAAAAAGGGAGAGAAAATGGGGGAAAAATCAGCTGGGAAAAATCCAGCTCCTTCCAAAGGTCTTTGCTACTGACAGATTTATCATCTCCCACACCCAGAAACTCCCCAAATGTTGGAGGAGATCCCTCAGATGCCAGGACCAGGGGTGTTCCAGGTGGGAATGTGCCTACTCAGCCCTCAGAGGGACACTGGAGCTTCCTGCCCCACCTTGGCAAAAACCCCACCCAAGAGCTGAAGGAACCTCAAGACTTTTTGGTCCCTCTGTGGCAGGGGTGCAGTTAAAGTTAAAACAACTCAGGTGTGTCCTAAAATCCCAGGTTCTCTGTGGAACTTCCATCAATTCCAGCACTTCCCATCTCTGGAAGTGTCCACGGCAAGTTTGGAGCACCCTGGGATGGTGGAGGATGGTCCTGGGATGGTGGAGGATGCTCCTGGGATGGTGGAAGGGGTTCTGGGATGGTGGAGGATGCTCCTGGCATGGTGGAAGGTGTTCTGGGATGGTGGAAGGCATTCCTGGGATGGTGGAGGATGTTCCTTTGATGGAAGAAGGTAATCTGAGATGGTGGAAGGTGTTCTGGGATGGTGGAGGATGCTCCTGGGATGCAGAAGGTGTTCCTGGGATGGTGGAAGGGGTTCCTGGGATGGTGGAAGGGGTTCCTGGGATGATGGGAATGTTGTGGGATGGTGGAAGGGGTTCTGGGATGGTGGAACATTCCTGGGATGCTGGAAGGGGTTCCTAGGATGGTGGAGGATGTTCTGGGATGGAGGAGGATGCTCCTGGCATGGTGGAAGGTGTTCTGGGATGGTGGAAGGCATTCCTGGGATGGTGGAGGATGTTCCTTTGATGGAAGAAGGTAATCTGAGATGGTGGAAGGTGTTCTGGGATGGTGGAAGGCATTCCTGGGATGGTGGAGGATGCTCCTGGGATGCAGAAGGTGTTCCTGGGATGGTGGAAGGGGTTCCTGGGATGGTGGAAGGTGTTGTGGGATGGTGGAGGATGTTCTGGGATGGTGGAAGGGGTTCCTGGGATGGTGGAAGGTGTTCTGGGATGGTGGAAGGTGTTCTGGGATGGAGGAGGATGCTCCTGGCATGGTGGAAGGGGTTCTGGGATGGTGGAAGGCATTCCTGGGATGGTGGAAGGTGTTCTGGGATGGTGGAAGGGGTTCTGGGATGGTGGAAGGGGTTCTGGGATGGTGGAATGTTCCTGGGATGGTGTAAGGGGTTCCTGGGATGGTGGAAGGTGTTCCTGGGACAGAGGAAGGTGTTCTGGGATGGTGGAAGGGGTTCCTGCTCATGGCAGGGGTGGAATGAAATGATCTTTAAGGTCCCTCCCAACCCAAACCATTCCACAATTTGAAAATTCAGAATTCTGCCATTCCCTGGTGGATGATCCTGTCTCATCTCAGGCACATGTGACACATTCCATTTGTAATTCCATTTGTAATTTAGATGATTCTGGGAAATGTTCAGCTCCAGGCACCTCTGGACTTTGTCCAGGAGTGCCCAAATCCAAGGCTGCCCATGGGATTTCACAGGAATAATGAAACTCCCTCCTCCTCCACGCCATGCTTACAAAAGGGAGGAGAGTTAATCCCCAATTCCCTGATTTCTGCAACCCCCAGAGTCAGACCCTGCTGAGGAGCTGCTGCTGGAATGGAGCAGGAGAAGAAGCTCAGCTGAGCCCCCAAGGTGGTCCAGGGAAGGAGAGGACACACACACACACGTGCCTGGCAGCTGCTGAGCCATGGGCAGCCTTTAATTCCATAAAAATTCCAAAATATTGATATTATTGACATAAACAATACCAATATTATTTGTATTATATTATTAATAATAACCTCAGACTGGAAAACAGTTGGGACAGAATGGTGAAGAACAAGTTGTCACATCATGAGCTGCACAAGCTTCAAATCCTGCTCTGCTTTATTTGCATTTAAGCTTAAATCTTCTCCACCTGCAGGCACACAGGTATAAACTCTGTAAAACTTTACTCTGAGTGAAAATTACTTTGAGTGAATTCAAATTTGAATTTTAATTCAAATTACTCAATTACATTCACTCAAACGACAAAATTCTTGTAATTTTGAAAATTACAAAATTGCTTCGAGTGAATTCGAGACGAAATGTTGTGAATATTTCAAAGTGGCTGTTCATATTTCAGGAAACACAGACAATGAATGAACAGCCTGGCTCCACCTGGTCACATCCAGCCCAGAAATCCCTCAGCTGGTTCCTTTAAAGCCCAGATTGTTCAATATACAGAAAATGAAAGTGCAGCTTGTGGAGATACACGGGAAGAAATACGGCTCTGTCAGAACCCCCCAAACCCTCCCATCAGTGCAGCTTCTTCTCAGCAAAACCTCAAGATATCCCAGGGACGTTTATGACTGCAGCAGCCTTTGATCAGCCAAAGAACCCTCCAGAAGGGTCGTGTTCAGCAAGAGATCCACGAGCATTACCAAAACAGATGATCCATAAATCTGGGACAAGTGCTGGGTGACAGCTGGGGCTCTCCTGACACGAATTACAGACCAAAGGGTCCTCTCAGCTCTCTGCACCTCCTGTCCCCACCCCTGGCTATATTTTTTCCCTCCTTTGCTCTGAAGCCACAAGTCTGGAGGGCTCTGGGCGCGAGCTGCGCCTCTGTCAAAATCACTTCACACCCGCAGGAAAATTTTCTAATATGAATTGGGCTTTAAAAAACTTTACCTTGATTTAGTGAGAATATAAAGTGGGGCCACAGTCAATGTGTTATTTGTAGGAACCCTGGAACATGAAGGGTCTCTGCTACCAAGGCAACATTAAGCACTAAGCCCCGTTTAAAAAGCTCCCAAAGAAGCTCTTTATTCAAGGCTGGGTTTTTAAGCAACGTTATCTGCAAGCAGACATTCAAAATATGTAGAAATCCAGGAGGTTTTTGGGGCAGAACACGTCCAGGGATTGCTGCAAGTGATGTTGTTTTAGTGCTGTTAAAGGAGGCACAAGCTAAGAGTGGGAGTTTAGGCTGGGCTCAGCCTGAGTGGGAGTTTAGGCTGGGCTCAGCCTGAGCAGGACAGTGGGGACATCACTGCACTCACCCAGCCCAACAGAAAACTGCAACTTTTATTCCAAAACCAGAAATTTCCAATTTTTATTCCCATTTGCTACAGAACTCTGGAGCTGCCCCTGTAATTCCTGATCTTTCAGCTTCCCTCACACCATCGCTTTAAGAACCAGAGTGGAAAAAAAAATTAAAAAAAAAAAAAAAAAAAGGAAAAGAAAGGAAAGGTACCGGAGATTTTATGGGCTGCCAACTGATTGCTGAGCTCATGCTCTATTGGCTTTGAGTGCAGGATCCATTACAGATCCCTCAGCTGCATTTTATCCCCAGGAACATTTCAGCAGCATCGCAGCCCCGGCCCTGCAGGGAGCAGGGGGAGCCGGGAGAGGCTCCTGGGGAGGCCTCGGGGGTTTGATCCTCCTGCACTCCCCACCCCGAGCCCAGCGAGCCCTCACCTCGCCGTGAGCTGGGAAATGAGGGCAGAATGAGGGGATGAAGGTGCAGCCCGGGCTCTGCTCTGCCGGCAGCTCTGGCTGGAGCAGCCTGGCTGGATGGCTCCGTGTCACACAACACACTCAGCACGGCCTGAGACAAATAAGTGGCTTTTGTGTACAATGGGATGTGTGCACAGACCTGCAAAACCACATCCAGGCAAGAGCAGCCAGCTATTCTTCACCCCCACGTGAGTCCTTTCCTCACAAAATCTCCTTAAAGCCCTTCCTAAGCGTTACTGCACTTTATTAAACCTGGCAGCAAAAGCCTTTGTGATGTCTCTGCCTGGAGGGCTGAGAGCAGGGGGATTTAGGAGCCACCTAAAGGGGATAAATTGGGAAAAGGTTCAGTTTGCTGCCTTGACCCTCGAGCTCTGGCTGAGATTTCTGGGTGAATTTAGGTCCCACTTAAAGGGCATAAATTGGGAAAAGGTTGGGCTTGCTGCCTTCACCTCGAGCTCTGGCCAAGATCTCTGGGTAAATTTAGGTCCCACTTAAAGTCCAGCTTGCTGCCTTGACCCATCAGCTCTGGCCAAGATCTCCGGGTAAATTTAGGTCTTACCTAAAAGGGATAATTTGGGAAAAGGTTTGGCTTGACCCTTGAGCTCTGGCTAAGATCTCTGGGTGAATTTCGGTCCCACTTAAAGGGGATAATTTGGAAAAAGGTTTGGCTTGACCCTCGAGCTCTGGCCAAGACCTCCAGGTGAATTTAGGTCCCACCTAAAGGGGATAAATTGGGAAAAGGTTCAGCTTGATGCCTCTCTGGCTGAGATCTCCAGGTAAATTTAGGTCCCACTTAAAGTCCAGCTTGCTGCCTTGACCCATCAGCTCTGGCCAAGATCTCCAGGTAAATTTAGGTCCCACTTAAAGTCCAGCTTGCTGCCTTGACCCATCAGCTCTGGCCAAGATCTCTGGGTAGATTTAGGTCTCACCTAAAAGGGATAATTTGGGAAAAGGTTTGGCTTGACCCTCGAGCTCTGGCCAAGATCTCCGGGTGAATTTAGGTCCCACTTAAAGGGGATAAATTGGGAAAAGGTTCAGCTTGATGCCTCTCTGGCTGAGATCTCCAGGTAAATTTGGGTCCCACCTAAAGTCCGGCTTGCTGCCTTGACCCTTGAGCTCTGGCCAAGATCTCCAGGTAAATTTAGGTCCCAATTAAAGTCCAGCTCACTGCCTTGACCCTCAAGCTCTGGTTGAGATCTCTGGGTAAATTTAGGTCCCACCTAAATCCGGTTTGCTGCCTTGACCTCGAGCTCTGGCCAAGACCTTTGTCTGATCCTCCTCCCATGCATTCCCAAAGTCTGGAAACTCAGAAATCAGGAATTACAAAACACTTCCAGCTTTCCAGGGAATGGTGAGAGCTGCAATTTTCCCCTTGTGCCCAGTGGGAGACACACAGGAATATTTTAACCCATCTCAGCAGCTTCCCCATTTCCCTCCAAGGAATTGAGGCATCTTTCCCATCTAAAGTCCGACTTGCTGCCTTGATCCACAAGCTCTGGCCAAGATCTCCGGGTAAATTTAGGTCCCACTTAAAGGGGATCATTTGGGAAAAGGTCCAGGTTCCTGCCTTGACCCTTGAGCTCTGGCCAAGATCTCTGTCTGATCCTCCTCCCGTGCATTCCCAAAGTTTGGAAACTCAGAAATCAGGAATTACAAAACACTTTCCAGGAATGGTGAGAGATTCTCCCCTTGTGCCCGGTGGGAGACACACGGGAATATTTTAATTCATCTCCACAGGGTTAAAATTTGCCCGATTTCCCTCCAGGGAATTGTCTTTCCAAAGGGATAAACCTCGAGATTTTTATTCCTGCATGTCCTTTAACTCACAGCTCGCCCCGCAGGTTACCTGGCCCATAGGCAGCGAGGCATTTTTGGGAGTTATCTCCCTCCGTGGCCGGCTTTGATCTCGTGCCTTTTCATGCCGGGGCGGCTCTTTGGAGCATCCCCATCTCTCAGCAGCATCCTTGATGTGCGGCCAGCGGGGGCTCCGCGCCAGGGCAGCGCCAACAGCTCCTGTTAGCGCCGCTGCTGCCGTGCCACGGGGCAGGGATGCCGCAAATTCCAGCCTTTGATGCCCCCCGGGCCCCGGCTGAAAGATGCGGGAGCGCTGGGGAAGGGAAGGGAAGGGAAGGGATGCGGCAGCCCTGGAGGAGCGACGCGGTTGTTGAACAAATTAAAGGAGCGGGGTTGAGAGGTGGAAATGGGAAATATTGTTTTTAATTTGCTCCCTCCTGGTTTATTTTGCTTTTTAAAGATCATTTTTAGGTCGGGAGTTGTTGGGGTTGAGAGGACATCGTGTGTTTCTCCTCTATCCCAGATCCCTTATCCCCACTCGGGTCCCCCCTTTTAATTAATAAACTATGAAAACCAATTAACAAAACCCGCCCAGGTGGCCTCTAGCCCTTCTTCCAGCAATAATTTCTATTATTTCTATATAATTAGCAATAATTTCTATTATTTCTATATAATATAATTTCTGTTAAGTATTTTGCCACTTGCAAGCTCCAAGTTTTAAACCTCGCAGGTACAGGACACCCAGCGCTCCCAGAAATATTCAGGATGGTTCCCTATGAATCAAAACTCACTTATCCTAACAAAAGGAACGCCTTGAGACATCTCCTGTCGCTTATTCGAACAAAAAAAAAAGGAAGAACGAGCTGCTAATTAAGCTCATAACGACTTATTTTCTCCCCCTCCCTCTTTTATTTTAAATAAAACCTGATGATGCAAAGTATTCCTTGGCTTTTCACTCCGTAACCAACCGGCTCTCGGTGGAAAGAGCTTCTTTTTTTTTTTTATGTCTACGTATTAAAAGTAAACCAGCCCATGCCAGGTTTGGATAAAAGGCTATTTATTTTCAACCAATTTGATAGCTGCAGTTTTCGGTAATTGAATTTTCTGTGGTCGGAGAAGCAGTAATCTTAGAAACCAAATAAATATTTTTTAATAAAATGGAACACTGAGAAACCCTATAATAATGTCAAATATGTAGCCACTTATGGATGGATAAATATTTTAAGAAATTTACATCTCACCCAATGCTTTAGGCCTTCAGCTTCCCTGGAAATTTCAAACAACGCTATTTTATTTTGGGGAGGGGGCGGGGGTGTGTTTAGATAAAGAGCTAAATAGGAATCCTGCAGTTTGCAGGGTTTGATTTCCAATATTTGTGCAAGGAAAGAGAAACCCAAAAACGCTTTTTCAGACCCTTTCCCTGGCACGTGGCAGCCCCGGGGATCCAGGCTGTCCTGCAGCCACCCAGACTCCAAAAAAATGATTGATTCTGCCAGAATCACCCCAAAAAAACCCCTGTGCAGAATCAGAGCTGGTGAAAATAATGGAATCTGGGAGAAAATCCACTTTTCTTGAAGCCTCTGTGACAATCCTTTGGATGGACACTTGTTGCTGATGGTTTGTGCAAAAAAGAAAGAGCTCAGGGAATTGTAAAGAAGGAAAAGCTGTCGGTGCTGCAGCCACCCAGACTCCCAAAAAATGACTGATTCTGCCAGAATCACCCCAAAAAAACCCCTCTGCAGAGTCAAAAATAATGGAATCTGGGAGAAAATCCTCTTTTGTTGAAGCCTTTGGTGACAATCCTTTGGATGGACACTTGTTGCTGGTGGTTTGCGCACAGGGTGTGACTGAAATCCTGTGCCAGCCAAAGGGAGAGCAGCAGAACAAGGAGATCCTCAGCTCTGCAGTGACCCCTGAATTGTGCACTGGGATAAATCCCAGTGAGAGCTCACACACACCTGGGAGGGGTTCCCTGAGCTTGGGTGCAAATGTCTGAGGAGCAAACCCAGCTCAGGGAATTGTAAAGGAGGAAAAGCTGCTGCTGCTGCAGCCCCAGGAATGGATGGACACAGACCCAGAGGCCTCTGCCATCCCAAATCCTCACCCACTCCACAAAATCCCTCATAATTTTGCTGAGCTCCTTTCCAAACTCAGTGTGGTTCCCCTCGCTTGGGAATCACAGGAAAAAATATCTCGATTTTTTTTTCCCAGGCCTTTCTAATTTTCTAAGCAGCCCTAAGTCACTGTGGAATAAAGGAGCTTCCATGGGATGTGCAGCAGGGACAGAATTCCTGTTTCCTGAGGAACAGCCAAGCTGGAACTGGAATTATTGTTCTCTTATGGTGACACCTGCTGGCAAAGGCAGCCTCCTGTAACAGCTTCTGGAAAAGGATCAATCCCAAAATCACCTGGATCGGTGGGACCGGGTCAGGGCTGTGGGGAAAGGAGGCACAGGAGAGTGGGAGGAACTGGGGTGAATCAGCCAAAGCAAGGAAAAACAGGAAGGACACACGGTGGGGCTTGAAATTCAGGGAATTCAGAAGGGGATCAATTGTTCTCCATCCCCACAGATGAGACAGAATAAAGGATCAGTGCACATCCCACTGAGGAAAACAAAGATTTGGGCAAGGCCCCGTTGAGTGGAAGGTTCCTACATGAGGAGGCAATGCTGGAAAATCCTTCACAACCCCTGGACATCTGAATTTCCAGTCGTGCTTCTTCCAGCTCATTCAATCAAGACTGAGCCCAGCTCAAACCACCAAGCTCAGCCCCTCTCTTCTTCTTTTACTCATTTTCAGTGTTGCTGAAGAGTGAAACCCAGGTGGTTTTCAGCAGGACACCATGGAAATCAGGGATGGAATTCCCAGTTTATTAATGATGTGCCAGAAAAATGACACAGGAACAGCAGCTCCAGCACGGATGGAGGAATCACAACCATGTGTTCCACACCACAGGTATCCCAAAGGATACACACCACAGGTATCCCAAAGGATAAACACCACAGGTATCCCAAAGGATACACACCACAGGTTTCCTAAAGGATACACACCACAGGTATCCTAAAGGATACACACCACAGATATCCCAAAGGATAAACACCACAGGTATCCTAAAGGATACACACCACAGGTATCCCAAAGGATAAACACCACAGGTATCCTAAAGGATACACACCACAGATATCCCAAAGGACAAACACCACAGGTATCCCAAAGGATAAACACCACAGATATCCCAAAGGATAAACACCACAGGTATCCTAAAGGATACACACCACAGATATCCTAAAGGAAAAACACCACAGGTTTCCTAAAGGATCAGAGCTTGGCATCCCTCAGGATTCAGCTGAAATCCCTGTGTTTTATCCCAAAATTTCAATCCCAGAAAGCAACAAAATTTGGAAATTTCATTTTCAAAATGGAAATTAAACCTGTGCTTGGTCACTCTTTTGGCGTGGCAGAGCAGGGATGGTGGGATGGGCTTTGCCAGGATAAATCCTTTGCTTGGCATCCCAACAGGATCCCATCAGACATGGAGCACTCCTGGGCTCACATTATAAGGTGATTAATTCTTAATTAAAAGCTCTGAGCTGCTCCCACACCACAGGTATCCTAAAGGACCAGAGCTTGGCATCCCTGGGGATTCAGCTGAAATCCTAAACTCAGTGTTTTATCCCAAAATTTCAATCCCAGAAAGCAAAATGGAAATGAAACCTGTGCTTGGTCACTCTTTTGGCATGGCAGAGCAGGGATGGTGGGATGGGGTTTGCCAGGATAAATCCTTTTGTTTGACATCCCAACAGGATCCCAACAGACATGGAGCACTCCTGGGCTCAGATTAAGGTGATTAATTCATAATTAAAATCTCTGAGCTGCTCCCATACCAAAGGTATAGGACCAGAGCTTGGCATCCATGGAGATTCAGCTGAAATCCTAAACTCAGTTTTTTATCCCAAAATTTCAATCAAAAAAAGCAAAGAAAGCCAAATGGAAATGAAACCTGTGCCTGGTCACTGTTTTGGCATGGCAGAGCAGGGATGGTGGGATGGGCTCTGCCAGGATAAATCCTTTGCTTGACATCCCAACATCCCCCCAGCACTCCTGGGCTCACATTAAGGTGATTAATTAATAATTAAAAGCTCTGAGCTGCTCCCACACCTCTGGAGAACAGGGAACAGAGCAGGAATAAGCCATAACTCCCAGGAGATGGCAAACCTTGTTCAGCTGCATTGAAAACTCTTCAGTGCAATTTGCAGCCAGTTTATCTCCCTCCCAATAAAGCCCACATTTCCTCCTTTTCCTTTGTTATGGAAAATTCCAGGGATAACAGACAGCGTGGAACCAGCAGGACTAAGTTTGACGAAACCTTTTTAATGATGCATCATGGAAAAAGCAACTGTGGATTGTTCTGGCCGTGCCAAAAAAAGAGTTTCTGGTTCGTGTGGGGAGTTTCTCCTCCAAGTTTTAGTCTCCACAAGCACCTTGGAGCACACAGGCACTAACAGCTTTTCCAGTCTTTCTCCTGGAGCCTCCATCCCACAGTATTTGCCTTGTTCAAGGGGGAAAGATGCATCTTGGAGCCATTTGCTGGGGCAGCTCTGGGGCATCATGCAATATTTATATTCTGTTAATCTGAGAGCTTGAAATGAAAAGATGGAAGAGGCCAAATCCAAGCTTTCCACAAATGCCATTGATTTGGGAGCAGCGCTGGATTGGGGCCAGCGTTTTCCCTCGCCTCCCTCTCTGCCTTTCAGGATATTTGTGGAAATGAGGAGCAGGGTCATTTGGTATTCAGCCCTGGCTATGAATTATAATCTGGGTATGAACTGTGCAGAAATTTAAAAGGCAAATTTTTCACCTCAGAAACAAACTTTTCTTTCCAGCAGCCAAAAAAACCCAGGGCCAGAGGCAGCCCCTGGCTGGCAGGAAAGGGCAGCACACAAAACACACACGGGGGGTTCACCCTCTGCAAAACCAGAACAAAATTAAAAGAATTCCCCCCCGAGCAAGGGGGACAGCTTGGAAACTGTTCAGAAACCTGAGGGGGCTCACAAGATTGGCATCATCAGGGACATAAATTTCCATAATATCTGCATCAAAAATAAAGCCAGGCCACCTTTCTGTTCTGTGCCTCATTTAATAAGGGCTATAATGCAATTAAATCACTTCACAATTAATGTTTTGTCTCTGGGCCATTCCTTGGAGGGGCTGACTGCTCCCCCTTGGAGCAGGGAGAACAATGAGGCACCAGAGGGGACCCGTTTCATGTGGGGGTCACCCTCCCTGAAGGATCTGCATCTGCTGGGGAGGCTGGGTAAGATCTCAGATCCTGAATTCCTGGATTTGCTGAACTTGTCATGAGATAAAACCTCCAGGAACACCCCAAAATCCTGCTGGATTTCACTGCCTTTCCAATTCCTGGTTGTATCAAACCTTTCAGATTCTGGATGTACAAATCCCTGGAGGATCTGCATCTCCTGGGGAGGTTGGATAAGATCTCAGATCCTAAGGATGCTCTAAATTCTTGGATTTGCGGAATTTGACATGAGATAAAACCTCCAGGAACACCCCAATCCTGGATTTTATTGCTTTTCCAATTCCTGCATCTATCAAACCTTTCAAATTCCTGGGTATACACATCCCTGAAGGATCTGCATCATCTGGGGAGGCTGGATAAGATCTCAGATCCTAAGGGTGCTCTGATTCCTTGGATTTGCTGAACTTGTCATGAGATAAAATTTCCAGGAACACCCCAATCCTGCTGGATTTCACTGCCTTTCCAATTCCTGGTTGTATCAAACCTTTCAGATCCTGGATGTACAGATCCCTGAAGGATCTGCATCTCCTGGGGAGGCTGGGTAAGATCTCAGATCCTAAGGATGCTCTGAATTCTTGGATTTGCTATGAGGCAAAACCCCCAGAAGCTCCCCAATCCTGCTGGATTTTCTTGCCTTTCAGATCCCTGGGTATATCAAACCTTTTAGATTCTGGATGTACAGATCCCTGAAAGATCTGCATCTGCTGGGGAGGCTGGGTAAGATCTCAGATCCTAAGGATGCTCTAAATTCTTGGATTTGCGGAATTTGACATGAGATAAAACCTCCAGGAACACCCCAATCCTGGATTTTATTGCTTTTCCAATTCCTGCATCTATCAAACCTTTCAAATTCCTGGGGATACAGATCCCTGAAGGATCTGCATCTGCTGGGGAGGCTGGATAAGATCTCAGATCCTAAGGATGCTCTGAATTCTTGGATTTGCTATGAGGCAAAACCTCCAGAAGCTCCTCAATCCTGCTGGATTTCACTGCCTTTCCAATTCCTGGATGTATCAAACCTTTCAAATTCCTGGGTATACAGATCCCTGAAGGATCTGCATCTGCTGTGGAGGCTGGGTAAGATCTCAGATCTTAAGGATGCTCTGATTCCTTGGATTTGCTGAACTTGTCATGAGATAAAACCTCCAGGAACACCCCAATCCTGGATTTTATTGCCTTTCCAATTCCTGGTTGTATCAAACCTTTCAATTTCCTGGGGATACAGATCCCTGAAGGACCTGCATCTTCTGGGGAGGCTGGATAAGATCTCAGATCCTAAGGATGCTCTGAATTCTTGGATTTGCTGTGAGGCAAAACCTCCAGGAACACATAAATCCTGCTGGATTTTCTTGCCTTTCCAGTTCCGGGATGTATCAAACCTTTCAGATTCTGGATGTACAAATCCCTGAAGGATCTGGATCTGCTGGGGAGGTTGGATAAGACTTTGGATCTTAAGAATGTTCTGAATTCTTGCATTTGCTATGAGACAAAACCTCCAGGAACACCCCAACCCTGCTGGATTTCACTGCTTTTCAGATCCTGCATGTTTTAAACCTCAGCCTGAGCCAGTGCTGGACCCTGACCTTACCAGCTCCTCTGCAGATGATAAAAGCCTGAACTGGAGGGACTTAAGCTGGGTTTTAGGCCCTGGGATCAGTGCTCAGAATGAGACTGAGGTTCAGGCTCTGTGGAATAGTCCAAACCATCCAACACAGACTCTGTACTTCTGACACCTTCTTTGTGTATTGGCTTTTCTTGTTTGGAATTAATTCCTGCTCCATTTACGCCCAGAGTGTCTCCACACATCCAAGTTTTTATGTCAGGTTCTCTTTCACAGATGCACTTTAATCTTAACCTCAGATTAATTCATCCTTCAAAATAAAAAATACAAAGAAATGCCACATTATTTCCTTTCTATATTTAATAATCCCAGAATTATTGAGGTTGGAAAAGTCCCTCAAGTCCAGCTGTGCCTGATCCCCCCCTTGTCAGAGCTCTGAGTGCCTTGGACACCTCCAGGGATGGGGACTCCAAACCTCCCTGGGCAGCTCCAAAGCCTCATCACCTTTTCTAGGAAGAAATGAAATGAAAATCCAAATTTTCACATGAAAATCCAAACTTTCCACCTAGAGAACGTCAGCTCTGCCCTGGTGTCCTTTTCCATCCTTTCCTTCCATCAGCACAGGCACTTCCAGGAATGCTCTGAATTTTTTCAGAATTCATTTTTCCAAACCCTGAAGCTCCAAAGGCAGATTTGCCCCAGTGGTTCCTGGACGGGTTCAGCAGGGGCAGGGGATGCTGGAAATCCTCCTGTGAGGATTCACAGGATCAAATCTTAGGAACAGGAATTCTGCATTCCAATTGAATTCACCTAAAATTGTCCTGTGTGGGATTCTTGCCTGGAAAATCTCAGTGACAGCAGGAGAATCTCCTGCCTGTTTGTGTAAAAATGCTGTTTGTTCATCACTTTTTATTCCCCTTTTCCTTCATGGAAAGGCAAAGCTTATTAATTTATTTTTATGATTTATTTTATTTTTATTGCTGAATTAATTTTTATTATTTATTTGTATGAATTAATTTATTTTGTATTATTTAATTCATTTGTATTATTTATTTTTATGATTTAATTCATTTTTATTATTTAATTCATTTGTACTATTTATTTGCATGATTTAATTTATTTGTATTATTTAACTTATTTTTACTATTTAATTCATTTGCATTATCCAATGTATTTGTATTATATAATTTATTTGTATTATTTATTTGTATTATCCAATGCATTTGTATTATATAATTTATTTGTATTATTTATTTGTATTATCCAATGTATTTGTATTATATAATTTATTTGTATTATCTAAGTTATTTGTATTATGTAATTTATTTGTATTATTTATTTGTATTATTTATTTGTGTGCCAGGCAGGAGGGAGGCAGAGCCAGCCTGGCACCAGCAGCCCAATTTAGTGCACAGGTATTTGATTAGATAAAAAAACCTGATTTAATTGGAAAGAACTCCATCTCTGGGTGCAGCACTGGACCTGTGGAGGTGGATAAGTGACGAGGCAGACGGGAGACCTTGCTCACCCTCTGATGATCGACAAATCTCAGATTTATTGATGAACAGAATCACTTTTATAATCACAGTAATAAGGCTCATACACATTGCAAAACTAGAGCTCACCATTGGTCAGCTATAAAAAGTCAGTCCCACCTTTCTCAGGATGTTTGTGGCTTCTTTTTTACCTCCTGTTATCACATAATTTATTAAACAACTTCTTGCTCAAAGAAACCATGGCCTTGAATCAGGCAGCTGTTGCTTTCTCAGATGTACTTTCTCATGTCTCTTTTCCCAGTGTTATGTTTGTTTAATTATCTCTTCATAAAAAAAAAACTAAACAATATTTGGAATAGCAACAATTTTAATTAAATAGTTTAAAAAAATTACATAAATAAGGGATAATTTGGTTCAAATAATAGCGCATAAGCAAAAATAACCGCGGGGTGTGGAGTGCAGGGTTCTGGGACTCTTGCCACCTCACGTACACGCTTGCTAAATGAAAATTCTCTCTTTTATGCTATCTATCTATGCTATTTCTTCTCATTTTCGATTCATCATACTTCTACTTCTACTTTCATCACTACTTTTACTGCGCATGTGCCACCACTGGGTTTGGTGGTCGCACAAGTCTTTTAGGAGTCGTCTGATGAAGATTTCGTAGTCATCCTCTGTGTCCTTTAATTCACCTTTGGGTTACACATGTGCACCAAGCCAGTACAATGTAAGCTAAGTCTAACATATCACTATATCTACATATCAAGGCAATAAATCTTTTATAATTAGCATTTTCTAAGACTTAACCAGGTTTTGCTTCTTCTCTACTCATTTTTAGCAATTGTATTTTCGGCTTCTTTCTTCTTGTCTTTGTGAACATCTGCCGGGAGGAGTAGAGCCTCTCCTCTCCCTCTCTTCTTTAGCATTACTACTTTTTAACTATTTTTATTATTCCCAATTAATATAATAATTAATATAATTACTGTACTAATATTGATTATTGTTTCAATTTTATCAGCACGAATCATACCTATTTATCACACCATCGACTGTCTCAATAAAAACTGTGCACAGCTCAGGGGCTCCTGCCAGGGCTGCAGTTCAGTGAGAGGGGCCAGGGCCCAGGCTGGGGCTGTGGTGTCACTCCAGCCTCCAGCAGCCCAGGTTTTCCAGCCCCCCTAAGAGGGCAGCATGGCAAAAAAATAAACAAACCTGAGCTCTGTGCTAACAGGGTTTTTTGGTTTTTTTTTTTCCCCCCTCTCCTATGATTTATGCCATGAGTGAAGGAAAAACAGCCACACATTTGTGAGGGGAGGTTCCATTCAGCCCCTCTGTGATTCCAGCATGTCCTGGGCATGGACACTGGGAAATGGAATTTTTTTGGGAAGGGCAGCATCTTAAATGCACGTGGAGGGCTTGATTTTTTTAGTTTTTCTTTTTAATTTCCAGGGAAATCTGTGCCTCTGCTGAGGAGGAACTTGTGTGCAGCACTTTTTGGTATCACTCATTAAAATAAGGTTTTATTTTAAAACTCCTCCTTTATTCTGGAGACAGAAAACCAAACACATCCCTCTTCCAAACAGGATTTTCTGCTTTTTGCTACCTCGGTGGGTTTTTTCCAAACACTGCCTTCAGAAATAAACTCACTTTGACTTTTCCCATCTTCCCTCTCCGTGGGTTCAGAGCACAGCCCTGGGTAGGAGCAGAGCCCTGGGAAGTCCTGGAGGAGCTCAGGGAAGGTTGGGGAGCCCTGAACCCCCTCCAGGGGCTGGAATGAGGGGGCACAGAGGGCTCAGGAGGGGGGACAGGGCACAGGGAGCCCCCTGTGCTCCCCCAGCCCTGGGCTGCCCTTTGGGAAATGCCTGAATTCCCTCTCCAGGCTGCCTCTGGCCTTTCTCCCGTCGTTCCCCGTTTGTTTTTCTTTCCTGCAGGGTTGGATTTGCAAGGGGAGATGACAAACACAGAGCATCAGGCCTTGCTCTGCACCTTGGCCATGTGCAACGTTTCACCTGGAAGACAAAAGAACTGTGAGGATTTCTCCTCCCGTTCCTTTCTATCCCAAAAGTGAAAATTTCAACCTTTTAAAAGAGGTTTCAGGCCTTGCTTTTCACCTTGGCCATGTTTCACCTGGAAGCCAAAAGAATTGTGAGATTTCTTCTCCCATTCCTTTCTATCCCAAAAGTAAAAATTTCAAGAGAATAAGGATTTTAAAAGAGGTTTCAGGCCTTGCTTTTCACCTTGACCATGTTTCACCTGGAAGCCAAAAGAACTGTGTGGATTTTTTCTCCTATGCCTTTGTATCCCAAAAGTGAAAATTTCAAGAGAATAAAGATTTTAAAAGAGGTTTCAGGCCTTGCTTTTCACCTTGGCCATGGGGAACGTTTCACTTGGAAGCCAAAAGAACTCTGTGGACTTCTTCTCCCGTTCCTTTCTATCCCAAAAGTGAAAATTTTAAGGGAATAAAGATTTTAAAGAGATGATTTAGGCCTTAGTTTTCACCTTGACCATGTTTTACTTGGAAGCCAAAAGAACTCAGATTTCTTGTCCTGTTCTCTCTATCCCAAACGTTTTTAACCCCTGATAATTTCAAGGAAGCCAAAAGAACTGTGTGG
Source organism: Setophaga petechia (assembly GCA_024362935.1). NCBI lineage: Eukaryota > Metazoa > Chordata > Aves > Passeriformes > Parulidae > Setophaga > Setophaga petechia. The sequence goes on from JANCRA010000174.1 coordinate 375,426, forward strand.
ATTTCTTGTCCAATTCCTTTCTATCCCAAAAGGGATAATTTCAAGGGAATAAAGATTTTAAAGAGAAGTTTCCACCAGATTTTACAAAGGAAGGAATTGAAAAGAGGAGCTTCCCTGGCCTTGAAAACAGCAGAAAAAAGGGAGGCAAAGGAAGGGAGGGATACAAAAAGTGGTTTTTATTAAACCCTCTGCACAGCAAACACTTGTTTGTTGCTCTGGGGAATTTTCCATCCCTCTCCCTGCTCCCAAAACCAGGAGCTGAGGCTGAGGAAGGGCCCTGAGCTTTACAAGCTCTGGGATTTGGGATCCCAGCGTTGCCTTTCAGAAACAGAACCAGAGGAAGCTCTGAGCCTGGGCAGTTTCCACAACAACAGAAAAACAGAAATGGCTGGGCCAGCAGAGGGAAGGGTGGCAGTGGCACCTTTGAAATCAGCCAAGATCCTCCATCCAGAACAGCAGGATTTGCTTTTTACAAAAAAAATCACAGAAAAAATCACAGAAAAAAAATCACAGAAAAAAAATCACAGAAAAAAAAATCACAAGAATATCTGTGATATCTTTTTTTACAAAAATACCTTTTTTCCAAAAGATATCACAGCAATATCAGTGCCAGCAGAGGGAAGGGTGGCAGTGGCACGTTTGAAATCAGCCAAGATCCTCCATCCAGAACAGCAGGATTTGCTTTTTACAAAAAATAGCACAAAAAAAAAAACACACAGAAAAAAATCACAGAAAAAAAATCACAGAAAAAAAATCACAGAAACAAAAATCACAGAAATATCTGTGATATCTTTTTCTACAAAAATACAGAAATACCTTTTTACAAAAAAAATCACAGCAATATCTGTGCCAGCAGAGGGAAGGGTGGCAGTGGCACCTTTGAAATGAACCAAGATCCTCCATCCAGAACAGCAGGATTTGCTTTTTACAAAAAAATAGCACAGAAAAAAATCACAGAAAAAAAATCACAGAAAAAAAAAATCACAGAAATATCTGTGATATCTTGTTTTACAAAAATACAGAAATACCTTTTTACAAAAGATATCACAGCAATATCTGTGCCAGCAGAGGGAAGGGTGGCAGTGGCACCTTTGAAATGAACCAAGATCCTCCATCCAGAACAGCAGGATTTGCTTTTTACAAAAAAATAGCACAAAAAAAATCACAGAAAAAAAATCACAGAAAAAAAAATCACAGAAAAAAAATCACAGAAAAAAAAATCACAGAAAAAAAAATCACAGAAATATCTGTGATATCTTTTTCTACAAAAATACAGAAATACCTTTTATACAAAAGATATCACAGCAATATCTGTGCCAGCAGAGGGAAGGGTGGCAGTGGCACCTTTGAAATGAACCAAGATCCTCCATCCAGAACAGCAGGATTTGCTTTTTACAAAAAATATCACAGAAAAAAAAAATCACATAAATATCTGTAGTATCTTTTCAGTAACAGGAAACATCACAGAAATATCTGTGCTATCTTTTTTTTATAGGAAATATCACAGAAATATCTGTGCTATCATTTTTCACAAAAATACAGACAGATTTTGGCCAATATCCTCCATCCCAGAACAGCAGAATTTGCTTTTCCCAGCTTGCTGCCACCCTCCTCCTCTTCACCAACAGTGAATCCCAGCGCACAAAATCTGAATTTTCCCATCATTTTTGCCCTTGGCCTCACATGCCTGAACTTTTTATTCTCCAAATTTCATAGAACAGGATGACAAATGTTTGCTTTGGCCATCCTGATGCCTCAAATCCCATTTTTGTACCAATATTTCAAATGGGAAAAGGCTTTAAAAGAATGGGCACAAATGACTGCTTCAAAGGTTTTATTGGGCTTCCAGCTGAGCATTGCTCCTGCTAAGAATGGGCATTTGAAAAAAATGAAAATAAAAAAGCAGCGTTTAGGCTGCTTTATTGGGGTTCATTTCCTCTGCTGCTGCAGCCCTGAAGGAGGGAGAGGAGCAGCACCAAGAACAAGGAACCAAAAATGATCTTAATGATCAATAACTCTGTTTTTTTACAGTTCATAAAGGCTGAACTCTAATTTATCCCAATTAGAGACTGGGATAACTCAGAGAGAGAACTCAGGAAAATTCGGCTCAGCAGAAGTGAGATGGGCTTCCCATCAATGACAGCCACACTAAAGATATCTGAATATTTAAAAATATTATTTTATGAAATTTTTAGGAAATTGTGGGGAAACATTTTGTTGAAAATTCAGTTGATAAAATCTCTGTTTAAGCAAACTCTGCATCCAAAAGCTTTTCAGCTCAGTTTGGGAGCAGCAAAAGGAACTGCACTGCTGGAATCAGCCACCCCTCCCTGCCAAGGAAGCACCTCTTGGTGGAGAACAGCCTGGAGAGAGATGGATTTGAGAACTCTGAGCAAGAGAGAATCAGGAGTTAACCCAGCCCAGCTTCACTCCAGGATTGCACAGCAAAAATTGTGTCAAAGCCCAGCAGGCTGTCCCTGATCCCTGGGCTCTTTTAGCAGGGAATTCCTTGCTGGCAGGGCTACCACAGGTCCCTTTCCTCACCTGGCACCTCCAGGACCTGATCCTGCAGGGTCTGGAGCAGATCTGACCCTCTCACCAAGGAAGGGAAATTTCCATTTATTCAGCCATGGAGAACCAGGTCTCCACACCAGGGATTAACAGCACTCGGTGCTAAGGAGCAAAAAAAAAAGAAATAAAAATAAAAGAAATAACAGCATATTAAAAACCAGATTTATTTCTAACCCCTTGCCTCACAATGGCACCTTTGGATGCTGATCCCCTGCACTTTGCAGGGAGTTCATGAATCCATTGTGCAGACAGTGATGCCAAAGCCACATGAAAGAGGGACAAAGATCAGAGGCAGGGATCCACAGAAGGAAGAAGACAACTTGAAGAGTAAATCAGGGTTTAAAATTCAACCAGCACTTCTCAATTATTCAAGGCACTGTTTTCTTAACAAGGATTAGAAAATGATATTTCTAATGCATCACTTGAGCAGGATGACACCTTTTCAAATGAAGGGTTTCTGTTGCTGCTCCTGTTATTCTGTCTGGACTAAAAGATGACTTTCAAGTATTTTGCCTATCATTTTTAAAGAGGGGAAAAAAAAAAACCCAACCAAGCCTGAAAGAACAAAGGCAACACTTCAAAGCCTTCAGCAGAGAAGGAAGTGCTTTCTAGCAAAAAATCATCTTGTGTCAATGAAACCTTTGTCAGGCAGTTCCTCTCCTGCCTTGGCTGCTGCAGCTGAAGACAGAAGGGAAAGAGAATCCCTGGGAGAAGGGGGAGAGTCGTGTCCCAGCAAGGTCCCTGCGTGCCCTGGCAGTGACAGGCTGCCATGGAGAGGAGCTGAGGAGCACACACCCCTTCCACAGCCCTGCACAGGCTGGAAAACCCTGGACGTGTGGGGGTTTCTGTCCCCTACCCCAGGAGCTCCTGGACAGGATTTTGCAGCAAGAAGGAGCAGTGGTAATTAAAAGTGAGGCCATTTAAACCCCTGGAAATTTGGGATTTTCTGTCCTCTACCCCAGGAGTTCTTGGAGAGGATTTTACAGCAGTAAAGAGCAATGGAAGTTAAAAGTGAGACCATTTAAACCCCCTGGAAATTTGGGAGGCTGATTTTCTGTCCTCTACCCCAGGAGCTCCTGGAGAGGATTTTGCAGCAAGAAGGAGCAGTGGTAATTAAAAGTGAGGCCATTTAAACCCCTGGAAATTTGGGATTTTCTGTCCTCTACCCCAGGAGTTCTTGGAGAGGATTTTGCAGCAATAAGGAGTAGTGGAACTTAAAAGTGAGACCATTTAAACCCCTGGAAATGTGGGATTTTTTTGTCTCCTACCCAAGGAGCTCCTGGAGAGGATTTTACAGCAATAAGGAGTAGTGGTATAAAAAGTGAGATCATTTAAACCCTCTGGAAATTTGGGAGGTTGAATTTTGTCCCCTACCCAAGGAGCTTCTGGAGAGGATTTTACAGCAGTAAGGAGCAGTGGAACTTAAAAGTGAGGCCATTTAAACCCCCTGGAAATTTGGGATTTTTTGTCTCCTACCCAAGGAGCTTCTGGAGAGGATTTTACAGCAGTAAGGAGCAATGGAAGTTAAAAGTGAGCGCATTTAAACCCCCTGGAAATTTGGGATTTTTTGTCTCCTACCCAAAGAGTTTCTGGAGAGGATTTTGCAGCAATAAGGAGCAGTGGTAACTAAAAGTGACACCATTTAAACCCCCTAGAAATTTGGGAGGCTGATTTTCTGTCCCCTATCCAAGGAGCTTCTGGAGAGGATTTTGCAGGAATAAGGAGCAATGGAAGTTAAAAGTGAGGCCATTTAAACCCCCTGGAAATTTGGGAGGCTGATTCTTTGTCTCCTACCCAAGGAGCTTCTGGAGAGGATTTTGTAGGAATAGGGAGCAGTGGTGGTTAACAGCAGAGAGCAATTTAACAGCAGCAGAGACCATTTAAACAATTGGAAATGTGGGAGGCTGACATTTTGTCCCCTACCCAAGGAGCTCTTGGAGAGGATTTTGCAGCAATAAGGAGCAATGGTAATTAAAAGTGAGACAATTTAAATCACTGTAAATTTGGGATTTTCTGTCTTCTACCCCAGGAGTTCTTGGAGAGGATTTTACAGCAATAAGGAGCAGTGGAAGTTAAAAGTGAGACCATCTAAACCCCTGGAAATTTGAGAGGTTAAATTTTGTCCTCTACCCAAGGAGCTCCTGGAAGGGATTTTACAGCAATAAGGAGCAGTGGAAGTTAAAAGTGAGACTATCTAAACCCCCTGGAAATTTGGGATTTTTTGTCTCCTACCCAAGGACCTTCTGGAGAGGATTTTACAGCAGTAAGGAGCAGTGGTGGTTAAAAGTGAGACCATTTCCAAAAGAACTGCAATTCCTCAGGCTCTCCATATATTTTCATGGTCCTCAGCACCGGGAACTTTGCACTTTCAGAGGGAATTGATCCAGTGACCCACCAGCTCTGGGCTCTGGATCAGCCCAAAGCATCAGGGCAGGCTCACTCCCTCCTGACCCTCAGCTTCGGCCTCACCCCGTGCAGATTTCACTTCTGAACTATCTGGGGTGCCATGGGGATTTTCAACTTTCTAATTCAGGTACTAAATTCATTTGGGGAGTTCTTTTCTCTTTTCAACCAGGATGTTTGTGGTCCCATCCTCCTGCACCACTCCAGTGCTCACAGCTCCCTTCAGGGCCCCTTTCCAGGGGGGCCCTACCCCAGAACTCCCCCCGGCAGCGCTGCTGGAATATTTGGAATATTGCAGAACACGCTGTTAAACACGGCTCTGATAGCTATTACCCCAACGAGCTCCCCCTCACACCCCGGTCCCTTTTGACCTCCACACACCTGGAGACTTCACCCTCTGCCCTATCCCCCACCACTGACACGGGGCAATTATCAGCAATTTGTGGGCTTTGTTTTCCTTAGCACCCAATTATGCAAATACCAGACCCGGAATGGAGCTGCTGTGAGCTCGGAGCAGGAGCGTTCCGTGCCTGAGTGGCTCTGCCAGCCCAGCCCCATGTGCGGGAGCAGGAAATGAGAATTCAGGGAATTCTTAGCCCAGGCAATCTCTGTCGGGGTGGCAGAAGGATATTTAATACTTTTTTTTTTTTTTTTTTTTAATTAATTCTAAGAACCTCCAGCCTGGATGCTGCCTGCTCCCATGGACTGCTGGATATTTCATTTTATTTTGTGCTCCTGAGCTTCCCACCCTCAGCTTTTCTCCAGGGACAGGGCAGGGCTGGGGTTTTAGGTAAATGCCAACAAAGAAAACACATTTTCCACACCCAAAGGGGAGGACTTGATCCAAATCATGAGGAAGGAGAATCCCCCCATTTCTTGCTGCACGCAGGGAGTGGAGCAGAGCTGTGCCCACACTGGATTTTGAGCTTGAATTCACTATTTTTGTCTTTCTTTTTCCATTTTCGGTCCATGCCCATCTTGGCTTTTGTGCTTGAATCCATTGTTTGCCTTTTTCTGTCCATGTCCACCTTGGCCTTTGTGCTTGAATCCGTTTTTCTGCTTTTTCTGTCCATGCCCACCTTGGCTTTTGTGCTTTAATCCATTGTTCTGCATTTTTCTGTCCATGCCCACCTTGGCTTTTGTGCTTTGGTTTGCATTTTTCTATCCATGTCCACCTTGGCTTTTGTGCTTTAATCCATTGTTCTGCATTTTTCTGTCCATGTCCACCTTGGCATTTGTGCTGGAATTCATTTTCTGCATTTTTCTGTCCATGTCCACACTGGATTTTGTGCTTGAATCCCTCAGTTTCTCTTTTCCTCTCCATGTTCTGTGCAGTTCACAGTGCTGAAAGCAGAATCTCCAATTCCCGTTAGTTTTTTTTTTTTTTTAATTAATTTTTGCTTGTTTGCTTGAAAGCAGAACAGCTGATCCCATCCCACCCTGCCCTCTGTACACCAAAAGGGTTTTTAACCCCCAGAGTTTCATCTGCACCAAAGACAGGCACAAAACCAGTGGGAAAAGGAGAAAAACCAGTGGGAAAAGGAGAAAAACCAGTGGAAAAAGGACAAAACCAGTGGGAAAAGGACAAAAACCAGTGGAAAAAGGACAAAAGCCAGTGGAAAAAGGACAAAAACCAGTGGAAAAAGGACAAAACCAGTGGAAAAAGGACAAAAACCAGTGGAAAAAGGACATTCTGGGCCCCTTTTCCCCACCTTTCTTCACCCCATTTGGGTTTATGGGATGTGTCAAGATCAGCATTGTCTCCACCAGCCCCTTGCCAGCCTTGTGACCTCATCCACGTCCCTGGTAAGAGATTAGAACACATTTTCAGATGTTCAGGGCTATTTTTAGGCAGACCCAGAGACACGAGGGGAGGAGAGGGGCAGGAGGACTTTGTTCATCATGGAACAATCTCTGTGTCTGGAGAAAACACTGAGATTAACGCCAGAGCACAGAGCTGCCCTGGGCAAAGCTGGATCAGCTCCATCCCTCTGAGGTGGCACTGCTGGGATGGATTCCCCTGGGGAAGGGGCTGAAAATGCCCCAGGGGATGGTGTGCTCTGTTCAGGGGTCCTAAAACAGGAACAGAAGCAGCAATGAGAGCACAGGCACACTCTGGGCTGTGGGCTCAGAGCCAAGCCCTGCCAGGGAGGGAAGGTCTCCACTTTTCCATGACAGCTGAGGCTCAGCCCCATCTCCGTGCTGCTCCTCACCCAGCACAGAGGGTTTGGTCCCTGTCACTCCCCCTGTCCTCTCCAGGAGCCCAAAGCTTGGATTTCCATCAGGTTCCATCTCAGGAGTCAGCAGGGAATGAGGGGAAGAAAGACAATTAAACCAAATTACCCAATCCCAGTATAACACCTTAAAACAAGGCCTCAAATTCCATAATAGCACATTAAACCAACCCCCCCAAATTCCAGAATAACACATTAAACCAAACCCCCCAAATTCCATAACACATTAAACCACCCCCCCAAATTACAGGATGACACATTAAACCAACCCATATTCCATAATAACACATTAAACCAAACCCCCCAAATTCCAAAATAAGACATCAATCCAAACCCCCCAAATTCCATAATAACACATCAATCCAAACCCCCCAAATTCCATAATAACACATCAATCCAAACCCCCCAAATCCTAGAAGAACACATTAAACCAACCCCCTAAATTCCAGAATAACACATGAATCCAAAGCCCCCCAAATTCCAGAATAACACATTAATCCAAATCCCAGAAGACATTAAACCAACTCCCCCAAATCCCAGAAAAACATTAATCCAAACCCCCCACATTCCATAATAACACATTAAACCAACCCCCTAAATTCCAGAATAACACATTAATCCAAACCCCCCAAATCCCAGACTAACAGATTAAACCAACCCCCCCAAATCCCAGAATAACACATGAATCCCAACTCCCCAAATCCCAGACTAGCACATTAAACCACCCCCAAAAAACCCCAGAAAAACACATTAAACCAACTCCCCCAAATCCCAGACTAACACATTAAACCAAACCCCTCAAATTCCAGAATAACACATTAATCCAAATCCCAGAATAACACAATAATTCCAACCCCCCAAATCCCAGACTAGCACATTAAACCACCCCCCAAAAACCCCCAGAATAACACATTAAACCAACCCCCCAAATTCCAGAATAACACATTAAAGGCATCACTGCAGAACAAAGAATTTACATTTTATAAAGAATATATATATTTTTTTTTTTTTTTTTTTTGGGAATATTCAACAGGCAGCTCCAGCAAGCCCCTCCCTGCCCTGTGCTTGGTGTTCTGCCCACCCTGCCAAATGCAGAGTTTGCTTCCAGCCATGCCTGGCACTTTTCCACCCAGGATCAGCACTCTGGATTTGGGAATGGCTCTTGCATGTCACGCTCGTGGGCATTTGGCCCACGGAGAGCTTTGTTACCCAACCCACAAATCCATGAAATCCAAGCCTGAGTCAAACCCGAGACATTGTGGAAACCCAGGAGGGCTTGAACGAGCTCCTGGAATGGAACTGCAGCCCCTCCCCAGGCAGAGCTGTATTTTTAGGAAGTGGATTGAGAAATGTTTTCCTTGCTGCATTTCCATGTTTACTGGGATACAGCATTGTTACACTGGATTGCATCAGAAAACACAGAAACAGCTCCAGGGATCGATCCGGCCGCAGGATCCCCCAGGAATTCACTCCTCATCTCCAAGGAGTTCACTCAGCACAAACAATGGCAAATAAAGACAAGTGCTTCTCCAAAAAGTAAATCCTGGGACAATTTGGGGTGGATTTTAGGATCCTAAAACCTTGGATGTGGCCATTTATAAAATTAGAAGATATAATCACATCCAAGGGGAATTTGTTGTATTTTAGGGAAGGTTCCTAAAACTGAAATAATGATGGGACCATCCCCTCCCTGCCACTGCAGGGAAGGAACTGGGCTCTACTTTAGGATTTCCAAAGCCCAGAAATCCTTTTGAGGTCTGAGCTCACATCTCCAGCCAGCCAGAATTCCAGGGAATTGATTCCCAACATAATGGGAAACATGGCAGCTTCAAAATGGTTGGTTTGAACTTGGGATCTCTTCAATAACAGAGAGAATAAAAATGTCCAAGCGTTGCCTTTCAGACATCTGAGTGGCCTCTGCGTGTAATCAATTAGAAACCAACTCCATTCCACAGGAAAATGGCTCTGGCTTAGCCAAAAGATAATTTTTGTGAAATAGGTGAACTAATTTTTCCCAGGTCAAGCATATCCTGTGACTCCTTCCCTGCTCTCTCTGCTCCTTGCCTTGTCTTCCCAGTTGGTTTCAATTCAATAGTCCAAAACCTGTTTTGAAAATGGAATTTTCTCTTCAGAAATAATAATAATAATAAAAAAATATTGATGGAAATTATTCTGACAGGAACAGAAATCCCAATAAAATGGCAGCAACAACCCTGATATGAATTCATTTGTGTGCAGGGATTTCCAAGTCCTATTAGGGTTTTTTAAAATTAGTTATTGTTGGTTTGCTTGAAAAACTAAAGAAATATTTTATTTTAATTTTTTCTTCAATAGACAGCAAAAAAAATTCATTGTGAGGCTTCCAGGTGGGCAGGCAGGATGCTGTCAGTTCCATTTCCCCACTGAGCTGAATTTTTCTGGCAAACCTCTGGCAGGCTCCAGGAGCAAGTTTGATTTTGCAGAGAGATTATTTTGTATCAGAAAATTCTCTGGATGGAAATTCTCCATTCAGGGAGAGTGGGAACGTTGAATTTCAGAGGGATTTGTTGCCAGGCTGCTTTTGCCATTAGTGACCAAGCACTGTGTGCAGGAAAATCTGGGAATTAAGGGGCTTAATAACAGGAATTAATTACCTGAAGTAAGAGGAAGTGTGGATTTATGAAGAATACAGGAGGCTGTGGCTGCCCCATCCCTGGGAGTGCTCAAGGCCAGGGCTGGGAGCAGCCTGGGATGGTGGAAGGTGTCTGAGCCATGGCAGGGGTGGCATGGGATGAGATTTGAGGACCCTTCCCTGTCGTAGACATTCTTCTTGAAAAATCCTTTCTTAGGATTTTTCCTTGCTGGAGCTGAAAGGTTTCAGCAGCAATGTAAACAATGATTATCTGCTGCTGTGGAATGCAACAGTTCCACCCGTGGTTGGTCCCCTGTAGATGTTTGGACCTACTGACCACTCATGGTGGACCTGCTGTCGTCTCTGCCGAGACACAGAGCCTTGTTTTGGATTCCTTGCTATCTCTCTCTTAGCATAGCAGCTTCTGAAGAAGCCTCTTGCCTTTCTATCTTTATGTAGCACAGTTATAATGCTGTATATATATCACAATATAATAAATCAAGCCTTCTGATAATGGAATCAAGATCCTGTCTCATCCATCCTCTAATAAACCCCTGTGACCACCGGCAACACTTTCCGACCCAAACCGTTCCAGAATTCTTTGATTCTGTGAAATTTGGCTCTCGCTGTGAAGCCCTTCAGAATTCCAGCCCCACAAAGAGAAGTGGTTGATTCAAAAGCAGACTGAAAAATGAGCTCAGAGCCTCTGTCTGCCACGGCTTTGTGGCAGGAACCACTCAGCTCCTGAGCTCCTCCTGCTCTTATCAGGGCTGGGAATCATTTGCAGAGAGTCAGGGATCAAACCCAGCCAGAGCAACGCCACAAACAGCACCCAGAAATTTCAGAATTCAGGAGATCCCTCTGGCTGTCCTGGATTGCCCAAACCCTGCCAGGGGGCTCAGAGAGCCTGGCACAGAGCCCAGGACACAGCTGTGACTTTGATTATGACCCATGGAAAAAATTACCAACCTTATATGAAGATCTGCAAGCCACAAAAGTCTAAGTAGAATAATAATTAGTTTGTTGCGGGGTGAAAAATGGATTTTTTGGGGTTTTTAGAATGGGGGTTCAGAGAGCAAGATGGAAGAATCTGGGCGTGTCCAGCCTTTCTCCTTCTTCTTTTTGGCTTCCATCTTCTTCTGTGATGGTGGCACTTTGGGATTGGTTTAGAGTAGAAGCTCAGTGTCTCACACGGGTGATGGGTATTGGGAAGTTATGGGAAATATTGTACAGGTAGTTTTTGGTATAAAAAGATAACATCAGTGTGCCTCTGTCTGTCCTGCTGAACAGACCTTAGGAAGCAAAGAAGAAGAATTTTATAGATAAGAAAGAAACAGTAAACAACCTTGAGAATGAGAACTGAAGAGCTGACACCTTCTTCAACCGCGGGGTTGAGAAAAGACTTTCCAGCACATTCTGGGGTCACTGTGAGCTGCAGAGACCCCAAGAGTGGAAAGCTGAGCAGCTGCTGCCCACACTCAGCCCCTGGTGTGCATAAACAACCCCTGAGTCCCACCGTGATGTTTAACTCAGAATTTCTGGGAGTTATGGTAAATATTGTACATGTAGTTTTTAATATTAAAAGATAACACCAGAGTGCCTCTGTCTGTCCTGCTGAATGGACCTTGGCTGGACAGGAGAAAAAATTTTATAGATAAGAAACAACAAACAACCTTGAGACCGAGAAATGAAGAGTTCTGACTCCTTCTTCAACCACCAGGCTGGGAAAAGAGACTTTCCAATGCATTTGGGGTCACTGTGAGCAGCAGAGACCCCAAGAGTGGAAAGCTGAGCAGCTGCTGCCCATGCTCAGCCCCTGCTGTGCATAAACAACCCCCGAGTTCTGCTGTGATGTTTAACACAGAATTTCTGGGGTGTTATGGTAAATATTGTACACATAGTTTTTAGTATAAAAAGATAACATTGCCCTGGGGCAGGCAGAGTGTCTGTCCTGCTGAATGGACCTCGGCTGGACAGGAGAAAAAATTTTATAGATAAGAAACAACAAACAACCTTGAGACCGAGAAATGAAGAGTTCTGACTCCTTGGACTGCCAGGCTGGGAAAAGAGACTTTCCAACGCATCTCAGAGTCACTGTGAGCAGCAGAAGCCCTGAGAAAAAGCCAGCCCCGAGTCCAAGCTGCTCCCAGAGCCTCCCCTGGCAGCGCTGTCAGAGCAGGGAGAGCCCGGGCTGCTCCCAGAGCCTGGCACACCGGGATAATTCGGGAATACAGCACAAGCCCAAAAGGAATTTGTTCCTCCTCCACCCTGTACGTGGCAGACGCTCTGTGGGGACACCCAGATGAACTTTTTCACCTGAATTAGAACAAAGTGTTTTGCTCTTCTCTCTCGGGTTTCCTTCTCCTCCCTCTCCACCCCTTTCCCTGTCCTTATTTTAATCTACAAACCAGGAATGGCTCCGTGGGCGCCCTGCCAGGGCACAGCTCGCATTCACCTGGCAAATGCTGGGCTCCTTCTCCTGGCTCCAATTAAAAACCAAGACAAAAAGGAGGAGCCAGGAGGTCCTTTCTGAGCCAAGGCATCCGCCCAGGGTGTCCAGACTTTATAGGAATTAAATTTATGGGAGCTAAAGGCTCCCGTCACTCTCTTGCTCTTCCTTTTGCTCTGGAAGATGTTTTTATCACCCTTGGTACTGGGGTAAAAACATTTTAAAAGGTTGAAATTATGAATATTAGAGTATTATTTTCTTTCTGCTTAATAAATAAAATGGAAATAGTTTAGAGATGTGCATTTAAATGCAAAAACAACTTTTATTTCTGGTCTAACAGCTAAGTGAGAAATGCTGGGAGGGACTTCAGAGCACAGGGCCTGTGGGGCTCTCAAACAGCAGTCATCCATCAACTCATTCCTAATTGTCTTACCCCAATAAACCAATCATATTTTAATTAAGCGCTTTGCAGATCTCACTGAGGAGCTGGGAGCTGTTGCTCACATCCTCAGGGCTTCTTCAGAAGACAGAGAGCCACCAGCAGGTCCTGGCAGCAGTGTTTGGGGGGATCCTTCCCCTCAGCCAGATGTGCAGCTGTGATTTGGATCCTTTACCTCAGCCAGATGTGCAGCTCTGATTTGGATCCTTTACCTCAGCCAGATGTGCAGCTTTAATTTGGATCCTTTACCTCAGCCAGATGTGCAGCTTTAATTTGGATCCTTCACCTGAGCCAGAACTGCACATCTGCTTTGGATCCTTTACCTCAGGCAGATGTGCAGCTGCGATTTGGATCCTTCCCCTCAGCCAGATGTGCAGCTGCGATTTGGATCTATACCTGAGCCAGATTTGAATCCTTTACCTCAGCCAGATGTGCAGCTCTGATTTGGATCCTTCACATCAGCCAGATGTGCAGCTGTGATTGGGATTCTTTCCTCTCAGCCAGGCAGCTCTGATTTGAATCCTTTACCTCAGCCAGGTGTTCAGATCTGATTTGGATCCTTTCCCCTGATCCAGATGTGCAGCTCTGATTTGGATCTTTTACCTGAGCCAGATGTGCAGCTGTGATTTGGATCTTTCCCCTGATCCAGATGTGCAGCTCTGCTTTGGATCCTGTCTTTGAACCACCCTCCCCGTGACCCTGTCACCCACCCTGTCCCTCACACCCATTTCTTGTCCCCAGTTTTCCCCACTCTGGCATTGTGCCTCAACATTTGAGTTCTGGCATTTGTCATCTCCCTTTTTTCTCCCCGGTTCAGTCCCCAGACCACAATTCCAGCACATTCCAAGGGTGGAATCTGGAAGGACAGAGCCCTGAACCCATCCCTGTCACTCCCTGCGGTGGAACTTCCCTCCCGCAGCTCAGGTGAAGCCCTGCGCGCCCTCATTTCCATTCCAATAAAAGCAAGAACGGGAATTCATCCCGCGGGCTGACGCGGGAGCGCTCGGAAGGCAGGACGGAGAAAGCAGCGATTCTTCAAATCGCGAACTCCTTTGGGCAGGGAACAACGCCAGGTCCCGCCACTGCTGAGCGCCTCGGACCCCTCCGAGGGCAGGGATGGAGCGGGGACAGCCCAGAGCTTCCAGCGCGGCCCCACGCACCTGCTCGCTCCCAGCCCAGTGGGCAATCGCGTTAATTAATGATTAATGATGATAGGGCTCTTGGAAACAGGGTTTTTTTAAGCCAAGCATCACACTCGCAGATGACTCAGAGGAGTCGGTAATCGCTGGGCACCCGCCAGCAGCTGCAGGGCAGGGGAGGCAGCCGGGCTCCAGGGGAATGCTCTGCACTCCGGGGGAACTCGGGATGCCCAATGGAATGTCAATACAAACCCGGGCTGTGATGGGATCGGGAATTAGGGATACTCACTGGAATGCCATGAAAACCCCATCAGGAATTAGGGATACCCAATGGAATGTCAATACAAATGCCATGGGATCGGGAATTAGGAATACCCAATGGAATGTCATGAGAAATGCCATGGGATCAGGAATTAGGGATACCCAATGGAATGCAATCACAAACCCTGGGCTGCCATGGGATCAGGAATTAGGGATACTCACTGGAATGCTGTGACAAATGCCATGGGATCAGGAATTAGGGATACCCACCGGAATGGCATTACACACCCCATCTGTGAGGGGATCAGGAATTAGGGATACCCACTGGAAATGCCAGGCTGCCATAGGATCAGGAATTAGGGATACCCACTGGAATGCCATGACAAATGCCAGGCTGCCATGGGATCAGGAATTTGGGATACCCAACGGAATGCCACTACAAACCCTGGGCCTGCCATGGGATCAGCCTGCAGCGGATCAAAGCTACTGTTGAGCAATAATTGGCATTAATAATCAGCATTAATAATCGGCATTAATAATCAGCTTTATTAATCTGCAATAAACCGGCCCAGCTCGGATCAGCCTCTTCTGGGATGCTGGAGAGCAGAATTGAGAGTTAACCGAGTGTCCAGGGCCCTGGGGCTGAGACAGCAACCACCTAAAATCACATCAGAGCAGATAAATTTCTGTGAAATCAAAGCATTTGTGCCTTCCTGTTGTCACAGCTCTTTGTTCAACGTTTGGGGACATTCCCTCGTTCTGGAGGCAGCGAGGAGCACTCAGAGCAGAGCTTTTGCTGCACAACAATTTGAAAACTCCTCACTTCCTCCCACTCCATTCCCTCCTGAAGAATGACCCAAACACCTTTTTTTCTGTAAGATTTCCATCTTTCCTCCAATTTCATTCCCTCCTGAAGAATGACCAGCACCCCTTTTTTTTCTGTAAGATTTCCATCTTTCCCCTGACTTCATTCCCTCCTGAAGAATGACCAAACACCTCTTTTTCTGTAAGATTTCCATCTGAACCCTCCTCCAGATGTGGCTGTACCCATCAAAGGGCCGGGATAACCTGCTGAAAACACTTTCCTCTCAAAGCAGGGGTGAGGGGAGGTCGGAAAATGCTGGGGGACAGGGAGTGACTCACTGCATGTCCAGACAATCAGACTGGACCCAAAAGGTGTCAGACATCACCTAATAGTGGAAATGAGGAAACCCAGATAAGATAAAGTGCAAAGGGACTCGGTAACTGCAACTTGAGCAGCCCAGAAGGCCAAAAACAAGATGAAACAAGGGCCCAAAATGAAACAACACAAAGCTGACAATGGCAAACAAAGCAGCAAAACAAGGCAGAGCTCCCGGATGGTTCTGGAATTCTGCCTCCCTCCCTCAATCTGCTCGTGGAGCCCTTGCCAGCTCCTTCCCCTGCTGGCTGTCCCTTCTCTGGGCAGCAGGAATGACAGAGAGGGTGGAATAAATGCTGGCAATCTGCAGTGTCCCCAAGGCCCAGCTGCCAGCCTGCAGGGGAAGGTGGCACCACAGGGGACACCAGTGTTGAGGTCAGGATGAAAATTTGGCACTGGAGGAGGCCAAACCCCAACCCCTGCTCACTTGTGGAAGATCCCAGGGCACAGTTTGCAAGGCTGGGGGTGTCAGCCCTGGTGAATTCTCCAAACCTGGGTGATTTATGGCCACCCTCCCTAAAATATTGCTGGGAAAAGTTAATTTTGTGTTCTGCCTGCAGGCCCAAGAGCAGCACCATGGGAGCAGTGGCCCCAGGGCTGCAGGATCCTGGGAGGAGAAATGTCCTTTACCACCCTGCAGCAGCACCTGAACACCCTCACCATGAAAAGAGACTGACAAAGGATAAATTAAAAAGGGATTTATTTCAATCCTAAACTTTTCATGTGTTTAACAGCCCCAATTTCAGTCCTGTTTTTTCCCCAGAATGCTCAAAATTCCACATCTCCTCCAGACCCCTGGAGCTGTGGATTCCAGCTCTGCATTCCCATCACAGACATGCAGGTTTGAAGGATCAGGAACCAGGAATGAGCAATATTTAATTAACAATTTGAAAACTTTTCTCACTTATTATCTGCAATTAATTCTGAACAGTTGGTGGGCACAACCTTGAAGACTGTTTTGCTGGAGAATATGAAGATTTTTCAAAATTAAATATTAATTCCCGTGTCCA
Source organism: Setophaga petechia (assembly GCA_024362935.1). Classification (NCBI taxonomy): domain Eukaryota; kingdom Metazoa; phylum Chordata; class Aves; order Passeriformes; family Parulidae; genus Setophaga; species Setophaga petechia. The sequence continues at coordinate 391,723 of JANCRA010000174.1, forward strand.
CCACATAAAATAAATTCTAAATACTTCTAATAAATTCTAAATAATTCTAATAAATGATTTTTATTTCTAAAATAAACTGGCCAGCAGCACTTGAACACCCTCACAATGAAAAGAGACAGATAAAGGATAAATTAAAAAGGGATTTATTTCAATCCTAAACTTTTCATGTGTTTAACAGCCCCAATTTCAGTCCTGTTTTTCCCCCAGAATGCTCAAAATTCCACATCTCCTCCAGACCCCTGGAGCTGTGGATTCCAGCTCTGCATTCCCATCACAGACATGCAGGTTTGAAGGATCAGGAACCTGGAATGAGCAATATTTAATTAACAGTTTGAAAACTTTCCTCACTTATTATCTGCAATTAATTCTGAACAGTTGGTGGGCACAACCTTGAAGACTGTTTTGCTGGGGAATATGATGATTTTTCAAAATTGAATATTAATTCCCATGTCCACCACATAAAATAAATTCTAAATAATTCTAATAAATTCAAAATAATTCTAAAAATAATTTTTATTTCTAAAATAAACTGCTCAGAGCTTGGGGATGGAAGGGCAGGGAGATCCTGGGAAGCAGAGCTTGCCAGCTTCTTGGATTTTCCACTCATTTTAGCAATAGAAGCCCAAATCCTCAGCATTGTGCTTTTTGCCATTATTAAATCAAAGTTTTCCACCGGTACAGAATTTAATACTGCATCTCTGGAAGTGGAATCATGGGGAAAATTGTGTTTTCTTTACCTTTCAGATACAATAAATAGATAAAAGAGTGAAAAAGGAAAGTTATTCAAAGAACCAAAGGCTCCAGCTCAATGCAGCCAAGACAATGTACTGTGAGACAGATCTGGAAAAGAGATATCAGAGAAATGTCCACCAGCCAAAGTTAATATTTGCACAAAAAGGGTGACTCATTTCAACTGGGATTTCCTCTCCTGGCCACTTATGGAATATCAACTGTGTCTCCATTGAGTTTGATGCAACAACTTCCATCTGAGAGTGAAAAATGTTCAGCTCAGGTAAGAAAAGTTTTATTTTTGGGCCTGGATTTTTTCCCTGTGTGCAGCTTCTGAAGTGTTCAGGGAATTCTCCTGTCATCCAGAATTCCATCACAGGGAATTGCTCAACTCCTTTCATGATGCAGCCACTTCCTGATCCCAGTTATCCCCCAGGAATGCAGCATGGAACAACACACCAGTGCCACACTAAATTCTCATCTGGACTTCCCAAATAAAAGCAGAAAACCCATCAGGAAAAACAACACTCCAGATTTCTTCCATTTCCCTAAAACACAAATTTATTTCTAAGCTGTTTAAGGCAAAGGGAGGCACTTCAGGGCAATTTCAGTTTGCTCCAGGCTCCATTGTGGAGTTTTGGAGTTTGCTCAGTGTCACAGAGGGGGAACATTGAGAAGCTCCACCTCACAATGGCACAGATGATACCTGGAGGTGCTCAAAACATTCAGGAACATGTCAGGCAAACATCCAGACCCAGGTGTAAAGTGAGAAAATGACACCACCTATTTAATGTCCTTCTGGCTCTGAATTTTATAATTTCAATATCACTGAATGTGTTTTATTCATTGTATGAGGAGTTCTCCCTGTTCTTCCTGCAGCTCGCAAGATGCTCCTGAACAAAAAGGATTCAACTGCATCCATGGAAGGGAATGATAAACATGTCAGGGAAATATCCAAACCCAGCTGTAACATGAGAAAATGACACCACCTATTAAATTTCCTTCTGGCTCTGAATTTTATAATTTCAATGTCATTAAATGTGTATTATTCAGTGTATGAGGAGTTTTCCTTTCTCCTCTTGCAACTTGCAGCATGCTCCTGAACCAAAAGGATCCAACTGCATCCATGGAAGTAAATGTTAAATAAACATGTCAAGAAAACATCCAAACCCAGGTGTAACATGAGAAAATGACACCACCTATTTAATTTTCTTCTGGCTCTGAATTTTATAATTTCAGTGTCATTGAATGTGTTTTATTCAGTGTATGAGGAGTTTTTCCTTTCTCGTCTTGCAACTTGCAGCACGCTCCTGAACCAAAAGGATCCAACTGCATCCCTGGAAGGGAATGATAAATAAACAATTAACACTGAAAGAAAATCACTGCTGTTTTTCTTTTTTTTTTTTCCTTTTTTTCCCCCCCTTTCTTTCTGAAAATCACCGGCAGGAGTGTGTTTCATGTAAAACACAGCAGCTCTGGGGACTGAGAAAAACAAAAATCAGCAGAAAATCTGGCCTTGATAACTCAGAAGCAACTTCTGAAATTCAGAATCTGCACAGAAATGAAAAGACAAAACCCTGCTGTGAGGTGCTGAGGGAGAAGTTGCATTTCTGTCTCTGCCTGCACTCTTACCTGCTCGTTAATATTTTGGATTCTCCAGAGCAGGCACTATTTTCCAGAAGTACAGAGTATTTTAGTGCTCAGCTTGCTGCTCTTGGCACTGGATAAACACTGGGTCACAGTTAAAAAAAGCACATTATGCATTTAATCATGTCGATATGGAAAGAGTAGGATTTATTAAAAGCACCTAGATAAGTTCCAGGCCTTACTCCCATTAGCCTGCAGTGGTGACTCACAAGCTGGTTTTATGAACTGTCTGGAAAAATCCCTCTGGGATCCCACTGCATCTTTAAGCCCATTTTGTAAATGTGACCTGCTGCTCCTTCCAGCCCTCAGAACAACCGGGTGATTCCTGTGGGGATTTTAGGAATGACAAGAATAAACCAAATAAACCCGGGGCAACCCGCTCAGCACCCATCCCATTCTTAAATCCATTTATTTCTCATTCTCTTTTTGTTGACATTTTTCTGAAAACCCACTGGGTTCTTGCTATTTCATTAGCTGTCTAGACTGTGCTGCAGGTAAATACGGGGGACTTTAAAATGGGAATTAACACAGTGGGGATTAAAAAAAAAAAAAAAGGTAAATAGCGGAAAATAGCGAAGGTGTTGCTTCTGCTGCCCTGAGCCTCTGCAGCGCTTGCTCAATTTAGGAGGGTGTTTCTGTGAATGCTCAGCCAGAAGGTCCCTGAGGATTATTTGCTGCGTGAGGAGGGTGCTTGGGAGGACTGGTTAAAGACGGAGTAGCTCAGGGATGGAGTAATTTACACGGATTTTATTCCTTAAAACCAGCCCCCCTGCCGGTCCCACTCCTGCGCCCGCTGGCGCCTCGCCGCCGCCATCTTGCCGGCGGCGAAACGCCGGCCTCTGATTGGCTGCTGCACCGCGCACCGACCAATGAGAGGCGAGCTCGCTGTTGCCACGGCAACGGCGTGCGAGAGCGGCCCCGCGGCCCGCGCGGGGTTCTGAGGAATTAAATGTGAATTATAACGCTTAAAACGCGTTCTATCCGAATTATAACCGAGTTATACCTGAGTTATAACAGCTAGAAGTGACTTATAACTGAATTGTTGCTCCGTCCCGTCCACACCGTTTCAATTTTTCCCTTAGTAACGAATTCAGTAGCTCACCCCTCAAAAAAAAAATCTATAGGGACCTTGTGGCTGTATGGAAACACAGTCATTAATAACCATACGTTCATACATATACATATGTATGTGAATAGCGCATAATTTTATTCCAGTGGGCCAATTTTGCTTTAATAAATAAAATGTTATGAAGGGAGGGTGGTCAGCTTGTTTGGAAGAACAACACTGGCCGGCGGCGACTCAGCTTTCCCTGGCTTTTTCACAGCTATGAACTGCTTGATATTTTTGGCTCGGCTCTATTATTATAATTTTTTTTTTTTCCCTTTTAAAAAATATGAGGCAGTAGGCTTCCTCCCAAGACACACTCAGGTGGGGCTGCTTCGAGCTGCTGACTTTCCCCTGGGGCACCTCATTTTGGGAAAAAAAAAAAAAAAAAGAAAAAGAAAAGAAAAATGGACAACTCCCCTGTGACACACTCAGCAATGCTCAAATGGCCCCGCTGTCCCCTGCCCGTCCCTCCAAGGCTGTGCAGCCTCATTACATCCCTCCAAAATGGTTTTAAAAGGCTGCAGATGGAAGAGCAGTGACATTTATCACTTGCAAATGAGGGCCCTGCCGTCACCTCCAAAGGAGAGTTACATGCTGTAATGCTCATTGCAGGGTATTTTTCTGCTGACTTTATACCCGGAGTCTCGGGGAAAATGAGCTCCCTGTGCTCAGGTTTATTGCTGCAGGCTTGGAGCGGCTCCCCAGGGGTGGATTTGGAGCCCCCCAAATCTCTGTGGGATTGTTTTAATTTGCACACATCACCTGAACGAGCAGAATTCCACCGCTGCTCTTCCATCTCCCCACCAGGAATTGTTTTCCCTGATGTTTGGCCTTTCTCAGACCAGACTTTTATTGTATTTGTTCCACCTACAACTGTGCTGGGCCAGCCTGTCAGGTTGAGGTTTGATTTGAATCAGACAAAGTTTTGACTCCAGAGTTTTAGTAAAAATGATAAAACTGCTTGAAACCAGTCCATCGCTGGGGAGCGGGGCCAGCTTCAGCTTTGTGCTGAGAACCAGTGTCAGCTGCACAGTAAAACAGAATTTATCAAGAATGTTTGATCTCTGTGGTAAAGAACATTATTATCCCTGTTCAGGCATTCATTTCTGGTTTATTTGCTCTTTTTTTTTTTCATGGCACGACATTTCCAAATAGATGGGAGTGAGGAAAAAGGGAACAAGCAGAGAACATAAAATGGGAGAGAACATAAAATACCAACCACGATGGGAGTGCTGGTGTGAATACAATCAGAATTAGGAAATTCAGGAAGAGTCACCAGATATAAAAGGGTGGAAGGCAAAATGTGGGATTTCCTTTATCCTCACAGCAAGTGGTTCAGGTGATTCTTTTGCATAATTTTCATTTAAAAAGTCTCATTCTCATTTACAGAAGAAGTTGTTTTGGCCCTCTAGCTAGATCTGAAAAACGAAGGGAAAACTTCACGTGGAACAAATTTTTTTAGGCAATTTAGGAAATTCTGAGCATTCTGGGTCCACTTTTTACCTTTTGACTGTAAAGAAACTGCATAGCCTGGAAACTTTTTTCCCAAAATACCTCCTGAACTGAGGTGCTTAAATATAGGCAGTGTGAAGAGTTGCCCAAAGCTTGGTTCCAGTGCTTCCAAATCCCTTAAAAATGAAAATCCCTCGTGCTGCCATTGGGCTGTGGGGAAAGAATTGGAGAGAGAGGAGGAGAGAAAGCCCCAGCAGCTCCATTCATGGGGGGGATGCAGCCCCTGCCAAGTGTCATTATGAAAATTCTTCCTTCTCATACGATATTAAACTCTCCTCTTGGCAGGTCCCCTGATGCAGCCAGTGTTTTTAGTGAAAATACACGAGGCACTGAATTCTTTAACCTCAGTTCATTTCTCATTATATTACTCTGTTAATAGTCCTGGGAAATGCACAAAAACCCCAGAGCTGTGTCCGAGCTCAGCGGGGATCTCTGCATGTTTAGGGTGGCCCTTGGCAGCCAGTGAGCAGAGAAAAGGAAAATCCATTTTTGCAATAGGCAGAAGGCTCAGGAAAGGTTGATTTTTGTGAATTTAATTGGGCATTGAAGCAAGGCCATTTGGACCTCATCTTTCTCTTGAAATGTCAGGGGTTTGAGGTTGGAATCATTATAGAATAAGTGCTGGGTTTGATTCCTCCCCTGATTTAAGATTTTATTTAGCTCTTGTAGGCAGCAAAGAGAAGGTTGACATGGATTAAATGTGGAGTTTGACCCCAAGAAGTTCCACAATAAATGACAAACTCGGTGTTTCTGGTCTGTCACAAATATAAATCAGAGCTGTGAAAGGACACATGGATGTGTGACAGATCCCAGTGCCCTGCAAATGAGGGTCACCAGAACTAACACGAGGGTGTTTCAAATACACCTGCTTTTGCTTGTTGGCTCACAGTCAGCTTTTGTGGCTGAAGTCACCAAGTAAAACTGGGCAACTGCAATAAATTTATTACTTATGACCACGAGTGTAGCAACAGGAGACTGGATGGTGATTTATGGTGGTGTGCCTATAAATTTTGGTCCTATCTCCTGGTCTGGGTGTATTTCATTCAGAAATATTTGATTAATAGTATTTTTTTTTTCTCAAAAACGTCAGTTGATCTTTAGTTTTACTGCATCAGCCAAAGAAGTAGAAAAATGTCTGAAACTCCTGTTGAATATTGTACTGATTGCAGGTGAGCAGTGGGCACGGCCTCTTGACCAGGAACTTTTGCACACACGTGTGAAAAATGAGGAAAGGAGGTAGAATGGTTTGCTCAGCGTTGTGCAAAAATCTGTGGCACAGGTGGAAAACCATCCTGGGTGATGTTTGCCCAGTCCTATCTTCATTCCTGCCCTGGCTTCTCAAGGCAATACTGAATTCGTAGGTTGTTGTGAGATTCTGTCCCCCAGCTGTGTTCTCAGCACTGCCAGCCTGGGAATCCAGCTGGGGATGGGGAGCAGGGAGCTGCACTCACACTGAGCTGCTGAGGCCTTCTGTGCACCCTGTGTCCAACAAACCCAGTGCTTCTACAGCATCCCTTCCTATTTCTGCTCTGTATCCTCTTTCCAACAAACCCAGTGCTCCTCCAGCATCCCTTCCAATTTCTGCTCTGTATCCTCTCTCCAACAAACCCAGTGCTCCTCCAGCATCCCCTCCAATTTCTGCTCTGCCTCCTGTCTCCAACAAACCCAGTGCTTCTACAGCATCCCCTCCAATTTCTGCTCTTTCTCCTGTCTCCAACAAACCCAGTGCTTCTACAGCATCCCCTCCAATTTCTGCTCTGCCTCCTGTCTCCAACAAACCCAGTGCTTCTACAGCATCCCCTCCAATTTCTGCTCTGCACTGTGTTCAACACGAGTGCTCCTCCAGCATCTCTCCCAATTTCTGCTCTGCACCCTGTCTCCCAACAAACCCACTGCTCCTCCAGCATCCCCTCCAATTTCTGCTCTGCACTGTGTTCAACACGAGTGCTCCTCCAGCATCTTTTCCAATTTCTGCTCTGTATCCTCTCTCCCAACACAACCAGTGCTCCTCCAGCATCCCTTCCAATTTCTGCTCTGCACCCTGTCTCCACCAAACCCAGTGCTTCTACAGCATCCCCTCCAATTTCTGCTCTGCACTGTGTTCAACGCAACCAGTGCTCCTCCAGCATCCCTTCCTATTTCTGATCTGCATCCTCTCTCCCAACAAACCCAGTGTTCCTACAGCATCCCTTCCTATTTCTGCTTTTCACCCTGTCTCCAACAAACCCAGTGCTCCTCCAGCATCTTTTCCAATTCCTGCTCCCACTGATTCTTGCAAATGGTTGTTCTGAGCCAGCACAAACTAAACAGATGTTTAAATGTTCATTCACTCTTTTTTTTGTTTTATTTTTGTCCCCTCATTTCACTTTTAGTTCAGACCATGACAGCTTTAGGTTGGGAGTTTTTAAGACCATTCACGGCTCCACTCGCAGCACCTCAAGCAGCACCACAACCTCTATTTGTGCATATCTCCAGAAACAGCAGGAAAAAAGTTCCATTTTCCAAAAATTCCTCCCACTTCCTCTTCCCTGCGTGTGCCTCTAACCACTGCTGTATATGCAGTTAATTGAAATGGTGTTTGTTTTATCTTGAATAACCTTGTAATTGATTGAGGTGGTGGACAGCGAGACTCCAGAGTCATTTACATACCTGTGCACGGAGCACTCATTTCTGGGAGCCTTTCCACTGCTTTTTTTTTTTTAATTTTTTAAATTTTTTTTTCCCCCTGAAGAACTATAGCTCCCTGTCTGTGCATGTTTGCATATATCTATAGATACTTGCCTCCATATAGATCTCCCCACAGTCCATTCACTCTGGCTGCCACTGTCCATTTGCTGCTCCTTGGGATCTTATGTTACCTGGGCTGGGGAGACTCCTGGCACTCTTCCCTCTGAAAGAAAAACAGCCTGATTTGGGGAGTGCTCCTTCTGCACAAGGCCCCGATTGTGTGCGAGGGCCCAAAAAGTAACAAATGCACTTTAATTATGTTGGATGCTTGGTGGCTGGCTTTGCAAATCTTTTATTTGTTTTGAGAAGTGCCCCAGCAGCAGCAGCAGCAGCAGCAGCAGCAGCACTAAATTTTGTGTGCATTTGGGGAGCCTCGCAGGCTTGGGCTGGGGGAGGGAGGACGGGCTAATTAACTGGGCTGCTGTCAAGCTAATAAACTAATGGAGAGCTTAAACAAATACAAAAATAAAGGAAGTAGACATGATGGGGAAAAATAAAGTGACTAGACATGAAGTCTTGTGCTTTCCAGCTGCCATGAAAAGGTGGCCGTGGGCACCCAGAGCCCTGCGGAGGGAGTTTTATGTCTCCTCATTCAAGTGCCCCTTTTAGGAGGCAAAGGTTTAGCAGATCTCTCCAGGAATGAGTAACGAGAGAGGAGCTTTTCCCATCCTGCCCAGAAACCAATTCCAGCTCATCAGAGTTGTTCATTTTGGAAAAGAGTCAGATTCACATTCATGGGACAGAGGGGAGTGGAAAGCAATCAATGTTTAAATCTTCTCTTTGCCAGGCCGAGATGTTACATAAGGTTGAGGAAAATGTTTTATTATCCCAACTAAGCCTGAAGTGTCAGATACTGACGGCGTTTCGGAGACAGGATGCTGGGCTTGATGGTCCAATAGTCTGACTCAGGCTGACAGATTTTCTCTCCCGCCCTCTCAGATTATTACTTGTTCTTTTTTGGTCCATTAGGTAGGAGGTGGTTTGAAATTCAGAAAGGTTAAAGCAGCACACACGTTACTTTGGGACTGGGCTGAAAGGACCCTCCCAGCTCTGCTCATCCTGGGGCACCACACAAATACAGATCTTTGCTCATCTGATTTCTCAAGGCCTGCAGCTCCCATGATCTCATTCTGAGGTGGCACATGCTGGGATGGTGCCTGTGCCCAGCTCCTTGGGTTTGTCTCATCCTTCTTTTTCTCAGTGTTATTCCATGAGACTTTGGGGTATCACATCCCAGTTTCAGTAAATTTTCCAACCCTTTTTACCCTTTGAGCTGCCACCACCCTGGTGGTGGCTTTGAAAGCCCCAAGGCTGCTTTGAAAGTCCCAAGCTTTGAAAGTCCCCAGCTCTGCTCATCCTGGGGCACCACACAAATACAGATCTTTGCTCATTTGATTTCTCAAGGCCTGCAGCTCCCATGATCTCATCCCAAGGTGGAACATGCTGGGATGGGGCAGTGACTGTGCCCAGATCCTTGGGTTTGTCTCATCCTTCTTTTTCTCAGTGTTATTCCAGAGACTTTGGGGTATCACATCCCAGTTTCAGTGAATTTTTCAACCCTTTTTACCCTTTAAGCTTCCACCACCCCAAACTCAGGCTGCTTTGAAAGTCCCCAGCTCTGCTCATCCTGGGGCACCACACAAATACAGATCTTTGCTCATCTGATTTCTCAAGGCCTGCAGCTCCCATGATCTCATTCTGAGGTGGCACACACTGGGATGGTACCTGTGCCTGTGCCCAGCTCCTTGGGTTTGTCTCATCCTTCTTGTTCTCAGTGTTATTCCATGAGACTTTAGGGTATCACATCCCAGTTTCAGTGAATTTTCCAACCCTTTTTACCCTTTGAGCTGCCACCACCCTGGTGGTGGCTTTGAAAGTCCCAAGGCTGCTTTGAAAGTCCCAAGGCTGCTTTGAAAGTCCCCAGCTCTGCTCATCCTGGGGCACCACACAAATACAGATCTTTGCTCATCTGATTTCTCAAGGCCTGCAGCTCCCATGATCTCATTCTGAGGTGGCACACACTGGGATGGTACCTGTGCCCAGCTCCTTGGGTTTGTCTCATCCTTCTTTTTCTCAGTGTTATTCCAGAGACTTTGGGGTATCACATCCCAGTTTCAGTGAATTTTTCAACCCTTTTTACCCTTTAAGCTTCCACCACCCCAAACTCAGGCTGCTTTGAAAGTCCCAGGCTCTGCTCATCCTGGGGCACCACACAAATACAGATCTTTGCTCATCTGATTTCTCAAGGCCTGCAGCTCCCATGATCTCATTCTGAGGTGGCACACACTGGGATGGTACCTGTGCCCAGCTCCTTGGGTTTGTCTCATCCTTCTTGTTCTCAGTGTTATTCCATGAGACTTTGGGGTATCACATCCCAGTTTCAGTGGAATTTTCAACCCTTTTATCACGTCACTGAGTACTGCTTGTTCTACCTGCATTTTCCAAGGCTTATCTCAGCTCTAGAGTTTACTTAAAAACTCACAGGGCTTTCAAATGTTGTTGAACACTCAATTATCTGACCCAGTGGTTAACAAAACACAGGGTGCTCCGTGTTCCTCTTTGGGAAAATATTTACCAGCCAATATCTGTGTTACTTGGCCACCTTTGCTTATCAAACACAGAGCAGCTTGTGCTGAACAAATCAAGGCAGCCATTGCTGGATAATAACTTGAAAACCATCTTTTCAGATGCTATAGAAAGGGAAGTTTTGCATTTGGAGAGCTACAGGAGATGCTGGGTGGTCCCAGCCAGCGTGGGACACGTATGGCTGGGATGACACAGCCCTGGAGCTGGGCCAGGCTGGGCTTGGAGCAGGCAGCCAATGTTCCAGATCTCCTGGAAAAGCTTTTGAACTGCCCCCTGATTTGCCTTTCATTTCCAGGGATGAAATATCGGCCCAGAGGTTCCTTGCCCAGCTTTGATGGCGCCTCCTGAGTGTGACAGCGAGTCAGAGCAGCAGAGTCATTTCGTGGTCTCACAACAAAACCATCAAACCACATTTTCAGTGCTGATTTTCTTCCTGGAGATCTCTGCGTGGCCTGGTGGTTTCTTTTCAACTTGGAAAGGTTTGAAAGGCGCTGAGGTTGTTGGTTGCATTCTTGCAGCCCTCCTCACACATCCTCTGGGGCATTGCAGACAGATTCTGGGGTGTGAGCCCCAAACCCCATCCCCTGCAACCTTCCTGAATCCAAGGATTTCCTTCAGGAGCGTGGTGGGGAAGGCTCAGCCAGAGGCTGCAGTCCCACAGAGAGCTGCTCCAAAGGTTTGGAGGGAGAAAGAGAAACCAACACCAGCATCTTCCAGGAAGAAGGTTGATTTTGTGCTTTAATGCCATTTCTAAGGCACTTCAGGCTAGTTTTTGATGAATAAATCTGGCTCTGGGAGCAGCTTCTGGTTAATGCTGTGCTGGAAGATGCTGAGACACCACACAGATGATGTGACTAAAACTTTTGCCATGATAAAAAGAAGCTTCAGGGTTGGGGATTGCTGGTGCTATGAGCAAATCCTAAAGATAAATGTTCTCAGATCTGTGCAGACGTTGAGTGAAAATTAATTCAGAGGGTCTTGTCTTTATCCCAGTAACGTCACTGGAACAGAGGAGAAGCAAAACTTTCCGTTTCACTCACAACAAAAGCTTTCATCTCCCTCAACCCAAACCTCAGAATATTTTCTTGCCTCAAAAGCTGAGCTGTTCCCAAGCTCATGAAAGACAGGGGAGAGCTGGATGGTGCCCATTACTCATGGCTGTGTCATTTACCATCATCACTCTGCTCCTGATGCCTGAGCAGCTCCTTCCCTTGTAGCCCTGGCTCTGTCTCACCCTCTGCTGCTGCATCTGATGCCTCAGGTTTGAGTTTTCTGTGTTTCAGGTTCTGTGCTGCTTTAGTGTGTGGGGCTGGGCTGACATCAGGGGATGCTGAGCTCTGTGCACAGAGCAGGGACACAAAACAATTCCTGCTCCAGCTGGGCACCAAGGACAAATGATCCAAATCTCAGCCCAGCAGCACAAACAGCGTGGGCTGGAGAGAGAAAAACAAGCAGGGTGGGACTGGATGGGCTAAAGCTGGGATGGGACAATGAACTGCAAGATGCAAATGGAGCAGAACTGATCCCAGGGACAGACCCCGTGCCCGGCCATGCATTTTGGGACCATTTTGGTTCATCTTGGGTTCATTTTGGGACCATTTTGGTTCATTCTGGGACCATTTTGGTTCATTTTGTGCCCATTTTGGTTCATCTTGGGTGCAGCCCTGGCTGGGCTCTTGTGCTGCCCAAGGTGGATCCATGCAGGAGATGCTTTGAATCAATCCCTGCTTTATTCTGTGACTCTGCCCAGCCTCTGCTCCAGCTCAGCCTTCTCAAGGCATCACATCCATGGGAAATGTGACATTTTTCCATCCATGGAACACAATGGCCTGCACAGAAGGAAATGGGCTTTGCTCAGTATTTTTGAAACCTCTAAGGAAGTTTTATCCATGAAGATTTGACCAACAATTTCATCCCACTGCCAGGCTGGGTGATGAATATTCAAACTTAACTTGGAGCTCTTTCCTGAAATCCCCCCAAAATAACAAAACCCAAACAAAAAAAATCAAACTCACCTTCAGCAGAGAGAATTTACATTTTTCAAATTCAAAAAGTTTAAGGAATTTAAAGCCTCATTTTAATCAGGAGATTTGAGATTGGCACTAGAAATTATTGCTGATGGAAAGGTTGGGTTGTTGGGAATGGCATCGGGAAGAATGGTTCGTTAAGAATATTGTATTTAATTAACAAATCCTCCTGAGGCCAGGCTCCCTCTCCAGTCCTGACCCCAACATTCATCCCTGGTGGTTGATGGGGTGGGTCTGGACCTGGGAGCAGAGGAGAAGATCTGGTTAAGCAGTAAAAGAATGGACAAAGAATTCAAAATGCACTTCCAGAATTGACTGATCTGACACAGCCACAAACTGAAGGTCCCTGCTCAGTAACTGGGTGCTTTTATCAGCAGTTTTAGAACATTCAAGATATTTAATTAACTCTGGTTTTCAGTCCAGCCTATCCCTGTGCCATGAATTCACTTCACTGGTGGCAAAAAGACGCTCACAGGGAGGTTTGGGTGTGTGTTTCCCACCTTTTCCCTTCATGGAATATGAATAAACAAATAAATAAATTAAAAATTGCAATTCCAATTTGTTTATTGTGCCTCACACATCACCTTGCTGTTTTCCTGGGCTTTTTCCTGGATAAGGGATAAGAGGGGGAATGGAAAGACTGGGACAGGCTGGTTTCAGGGCAGCTTTTAGGCCAGAGTGAGCAGCACTGGAGGGTTTGGTGTGTTTGCTTCTGGGACCAACTACAAGAGGTTTTAGCCTGTTGGGATAGAAAACTCCAATAAAACTGGAAAACATCAGCTCCAGGTTTGTTTTCTCTCAGTGTTTTCACTTTTTCTGAAGACAGATGATATTTTGAAGCATCTATCTCAGCTCTCCTGAAATCAATGGATAGATCCTGCTCTGAAGGACTCTCAGCTATGACATTATCTCCACAACACATCGGTGCAGTCAGTAAAAAGTTGTTAAAAAACCACATTCAGAGTTTTTTGTCCTTGTTTATTATTTTTTTTAAATTTTTATTTTTCATTTATTCAAACATTTAAAAAACAACTTGCTCACAGATCCAGCCTGGAGTTTCCAAGCTTGAAAACACAGATCAGCATTTGGTCTTGGAGTCAGGCACAGATAAAATTCCAACATGTAACACTTCATTTAGCAGGGTATTAACCCCTGGGGAGCGCAGGGGAGCCCTTCAGTGAACAAAACTCCTCAGTGTGGAGCAGGTAAAAATATCTCTGCAGGATTTTTCCCCCTGTGTGTGACAATGGTGAGAAGGTGACCAGCCCAGCTCCAATCCGTTTGTTTAACTTGCTGGGAATTAATCAGAGCACCCTGGGATTAATAATTACTTAATCAAATAATCGCTTCGTGACTCCAACACTTATCTTTTTTTTTTCCCCCTCCGAGCAGGCTGGAAATAAGAGCCGTGAATATGTAAATTGGAACTGATTAGAGGATTAGGTTTCACTCTTTTTTTTTATTATTTGGAATAAAAACAGCCCGCAGATCCCTCCAAGCCAAGCCGTGTCTCTGAATTACAGCACCAGCGCCTGTCGGCTGTGATAATTTCACTTCATTAAGTTCCAGATATAAATAGGGAACGGTTCTTATTTTTTTTCCATGCACCACCTTTAATAAGCAGGGCCTGGAAACACAGGGGTTATTGATCCCCTCAGCCATAGGGCCTTCCCCAGCCTGAGGAGCACCAAACCCCTTCTACCTGCTGCCTTCTGCAGCCAGGCACAATCCAGCTCTGTTGAATCCCTTGGAAAAGCCAAAAAAATGTTGGAAAAGTGGAAGTGGCGCTGCAAAACAAACTGAAATTATTCTACAGGCCCTGACAGCAAGAAATGTCAGTGGGGATTGCAAAGTGAGGACTCCAGTGTTGAGGTGACCCAAATAATTCCCTGGCACTGCTGAGCATCCTTGGTGTCCTCTGATCCACAGGGAAGACTCGTGCCAAGCATGCCTGGAAATCTTCCTGTCCTGACAAGGCCATGATTTGGAAAAGCCCTGTCCAGAGCCCAGAATGTGCCCCAGGAGGAGTTTTAACCAGTTTAACCTCATATCAAGGAGGGTTTGCATTTGAGATTATGATCCATTGTCTGGGAATGTGTGGGATCCCTGCTCTGGAGTGGGGAGCTCACATCCTCATCAGGAAAGTGTCCCTTTCCTTCACCTGGACTTTTACATTCATACCAGGACATGTAAGGCCCAAATTCTTTATTGAAGCTCAGGAAAGAATTTAGAGGCAGAACAGAACGATAATTTACTCAGAATTTAATGATTGTGTTATTTAATTTGATAGATTTGGGGATGGTTCATAGGTAAGGACTCAGAATGAAAGGAAACTCCTAATCTTGCACTAAAAACTTTGCCATGAATAAAAAGAAGCTTGAGGGTGGGGGATTGCTGTGGTACAAACAACTCAAACATTCTCAGATCTGTGTAGATGTTTAGTGAAAATCAATTCAGAGGGTCTGCTCTTCATCCCAATTAAATGCCACAAAAAATCTCTATGGAACGTGGCCGTGGCCACGTGTGGATCACAGCCCTGGCAGCAATTTCCCTGTGTGTCAGTGGATTTGCAGGTACCAGTTCACCTCTGTGAGGAAATTATAAAGTGCTGCCTCCCCTCAAAGGTTCTGGGGCTCAGATTTTCTTTTCCTCTGGTAAATGAGGCCTGGGAAGGCTGACAGCTCTGGGAGAGAGGTGCTAACTGAGGAGTGGGGAATGTGGAGGAGCTGTGCAAAGGGGGAGGTTGAAAACATTAAAATGAAACCTCTCAGTTTAGCTACAGGAACCAAACACTTCAGTAAAGCAGCCCTGTGTGTCCTAAAAGCCCTGAGAACTGTAATTAATGCAGAATGCTGTAATGAGGGTTGATCCTGGTTCTGAGATGCCACCACGGAATAACCAACCTCTACCAAAGATAGGCTGAGATTTGATGATTTTCCTTTCCATGACCTGCTGGAAATCAGGAATAATCCCAACCTCCTTTGATGCCAAGCAGGAGTTTATCCAACAGCACACAGCAGGAAATCCAGGGAGAGAAATGGAACCACAAAATCATGGAATGGTTGGGTTGGGAGACACCTTAAATCCATCCCATTCCACCCACACCTTCCCCTATCCCAGGGTTCTCCAAGCCCCATCCAGCCTGGCCTTGGACACTTCCAGGGATCCGGGGGCAGCCCCCAAACCTGGACTGGATGCTCACATTGTGTAAATTCGAGTTTGAAAGCTTTAAGTATTTTTTTAATATTGCCTCACACGTGGGGCTCGTTAGGGTGCACCGGGTGCTCCAGAGGTTCTTAAGGATTTAGGAGGAATTGCAGTTTTGGAGTAAAACCTTCGGCACTCCAGCTAATTCTTATAAGCACCTTGTGGGTCGTGTGTGCCTTCCACAGACGTTTTCTGAAGGACTTGCATGGTGATTTCCTGACCAAAAAAATGAAAATTTGGGAAAGAAAAAGCCTTGCTGTGAAAGTGCAGAGCTGCTCAGAGAAACCTTGATGCCTTTAGCAGCATTCCCAGGTACTTTGGGGCTAGGTGTGCTTGAAATTGAAGTCCAGGAATTAGAGAACACAAACTTCATTTATTCAGGAGCAACTGGAAAACGTGAACGCGTTGCCGTGGAGATGGGGTGATTTCCTTTCCCACAATTCAAATCTTTTCCACAGGTCCTGTTTCATTCTGATCACCCTCATGTTTTGTCCAGGAGAAGTTTTTCTGGGGGGATTTTGATCTCAGGAGTTGGACAGGCTCCAGGCAGAACAATGAAAAAGTAGTAAATCAATTTAATAGATACAGCAAGAAGAAGAAAAAAAGAAGGCAGAGGAAGGGATTGAAATCCAGCAGTCCCAGCACATCCATCAAACACAGAAGGCTCTTCTTGAGGAGCAGGAGGACTCTGCAGTGAAATAAAGTGCAGAACTGGGATGGTGCTGGAGGTGCTGTGATGCTCAAGGTGCCAGTCAGACTGAGCTATAAAAAACACATTTTGAGATTTTCTCCAAATTATGGTGCTGGGGATGATCACATTTGTAGAATCATGGAATGGGTTGGGTTGGGAGGGACCTTAAAGCTCACCCAGTGCCACCCCTGCCATGGCAGGGACACCTCCCACTGTCCCAGGGTGCTCCAGCCTGGCCTTGGCACTGCCAGGGATCCTTCTCTGGGAACCCCACAGGGAAGGATTCCTTCCTTCTTCACCTGTGCCTGATGGTTGGGACTTATTTACACACAGTTTATTGTGTATTATTTACACAAAGTTTATGTATTGTTATTTACACACAGTTTATTGTGTATTATTTACTCACAGTTTATTTGTTGTTATTTACACACAGTTTATTGTGTATTATTTACTCACAGTTTATTTATTGTTATTTACACACAGTTTATTGTGTATTATTTATTCACAGTTTATTTAATGGAGTTATTTACACACAGTTTATTGTGTATTATTTACTCAGAGTTTATTTATTGTTATTTACACACAGTTTATTGTGCATTATTTACACAAAGTTTGTTTATTGTGAGTTATTTACACACAGTTTATTGTGTATTATTTACTCATAGTTTATTTAATGGAGTTATTTACACACAGTTTATTGTGTATTATTTACACACAGTTTATTTGTTGTTATTTACACACCATTTATTGTGTATTATTTATTCAGAGTTTATTTAATGGAGTTATTTACACACAGTTTATTGTGTATTATTCACACACAGTTTATTAATTGTTACTTACACATACTTTATTGTGTGTTATTTACTCACAGTTTATTTATTGTTATTTACACACAGTTTATTGTGCATTATTTACACACAGTTTATTTAATGGAGTTATTTACACACAGTGTATTGTGTATTATTTACTCATGGTTTATTATGTATTATTTACACACAGTAATTTATTTCATGTTATTTACACACAGTTAATGTATTGTGTGTTATTTACACACACTTTACAACACGTGGGTGGCTCTGGCTGCTGTGACCTCTTGCAGCTCCTGGTGATACCAGAGCTCTGCAGCAGGTGCCTCCAAGACAGCTTGGTTGTTACATTAAATTCAGACCATGCCCCTCTCAGCAAATCTGAAACAGGTTTGTAATAATTTTTTAGCAATGTACAAGGGACCAGAAATTACAGAGTTTTAGTGGAGAATATTTTTATTGAAGACTTTCTTTTTTTTCCCCTCACCTCTGCTCGAAAAGCCCAGTATACACAACCTTTCTCCTCCAGAGCTGATAAATGGTTTAGCCATTATTTAAAATTTGGGAAAAGGCAGCTACAGAAATAACATTTTAATGTATTCCAGATTAGCCTTCATGCTATATTTGTAATAAAGCCTTGTTTCCAGCCTTGCTTGGCAGATCGCTCACAGGACAATTATCCAAGCAGCCATTAGGCCTCGATTGCGCTCATTTCCAGGCAGCGCGGCCTCGCCAGGGCTGCCTGGGCTGGCAGCTGCCTTTGGGGTTGACTTTTGGAGAAAACCACAAGAATTTGTCAGTCTCCTTGGCCCGAAGGGAGTCTCCTTGTCTCGAGGCTATTCTTTTTCCTCTGCGAGGAGAGGAGAACATGCTCTGCTTTGGGTTGGGTTCATCTGGGTTTGTCTCTCACCTCAGTGGCAGCAGGAGGAGAAGACTCAGGTGGGACTCAGGTGTGGGAACCCTTCCACTGTTCATAAAAAGGGTCAGGAGGGAAAGAACCAATGTATTCTGCAAGGGGAAAGCTGAAAAAGAAATCAGAGGTGGTGTATTTTACTGGGGGAGGGAGCATTAATGCCAAGCTAAATCAGTGTTAGCAGGGCCTGCAGACTCCTCTCTCTCCCTCTCTCTCTCTCTGCATTTTGCTAATGTGTCACTTGGCAGCTCTGAATCAGCCTGGCTGCTGCAGGCAGCAGCTCGAGGCGAAGAACAGCAACTCCCTGAGAAGGGAAAAGAGCTCCTGGTGCCAGGGAACATGTTCTGTGCTGAGCTGATGTCATTGTTTAAGTCACACAGGCAGTGCTCAGGAAGCTTTTTCATACTGAGAGATAAGGAGGTTCTCAATGGTTCCTGAATCTTCACATAACTCCAACTGTTCCCTTTTCTAGAACAGGAACAGGTTCCTTATTTACGGCCAGCCCAGGTGGGTCCTGCTCACACAGCAGAGAGCTGCTGTGCCCTTCTGTGCCCAGTCTTGTAAATTCATTTCAAGCCTTTAGATCACCTCAGTTATTATGCTCAGCGTGGTAAAACACAGATAATAAAGCTGGAACCAAACCAGCAGGATTAGATGAGATATTACAAAGAATTTCTTCCCTGTGGGTGGGCAGGCCCTGGCACAAGTACCCAGAGCAGCTGTGGCTGCCCCTGGATCCCTGGCAGTGCCCAGGGCCAGGCTGGACATGGGAGGTGTCCCTGCCATGGCAGGGGTGGCACTGGATGGGATTTAAGGTCTCCCCCAACTCCATGCTGGGATTCTGTGATAAGTTTCACATTGTTGAAATGAATTTATGGAAGGTGATGGGCTCCTTGTGACAGCAGAGGACCTGGTGAAGGCTCCAGGGCTCATTTGCTCTTCTCTCCTACCACCAGTTAAAGATTTTGGATAAACAGCCCAGCAGCTGCTAGGAGGTGCCAGCACTTGGGAAAAATAACTTTTCCAAACTCTGTGTTTCTTAAGAGGAGGAGAAGAGTGTGAGTTCAGGCCTGAAGCATCTTTATTTTTCCTGTTTGCATGTCATGAATAAGAACTGCAATATATATATATATATTATACACACACACACAAACATAGATATATATATTATTTATATATATATACATACATATATATACATACACACACACACATATATATATACATATACACACATATATATATCTATATATATAGATATATATGTATATATAAGAAGTGGTTATTGTGCAGCTATACATTAAAGCATATTTATATATATAATATATATAAAATATATATAAATGCATTTATATATTTTAAATATTTATTTATATTATGTATATATGTATAATATATACTATGAATCATTAGATATATTATGTATTATATATACTATGTATTTTATATTTATATACATAATGTATCTTTTATAAGATATAAAATATATATATTAAAATATATATAATATATGAAATATATTATATACATCCATATACTAATAAAAATATAAAAACAATTATACAAAATACATATAAAATTTTATATGTATATAATATGTATATGTATATGTATATGTATATGTATATGTATATGTATATGTATATATATACATATATATACATATATATACACATATATATATATGTATATGTATATGTATATGTGTATGTATATGTATATATATATATAATATGTATTAAAAGTATATATTCTATTTCTATAAATGCTGTAATGTAGCTGTACAATAACCACTTCTTCCAACCCACAAGCTGATAAACACCCCAGCACCACTTCTGCTGAAACGAACCCATTTAAAGGACAAACCCATCACTGATCCTTCATTAAGGAATAACCCCCAGCTCCTCTGTGCCCTCCACCCGTGTGCCCCCTTCCAGACTTTTCCATGGGGTAAAACCCAGGGATCCCTCCGTGCTGGCTCTGCTCCAGGGCCACGACTGCATCTCCTACCAACAGAGCAGAAAATTGCTCCAAGGCTCCAGCAGCAACACCTGGGCAGGGCAGGGGCTGCAATCAGCCCAGGAGCAGCACCCATGGCTGTTGTTGGTGGTCACAGGGGTTTGTTGAGGATGAAAGAGACAGGATCTTGATTCCATGATCAGAAGGCTTGATTTATTATGTTAGGATATATATACAGCATTATAACTGTACTACATAGAGATAGAAAGGAAAGAGGCTTCTTCTGAAGCTGGCTAAGCTAAGAAAAAGATAGAAAGAATGAATAACCAAGGTCTGTGTCTCTGCAGAGAGTGAGAGCAGCTCCACCATGAGTGGTCAGTAGATCCAAACATCCACAGGGGACCAACCACGGGTGGACCTGTTGCATTCCACAGCAGCAGATAATAATTGTTTACATTTCTTACTGAGCTTCTCAGCTCTAACAGCAAAAATCCTACAGAAAGGATTTTTCACAAAGGATGTCTGTGACACATGGCCAATGGGGCCATTGTCCCCACGTCCCCCTGAGCTCCTGGTGCCGAGGGGAAACGTGTGAGAGTGGCAATGAGAGCTCCCCAGCCAGAGGGGGATGATGAATGTGCTGTGCTTGGCATAAAGTGGAACCCGTGCCAACGTGGGGCCCTCCTGTTCCTTCCAGTTCCCCCCCTACCTACAGCTCTCCCAAACACCACATTATATTTTTAGCATTTTTATTTTCTTGGAAAAATATATAAACTGCAGTTGTAAAATGTGTTTAAACAAATGAAATGGAGCTAGCAGGTGTACAAAAAATGGTCTAAAATGCTTCCCAGAGCTGCAGTTAAACAAGAAAAAAAAAGTAAACTTAAACAGTTCCATAGTGGAAAAAATAATCTCTAGGTAGAGTATATAAATGTCTTTTTTTTTTTTTGCACTGAACACTCAGTTTCAGTTTTGATTCCTAAATGCCACTTAGACTTGTTCTTGGGATGGATCATTGTGTCTCACCCAGATTAAAGGGGTTAATTCTCCAGAGGTGCCCCTGTGGTAAATTCTGAGATCACAGGATCCCAGGATGGGTTGGGACATTAAATCCCATTGAATTCCACCCCTGCCATGGCAGGGACACC
Organism: Setophaga petechia; assembly: GCA_024362935.1. Lineage (NCBI taxonomy): Eukaryota > Metazoa > Chordata > Aves > Passeriformes > Parulidae > Setophaga > Setophaga petechia. The sequence continues at coordinate 412,783 of JANCRA010000174.1, forward strand.
TCCCACTGTCCCAGGCTGCTCCCAGCCCTGTCCAGCCTGGCCTTGGGCACTGCCCCTCCTCTGGGCAGCAGCACATCCCAGGAAATGCAGATTTGCAAATCTGTGGCTCTTTTTGATTATTTTCTATTTTTGCCATCTCCCTGATGAATGTGGAGAAGGCTTCGGTTCAGTTTGAAAATGATTTCTGTAAATTTTCGGTAAAATAAGGTTGCATTTCCCAGCTTAATCCAAACTGAAGGCCTGCTGGCAGTGCACTGAGAAGGAGAAGTGTAGAGAGAGAGAGAGATTTGTATTTGGATGTGTGGATTTAGAGAGGATGTCAATCCAAAATAATTTATAATCAAAATACACCCTTAGCCAAGAGACAGGAGGCTGCATAAAGAAAGAAAATAATTCATTCTAAGTAGAGCTGGAAGGAGAGTTTTATATTGTGCTTGTGCTGCCTGGTTAGATGGAAATCCGAGAGGAAAGGGGGGGTAAAATTCAGAAGATTTTGAGTTCTCTTTGCCCCCCAAAGGCTCAGAGGAGTCAATACCCTGAATTTTGGTGTCACCCATCACTATCTCCTCGTAAGAATTGCTGAGCACTTTGAGCACAGTGAGGGAGGAGTTGGGCTTTTATTTGACAGTAAAAGTGACATTTTTATGAGCCTGGCTCTGAAGATTTTTCTCTACCTCCTCAAATTTTGGTGAACTTTTGGTTCTATACCAGTCCTACAGGCGACTTTCCTTTCAGCAATCAGGGCTAGCAAAATACATTATTTCTAAATGAACAAACCCTCATTTATTTCCAGGGGAAAGCAGTAAAAAGTGCCACGTTCCTATTTCCAATATTTCTGAAGCACTTTGGTTCTCTAAGTAAAAATTTTAATGCATAAAATTCATGCAAGATCAAAAGTTATTAAACCCCACTTTGCCATCTTTGTTTATTTGTTTTAGCCTAAAATATTATCTGTAACTCTGATAGAAATGTTACAGCATTTATTTTTCAGGAATAAGTTTTTCAGTCATTCTAAGAATTACTAAATAAATATTGTTATCATTGCTACTGTTTTGACTAACTAAAACTATTTTAAACAAATACCAAATTTGAGCTGTGTATCTGAAGGGATATTCTGGATTATTCCAGCCCCAAATGTTTGATTCAGATCCTCAGTCCCGACTTTATGGAACCCCCACCCTCCCTCTGGTTTGTTAATTTAAGTGTGATTCTCCATCTCCACTCAGTATTCCAATGAATTCATCTGCAATGCTGACAAATCCACACGGATGGATTATTCCCACTTGTGTGTCCAATTTTCTTTTAATGGGTCATTTTCCTCTGAATGGGTAATTCATTCCACCCCTGCTCTGCAGAGCTAGACCTGGTTTAAATCCTCTCTTTGCTGTAGGGTGATATAAATTGTGTGATTGGTGGGGAGTCATTTAGAAACTGAAGAGGGAAAGAAGTGGAAAAAAGGAGGGATGGTTCCCTTGTCTGACATACAAAGGTTCTGGCTGCAGAGTCAGGCAAAGACAATTTAAATTAAAACATTTTTGAAGGCAGAGAGTGTTGAAAACTGTTTGGAGATGTCTTTTCTTTATCATCATCATCCCAGCTTCTTGTTTTCCCCATCTGACGAGAATTACAAACCTAAGCAGCAGGAACAGCTCCTGAAAGGCTGAAAGCAATCCAGGTTTATGTTCTGACAGCACTGGACATGTGGGAAATCTGCTTTAACTCCTGATCCATGGGAAGTTTAACATGGGAAATTTAACATGAATTTTAATGTGTGAAGTTCAATGTGAAGTTTAACATCTGAAGTTTAATGTGGGAAGTTTAACACATGAAGTTTAACACATGAAATTTAACATGCAAAGTTTAATATGTAAAGTTTAACGTGAAATTTAACACGTGAAACTTAACACACGAAGTTTAATGTTAAGTTTAACATCTTAAGTTTGACGTGGGAAGTTTACCTTGTGAAGTTTAACATATAAAGTGTAACACATGAAGTTTCATGTGGATTTTAATGTGTGAAGTTTAACATGAAGTTTAATATATGAAGTTTAATGTGTAAAGTTTAACTTGCAAAGTTTAACTTGTGAAGTTTAAAGCATGAAGTGTAAGACACAAAGTTTAACATGAGAAGTTTAAAATATGAAGCTTAACACATGAAGTTTAAGTTTAACATCTTAAGTTTGATGTGGGAAGTTTAACTTGTGAAGTTGAACACATGAAATTTAACATGTGAAGTTTAACATGAAATTTAACATGAGAAGTTTAACAGACAAAGTTTAAGTTTAATATTTGAAGTTTGATGTGGGAAGTTTAACTTCTGGAGTTTAACATATAAAGTGTAATGTGAAGTTTAACATGTGAACTTTAGTGTGTGAAGTTTAACTTGTGAAGTTTAACATGCAAAGTTTAACATGTCAAGTATAAAACATGAAGTTTAACTTGTGAGGTTTAACACATGAAATTTAAAACACGAAGTTTAACTTGTGAGGCTTAAAACATGAAGTTTAACATGTGAAATTTAAAACATGGAGTTTAACTTGTGAGGTTTAACACATGAAGTTTAACATGTGAAATTTAAAACATGAAGTTTAACTTGTGAGGTTTAACACATGACGTTTAACGTGAAATTTAAAACATGGAGTTTAACTTGTGAGGTTTAACACATGAAGTTTAACATGTGAAATTTAAAACATGAAGTTTAACACGTGAAGTTTAAAACATGAAATTTAACACACCAAGTCTAACGTGGTTTGCAGGGAGGCTGCTCAGAGCTCGAGCCCGTCCGTGTGCACAGACAAGTGAAATCTTTTCAAACAAACAGGCTGGAAATTCTTGGCTTCTCCAGGAGCCGGCCTTATTTCCAGCAGATCGTGGTTTGGATTCCCATCCTGCCCTTGGCATTCCAGTTTTCCCCCTGCTTGCCACAGCTAGATTCTGTTTGCTGTTTCTGGACCGAGACGCTGAACAAGATCCCGGTGCCTCAGGTAGGCGATGTTTTACCGTGCAGGAAGAAATCCCTGTCTGAAGGCAGGGAATGGAACCTCCTGGTTAACAACTGGCAGGCCTACAGGAAAGGGATTGAGCTGCCGTCAGTAGGTGACTTATTAATGGCTGGTGTTTAATTTCTCAGGGTAAAGCAGAAGAATCTGGTGGTCCTCACATGAGTGGTGTAAGCACAGAAGGGGCTGTGTAGAGAGGTAGAGCCGTTTCCTTCCAGCCACCATTAAGGGCCTCGCAGATCTGCCAGAAAAGGGAAAATCAACCTTGTGTGGAAATCCAGCAAAAGGCCTTTTCCCCCTTAAATCATTGCAGCAGAACTTAATGGTGCATCAGCGTGTCCAGGCCAGATGCACACGGGGTTCTTGGATGGCTGCTCTGCAGACACTGGAGCTCCCCATTTCCTCCACAGCCTTCCCAGACTTGCTGGAGATGGAATAACTGCATTTCCCTGGAGTTCGGAGCTGGTGAAGTCCACAGGCTGTTGGGATCAGGGATAATATCTGCTGCTGAGCTTAGTTCTGCTCTGCCCAACCTGTGCCAGCTCCTCTGAGCACGGCTGGGAGAAAAACCAGCACCAAGGAGAGAAGGAAGAGTCAGAGACAACTGAAATGTGGCTGACAAAACCTCGGTGAGGCATAAAAGGGTTGGGATTATGCTCAAAATGAGAGTGACCAAAAAAAAAAAAAAAAAGAGAGAGAGAAATCCTTTCTTTCTTAAGACCATTTTAAATGCAAAGACTCATCCAGAGCCAACAGATGCATGGAAAGAGAATTTTCATTGGCTGGAGACCAAATTAGGGACAATGCTGTACATGAAACTTGCTTGTTTGACCAATGTTATGCTTCATTTTCATCAGCGCTGTCCATGGAATATTAGATATTCTGGCAGTTATTTAATAAGGCCAAGGCACACAAGGAGCTCTTTAAGGTAAAAAGTAAAATAATCTCTATTTTCTCTTCAGGAGGTTTTGGCAAATGAGAGAAGATGGAGGAAAGGGAATAAAACGTGTATGTGAAACAAAAGTTTTAACAGTCTGTCTAACCAATTGGGATAATTAAGTTTTACTTCAGCCCTCAGGAAACCCCAGGGAAGTTTGTGGCATCCCAGTTCATGTGCATATTAAGTAGGGGATCATGTAACCTTCATGCAAAGCTGGAAAGGGCTGGATTTGAAGGAGCTGTGGCCCTCATTTGGAGCTGTATCAGTCTGAGGCAGCCGTGCTCATCCAGGAGTGCACTGGGCTGCACAAAGGTGGGTTTGGACTCAGCAGAGCTCTCCAGATGAGAAGGGGAGGCTGTGGAAATGTAGGGAAGAACATGAGCTGAGCCAAAGGGGTGGGAACCCTGCCCAGACATCCCTCAGAAGCACTCAGCAGTGGGACATCACCAGGGATCCCTCAGGGCTGTGGAAAGCTGGGAGAGGCTGAGCAATGTTCTCCCACTGTCCCACACAAACCCAGTTCCCGTTTCCTGACTGGTGCAGGACACAGAAAAGATTTCATCACTCTTGGTGAAAATCCTTGAGTTGGTGCCAGAAGTGCTGGAATTAGGTCCCACTTTTTCCCCATGATGCCTCAGGTTGAGCTTTTCTATTTTTCAACTCTGTGCTGCTTTAGTGTGTGGGGCTGGGCTGACATCAGGGGATGCTGAGCTCTGTGCACAGAGCAGGGACACAAAACAATTCCTGCTCCAGCTGGGCACCAAGGACAAATGATCCAAATCTCAGCCCAGCAGCACAAACAGCGTGGGCTGGAGAGAGAAAAACAAGCAGGGTGGGACTGGATGGGCTAAAGCTGGGATGGGACAATGAACTGCAAGATGCAAATGGAGCAGAACTGATCCCAGGGACAGACCCCGTGCCCGGCCGTGCATTTTGGGGCCATTTTGGTTCATCTTGGGTTCCTTTTGTGACCATTTTGGGTTCATTTTGGGTGCAGCCCTGGCTGGGCTCTTGTGCTGCCCAAGGTGGATCCATGGAGGAGATGCTTTGAATCAATCCCTGCTTTATTCTGTGACTCTGCCCAGCCTCTGCTCCAGCTCAGCCCACACAGGACATCACCCCAAGCCACTCTTGCCATTTACAGCTTTAAAATGAGATGGATGCCCAAGGAGGGCACAGGACCCCCAGGATTTGCCCAGGGGGTGCTGAGTGGGGTCTGCCACAGCCCCGGCACACTCTGCCTTGTGACTGAATGTGAGTTGAGCTGGAAGAAACCTGGATAATTCCCTCAGATTCTCATTATTGGTGTCTCCCCATGGAAAAGTTGGAATGGGAGGGACCTCTCCAACAAGGGCAGCTTTGTCCCCTCAGCAGCCTGGCTGGCAAAGCAGCAATTTTAGCTTTTTCCAAACATTCTTATCTGCCCAATGTACCCAAATCTGCTCACCCTCACCCTTAATCCTTAAGTTTCCTACAACATAGGAGCCATTCTTAGATCTTCACCCAGCCCTTCTTTAATACTTAAAACTCTCAGTTTACACTGACATTATTTCTTCCATTCAATACCTGGCTATTGAATTCGATTTACCTGGGTAAATCCTCAGCTGCTGATATCAGCCCTGTTCCACGGGATAAAATTCACATTGGGGGTTTTTCCAGATTAAAAATAAAAAAAAAAGTTTTAATTCTAAATGAAGAAGAAAACATGAGAAGGTTTTGTGTACAAAGTGATTCATTACAACTCTTGTGGTGTCCCTGAGTAGATCCCAACCAGGTGTAGGAAGAGAAGGAAAGTGGAAAAAGAGGAAAAAAACTCATTTTAACACATCAAGCACTAATGAGATCCAAAGTCACAGCTTCCAACCCTTCCCTCCTTTTCCCTTCTTCAGCCCTCAGTCCTCCAGCAGTCCCAAATATGATACAGCACTTCAGGAGACAAACATTCCTATGGCATTTCAGGAGTGCTGGGGTGGGAGAGATTGATTTACCAAGGCCTTACAGCCAGGGGGGATTTTTCAGCCCCCCAAACAATGCTGTTATAGAACATGTCCTCACAAAATATTCAACCCTTGCACATTTCCATTTTGGGCTTGCAACCAGGTGTGTCTGAGCTGTGTGCAGCAGGGTTTTTACCCAGCGTGGTTCCTGGAATTAGAATGCAGCTTTATCCCCGTGTGTTTTCTCCAGCAGCCTCAGTTCCTGGACAAGCAGTTCTTGCCTTGCACGTAGGTCACCTCCATGCTGGAAAAAAACCTGCAAATAGCTCACCTCATGTCCTCCAAAACACACAGGCATCTTCCCTGAGATGTTTCTCTTGGATTTCTTGGCTTGGCTGTCTGCAGGGTTGGGAATGTGCAGACTGTGTTACCTGTGCTCCGGCTATTTTGACAAAGCGCTGGGAACGGAAGGATTAAGGTTGTGGCACCCTCTGAGCTCACTTTTGGGTGATCCCAGCCAACAACACCGGGAGCAAAGAGGGCATTGAGCTCAGACCCTCCACACCACAGAGCTCTGGCCTGGAGCAGAGTCCAGCCCAAGGCCACAGTGGTGCTTCCCTGTCCCCTGTGGCAGCAGCACATTGCTGGGGATGTCCCAGGCTCACTCTCACGGGTGATTTTCTGCCCTTTCCCAGCTGCACAGTGGCAACAATGGAGCATTTCATGAATTAGCTGCTCTGGAAGAAGCTGTCCAAGCTGCTCTGCAGGGCAGAGGGGGAGGCACCTGCCAGGAGGGCTGGGCTGGGTGTGATTTTGGTTCTTGGAAGGGTTTTGGACTGGCTGGTTCCTTGAGTCCCCTCCAAGCCCAATCTCACAGAAACCTGACCATCCCTATTTTCACTCTTTTTGCACCCAAAACTTGCCTTTAATTCTTCCCAAGCCCTCAGTGTGCTTATCCCTGCTAAAGACCAGAAAACTCCAGTGCAGGCCGAGCACTAACCCACCCCACAAGACCAGAAAACTCCAGTGCAGGCTGAGCACAAACCCACCCCACAAACCATCCCTATTTTCACCCTTTTTGCACCCAAAACTTGTCTTTAATTCTTCCCCAAGCCCTCAGTGTGCTTGTCCCTGCTAAAGACCAGAAAATGCCAGTGCAGGCCGAGCACTAACCCACCCCACAAACCATCCCTATTTTCACTCTTTTTGCACCCAAAACTTGCCTTTAATTCTTCCCAAGCCCTCAGTGTGCTTATCCCTGCTAAAGACCAGAAAACTCCAGTGCAGGCCGAGCACTAACCCACCCCACAAATCAGAGAAAACTCCAGTGCAAGCTGAGCACAAACCCACCCCACAAAACATCCCTATTTTCACTCTTTTTGCACCCAAAACTTGCCTTTAATTCTTCCCCAAGCCCTCAGTGTGCTTATCCCTGCTAAAGACCAGAAAACTCCAGTACAGGCCGAACACTAACCCACCCCACAAGACCAGAAAACTCCAGTGCAGGCCAAGCACTAACCCACCCCACAAGACCAGAAAACTCCAGTGCAGGCCGAGCACTAACCCACCCCACAAACCATCCCTATTTTCACCCTTTTTGCACCCAAAACTTGCCTTTAATTCTTTCCCAAGCCCTCAGTGTGCTTGTCCCTGCTAAAGACCAGAAAACTCCAGTGCAGGCTGAGCACTAACCCACCCCACAAATCAGAGAAAACTCCAGTGCAGGCCGAGCACAAACCCACCCCACAAGACCAGAAAACTCCAGTGCAGGCCGAGCACTAACCCACCCCACAAACCATCCCTATTTTCACTCTTTTTGCACCCAAAACTTGCCTTTAATTCTTCCCAAGCCCTCAGTGTGCTTGTCCCTGCTAAAGACCAGAAAACTCCAGTGCAGGCCGAGCACTAACCCACCCCACAAACCATCCCTATTTTCACCCTTTTTGCACCCAAAACTTGCCTTTAATTCTTTCCCAAGCCCTCAGTGTGCTTGTCCCTGCTAAAGACCAGAAAACTCCAGTGCAGGCCGAGCACTAACCCACCCCACAAGACCAGAAAACTCCAGTGCAGGCCGAGCACTAACCCACCCCACAAATCAGAGAAGGGTTAAAACCACGACTGGTGGGCACGGCCCCCCTGTTCTCTGCAAGGTTGGTTGGAATTGTGACTCGAGACTGACAGCTCGCCTGAGTGTTTGTGGTTCAGCTCAAAACCACAAGAGCCAGCAGCACATGGTTTAGATTCAGGGTCTCTCTGCAGCTAACACGAACCAGTTGTTCCAGAAGCTTGGCTATCTCTTGGAGGAGAGTTTTGCACCAGGATCAGCCTTGATTCACCCCAGACGGCCCTTTGGAAACCCAAAGCACAAAAAAAAAAAAAAAAAAACCAACAAAAAACCCCAAAAAACTTCCTAAACAAAGCTTCACATTTACTTTTTCTTGTTTATTTTTGCAGCTTGTAAAGGAGCTACTAATATCCTGGTTGTAAAAAAGAAAAAAAAAAAAGGGAAAAGAAGAGAGAAAAAAAGGAGAAAATTTGAAATGCCAATCAAAAGCAGCACCAAATTAGGGAGTGTTTACTTCAAAAATATGTTTTTTGTTGCCTTTTTTAAGGCAGATTCCTGTAATGTAGTAATGTTGGGGAGGGCATGGAAAGATGAGACTTAATTGACTCAAAAAATATATTTAGACCAATCTTTTCAAATTTGGATGGGTAAAATGAGACACAGAGTAGGGCTAAGGTTTACTCAATGAGCTTGCACATAAAAAGCATTAAAAATACCCCTAACACTGGTCACTGAGCTAGATTTCACTGTCACAAAAACAATGAGTTTAATGGAAAGGAAGGAAGGAAAGGATGTAAATTAAAATGCAAGGAGGAAATTAAAATTAAAGGAGGAATGTCCAGGTGTGGGTAACTCCACAAACCAGGTGAAGGCATCATCACGAGTGGGAATCGAGTGGGGGTCAGTGTTTAAAGCCCAGGTTTCTTGTCCTGTCAGTGATTATTAAACCCCAGGTTTCTTGTCCTCTCAGTGATTATGTGCCTTGTGCTGCTCCTCACTGAGCTCAGATTTAGCACATCCTCTCTGTATTTCTCAGCCCTGGCTGAAAGGAGCTGCTCCCAACAAGGTGGGACTTGTCACAGCCAGGTGAGACATGTGCACAAACCCTGGGCCAAAGGACAGCCCTGGCTGCTGGAGAGGCAGCAGTGGAGTCCCATCAGCAAGGCAGAATAAAACCATGCAGATTTGCTTTAATAATGTTAATTATCCACTCGCACACACTGAAATGAGGCAACGTCCTTCAGGCCCTCTGAGAAGTGCAAGAGCAGTAATTCAATAAATTATTGTGGTGAGGAAATAAACCCAGTGCTCAGTTACCCCAGATCCCAGGTATTAGAGCTGAAATGAATTCTCCTCTAACAATTTCCTCTCACCCAACCCCTGGGATTATTTGTTTTTATCTTTCTCCTCCTTGATATAAAACTGCTTCCAAGCTATTACATTACAACAACGTGGAACCACCTTGGATGTGAGGAGCTTGAAAGAGAGAAAGAATCCTTCCCTGCTGTGTCTCTCTATCTCCTAGTTAGGAATAAGTGACCATAAAATCTGTGGATGTGTGAAACCACAATATATTCCCCTGTTCTGCCATTAAAAGCCACTCACGACACGAAGGTGAATCAGGGCTGGGAGGAGCGTGTGATTATACACCAGCAGTTTGCTTCCAAGAACAGATTACATTTCTGGGAATTCCAAATACCATATATTTTATTTTAGTATTATGGGAATTTTCAAAAGGCTTCTAACGTTACTGCTCCTTAAGCTGCTCTATAATCGCGGGGTAATTTTTATTAACGAAAAGATTTTATACCCGGGGAGCCACGCAGGGGCTGGGGCTGAGCAGGAGGCTCTGAGGGCTGAGATGCTGCCCTGGCAGGTTTAAACCTGACTGGAAATGCAGCTTTAAGGTGAATGCCTGCTGCTTGAGCCATTTGGTGGCACTGACCAAATGACTTTTTTCACTGCTGACCTTTTCACCACACAAACACCCTTAGGGACCTTCCTTCTTTTCCACTTTCCTCCTGTTTCTTCCAAAGGTTTTCAGCTCTTCACTTTAATGATCACATTTTAGCCCTCTCTGACAAATGTGATCATTTGCAAACAAAACAGCCTAAATGGAAACAGAAGAATTAAGAATTAACCAATTTCACTGCTTTTGGTTAAAAAAAACCCTTTCATGGTGAAAAGCTCTTGGTGTGTTTTGGTGTTCTGTAAACCTAAAGCAAAATAATCAAGGATGGGAGCCCAAGCTCTCCTTCTGTGGGACTCTACAGAAGGGGAATTCTGCCTCTGGAGGAGGATTTTTGCTTTTCTCCCAGACAGAACCAACCTCCTGAACAAACCCACCTTCTGCTGGGCTTTGCTCCTGTGGTAAAAAGAAATGCTAATTAAAATTAAATTAATTAATTGAAAACTAATGGTAAAAACAAGGTTATAAACTGTCAGAGGGCAGGGGTAGGTCAGATTTTAGGAAGAAATCCTTTAGTCAGAGTGGGGTGAGTTCCTGGAACAGGTTGCCTGAGGATTTGTGGAATCCCCATCCCTGGCAGTGTCCAAGGCCCTGTTGGACGGGGCTTGGAGCACCCTGGGGTGGTGGAAGGTGTCCCTCCCTATGGTTAATTAAATTATTAATTAATTAGTTAATTAAATTATTAAATTAATTAAATGATCTTCCTCAGAAGATAATTTAACCCAACCCAACCCATGCTGGGATTCATTCCACGAGGATGAGCTGGGAAGAGGAAACGCTCCAAGCTCTGGATCCCTACAAAATGCTGGGCACTGAAATGCTCGGGGCAGGGTGATCCCTGCTCCTGCTCTGGGCTGTGTGGGAGAGCTGGGGACAGAGAAAGGAGCCCCCAGCCTGTGCAGAGCAGTGCCAGGGACACGGAGAACCCTGCGGGAACACGGAACGTTCCAGAAGCGTTCGTCTGCCGCCGAGCGCGGAGTTGGACGGCAGCGCTGAGAATGTCCTGCCCAATTTGCTTTTAGATCTGTTTATTTTATTTCCTGGGGACTTTTTAGTCCTGCCCATTGTGAGTGCCTTTGGTTTCAGCGGGTTTTATTTCAGGGATCAACCCAAATCTGCTGGAAAGGGAAATTGTGACCTTTGAGACGCCGTGAGCCTTAAACACCCCCTGGCACAGCCCCACCAGAGCCTTGGCGAGGCTCACAGAAGGTCCTGAGGTGGAAGGGACCCACCAAAATCGAGTCCAACTCCCAAATCCCACCCTGGGCACCCCTGGAGTGGTGGGTGGATTCAGTAGTAGTGCTGGATTCAGTAGTAGAAATTCAGCTTTGAACCAGAAGGTCAATTATCAATACCAAGTAAATAAATTTTTTTCTTCTTAAGAAAAATTACCAGTGTCTTATTGCTGTGAGGTACATTATTTAGGCTTTCCACCTGAAGACCAGGCCAGACTAGCTAGAGCCAGGCCAGTATTTCTAATGGGCAGAAACATTTCTTGTCACTTTTGTGGAGTTTTATCTTCACACTTTTATTCTTACAGAAGAAAGTAAGTGAAGCACAATTTCCCCAAACACTCCTGCAACTCTGGCAGCCTCAGGTTTGTGCCCATTCCCTGGCAAGCCTGGCCAGTGCTCAGCAACTCAGGGGGAAGAACCTTTCCCAAAATCCAACCTGACCCTGCCCTGGAACAGCTCCAGCATTCCCTGGTCCTGTCCCTGTCCCAGGGAGCAGATTGGTGCCCAGCACAAGGTGGGTTTGTTCAGGAGCTTGGTTCTGTCTGGGAGAAAAGCAAAAATCCTCCTCCAGAGGCAGAGTTCCCCTTCTGCAGAGTCCCACAGAAGGAGAGCTTGGGCTTCCATCCTTGATTATTTTGCTTTAGATTTACAAACCACCAAAACACACCAAGAGCTTTTCACCATGAAAGGGGTTTTTTAAAGGAAAAGCAGTGAAATTGGTTAATTCTTAATTCTTCTGTTTCCATTTAGGGTGTTTTGTTTGCAAGTGTGGCTTCCAGTGTCTGGGATTATCAGATTCCTTTTGATGCCTGATATTATGACAAGTTACCTCTCCCTTTTTTTCTATTGGGACAAATCATGTTTATGGAAACACAGAAGGGAGGGAACCATGACTTCAGGTTTAGGTTTTACTTTCCTATAAATAAAACCACCTGAACTGCATTTTGTTTGGGAATGGAATGATTTTCTGCAATAAAAATAATAATAATAAAAAACCAGAGTGATATTGTACCAAAATCAGATTGAAACAAAACAATATTAAATTAATAATATTAAATAATACCACTTTTACCAGAATGGGAAACTTTTACTCTTAAAAAGCTGAAATAGCTCAGTGTTAGGGCTCTCAAGAGAGCACAGATTTTCCCTAATTTTAATGGAAGTGTGATAAGCTCCTGTGGATAAGGATCAGGAGCCTGCTCTGTGATTTAGGACATTTTTCTCACATGAACACAAATAATTCACTGCTTTATGTGGCCTCCAGAAACAAACCTAATAATTATTTACGAACCCTCTGATCTTGGTTTGGCCTGACTGGGCCTAAATGTGGAGCAGCTTTTTCCACCTGGGATGGGGAATTGCAGCTGTGGTTGGGAAGGGGCTGGGAGGGGACACAGCTGGGAGGGACACGGCACGAGGGGGTCCTGCCCCAGTGAGGAGCCAGAGCCAGGGAGGAATTTTACCTGACTGCAGCCCTGAGAATTCTTAGGATATTTAAGGTGGAAAAGACCTCCAGGATCATCAGGTCCAACCTTTGGCTGAATCCAGATGTTCCCTCTGAACCCTCTGAGGTCTTCTCCAGGTTAAGGCTCCATGGGGCATGTGAGGGACCTCTGAAAGTTCCCTCCAACCCAAACCACTCCATAATTCCATGATTCCACTCCCCACATCCCTGCAGGCCTCTGTCTGTCCCTCTCTTTGTGACAAGACACATTTTGACTCCAGCCTGGAATATGATTGAAGATTCATTCTTGCCCATCATCAGTGGAATATTTAATTTCAGAATTGCACAGGGCTTGAAGGAGAGGGCATCTCCATCAAACACAAAGCTGAGGAGTCAAAGCCAGGGAGAAATTTTTATCTGACTGCAGCCCTTCCTCTTAGAGAATTCTTAGGATAATTAAGGTGGAAAAGACCTCCAGGATCATCAGGTCCAACCTTTGGCTGAATCCGGATTTTCCCACTGAACCCTCTGAGGTCTTCTCCAGGTTAAGGCTCCATGGGGCACGTGAGGGACCTCTGAAAGTTCCCTCCAACCCAAACCACTCCATAATTCCATGATTCCACTCCCCACATCCCTGCAGGCCTCTGTCTGTCCCTCGTGTCACATCTCCTCCCTTTGTGACAAGACATGTTTTGACTCCAGCCTGGAATATGGTGGAAGCTTCATCCCTGCCCATCATCAGTGGAATATTTAATCTCAGAATTGCACAGGGCTTGAAGGAAAGGGCATCTCCATCAAACACAAAGCTGAGGAGTCAAAGCCAGGGAGAAATTTTTATCTGACTGCAGACCTTCCTCTTAGAGAATTCTTAACATAATTAAGGTGGAAAAGACCTCCAGGATCATCAGGTCCAACCTTTGGCTGAATCCTGATGTTCCCACTGAACCCTATGAGATCTTCTCCAGGTTAAAGCTCCATGGGGCACGTGGGGTTGGACTAGAGGACTCTGAAAGTTCTCTCCAACCCAAACCTCTCCGTGATTCCATGATTCCACTCCCCACATCCCTGAAGGCCTCTGTCTGTCCCTCTCTTTGTGACAAGACACATTTTGGACTCCAGCCTAGAATATGATGGAAGTTTCATCCCTGCCCATCATCAGTGGAATATTTAATTTCAGAATTACACAGGGCTTGAAGGAAAGGGCATCTCCATCAAACACAAAGCTGAGGAGTCAAAGCCAGGGAGAAATTTTTATCTGACTGCAGCCCTTGCTCTTAGAGAATTCTTAACATAATTAAGGTGGAAAAGACCTCCAGGATCATCAGGTCCAACCTTTGGCTGAATCCTGATGTTCCCTCTGAACCCCATCAGGTCTTCTCCAGGTTAAGGCTCCATGGGGCACATGGGGTTGGACTAGAGGACTCTGAAAGTTCCCTCCAACCCAAACCACTCCATAATTCCATGATTCCACTCCCCACATCCCTGCAGGCCTCTGTCTGTCCCTCTCTTTGTGACAAGACACATTTTGACTCCAGCCTGGAATATGATGGAAGATTCATCCCTGCCCATCATCAGTGCAATATTTAATTTCAGAATTGCACAGGGCTTGAAGGAAAGGGCATCTCCATCAAATGCAGATCAGCAGCAGCAGCAAAGCCTTGAAGAGCCAAGGTGGAGCTTTGGGGCTGTGCAGGAGCTCCAGAGGAATGGGCATCGTGGCCTTTGTGGGTGCACAAACACCAGGGACGGTTCCAGGAGTGTCAGTGACCTCAGCCAGCCCAGACTGGAGTCCAGCTTACAGCTGACTGGAATCCTGAGGTTTTACTGGCCCCCAGCCAGTTTGAAACCCACTCGAGCCACCCCGGTATTTTATAACATTGTAAAGACTTTATTGTTTCAAACATTTCAAAAATTCTCCGCACAACCTGGCGGCCTCCCAAAACCATCTCAAATGAGCCAAAACTATCAGCAGCCACCCACCTTCCTGTCCATTACCCTCTGATTAATGACATTCCACCACCAGGGGCTGACATTTGGGGTCTCCCTGCTGCAGGACCTCTGCGTGGATGTGGTCCCTGAGGCTGTGCAGTGTCTGCAGGGTTGGCAGCTCTGTTTAACTGGGGGAGCTCTTGGGCATGGGGGGACCCAGCATGAGGGGGCTCTGGGGGTGCAGAGAGACCAGGGCTGGCAGCACCTTGGAAAACCTTCACTGGACATGGCAAAGCAGGAGAAACCAAAACACATGGAGGTTTCTGTTTCTGGATGGGTTTTGTTTCTGGATGGGTTTTGTTTCTAGATTGTTTCTGTTTCTGGATACCTGTTTCTAGATGTTTTTGTTTCTAGATTGCTTCTGTTTCTGGATCATTTCAGTTTCTGGATCGTTTCAGTTTCTGGATTGCTTCCGTTTCTGGATTGTTTCTGTTTCTGGATTCCTGTTTCTAGATGGTTTCTGTTTCTAGATTGCTTCTGTTTCTGGATTGTTTCTGTTTCTGGATACCTGTTTCTAGATGTTTTTGTTTCTAGATTGGTTCTGTCTCTGGATCATCTCAGTTTCTGGATCATTCCCGTTTCTAGATCCCTGTTTCTTGATAATTTCAGTTCTAGATTGTTTCTGTTTCTGGACAATCTCTGTTTATGGATTCCCATTTCTAGATAGTTTCTGTTTCTAGATTGATTTTTTTCTGGATAATTTCTGTTTCTGGACTGTTTCTGGATCCCTGTTCCTGGATGGTTTTTGTTTCTGGATTGGTTCTGTTTCTGGATCATTTCAGTTTCTGGATTGTTTCAGTTTCTGGATAATTTCTGTTCCTGGATGTCTGTTTCTAGATGGTTTTTGTTTCTGGATTGGTTCTGTTTCTGGATCATTTCTGTTTCTGGATAATTTCTGTTTCTAGGATGGTTTTTGTCCTCTTTGCCCACTGATCTTTTACCTTCTGAGACAAAACAACCATAAGAACAACCTGAACAAATAACTACCAGCCAACCTCTTCAGCTGGAATTAATTATTGAATTAACTCCATCAGGAAAGAGAACAGCAATGTTTATTTCCTGTTTCAGATGCAATGAGCAGATGATAATTAGTGAAAGGATTAAAGTGGTTTAATGAGGGTGCTGAGGCCCTGGCACAGGTGCCCAGAGAAGCTGTGGCTGCCCCTGGATCCCTGGAAATGCCCAAGGCCAGGCTGGATGGGGCTTGGAGCAGCCTGGGATGGTGGAAGGTGGGGATGGAACTGGATGAATTTTGAGGTCCCTTCCAACCCAACCCAACCCAACCCAAACCATTCCAATCCCATGATTCAATGATTCCATGATTGATTCCATGATTCCATAATTGATTCCATGATTCCATGATTCCATGACTGATTCCATGACTGATTCCATGATTCCATGACTAATTCCATGATTCCATGATTCAGGCACCTTGCTGAATGGCCATGCTGCTCCCCTGTGCTGTGGATCCAGGAGGTTTTCCAGGGAAGCTCCTTTTCTGAGTCAAACCATGAAGAACAAACTCAAAAGTGCTCTGGAGTCAGAAGTTCCCACCTGGACAATGTCACCAAGTCCCTGCATTGCCCCGGGCACGTGACAGAAGATGAGCAGAACATCTGCTCTGTGATTCCACCCAGAGCTGGCCATCCAAAAGCTTCCAAATCTGGACCAGAGGATCATTTCTTCCTGAGAACTGACTTTCCCAAATTAATTCATTTAATTCTGGTGCAAAATAAGCAGAAGGGCACGTGCTGCTTTGCTGTGTGGGTCCTTCAGCAGACTGAGGTTTTATTCCTGGGCTCTGTGCTCACCTCCACCCAGAATCTGGTGCTGTTTTTGTTTTAGACACAAACATTTCTGGCTTCATTCCTGCCTGAATCTTTACATGTACGTGTTTATTCCCATGTCTACACCAACATACAGCCCAAGTGGGGGTGGGAGCCCAGCAGATGATTTTTCAGGAGGTTTTATTTCCATGAGAAGCTTCAGAGCACATTTGCACTCAGCACTGACTCATCGTTCTCTTTCTCTCTCTTTTTTATTTTTTTTTTTTTATTGCTGCCTAATCCAAGAAACTCTGACTAAGTCAGCTCTGCCACGTCCCGAGTGTAGCAGGGATTCCTTGATGCAAACAGAACTGCTAATTCTCCTCAGAAATAGCAAGAAATTGCTATTTGTGGGCTCCTGCTTTACGCAATGCTGACCTTGGCTGAGGCAGCCCCAGTGGAAAGGGCCGTGGTGCATGAAGTCAGTGCCACTGTGGTAAATAAAGGCCCAATTTCAACATCTCCTGGCACAGCAGGCAGAGCTGGGCAGGGGCACGGAGCTGGGTTTTCTGAGCAGCAGTCTGGGAACCTCATGGCTCTGTGTCATGGGGCCACAGCCCAGCTCGGTGTCTCACTTTTGGTGAGTCCTTCCTGAACATGCAAAGCCTTTCCATGTTCTGCACGGCCATTAAGGACAGCTGGCAGGAAAACTGATGGGCTGGGAGCACCACAAGAGGGTTTTGTCAGTGGCCCAGGCTGCTGGAACTTCAGAGGGTTTGCAGGTATTGACTGAAAAAAAAAAATAAAAAATAGAGAATAAAAATATGAGAGCCCATTTCAGCACTTCAGCTTGGCAGAAAGAAATCACTGGGTGAGACCAGGGCTAGGCCATGATTTAGCCTCACACAGACCAGTTTAGATGGAAAAAGTCAAATTAGGTGAATACCTGCAGCCCATAAACCCCAATGACATGTGTACATGTTTCTAAAACAAAACACAGCTCAGACTCCTGAAAAAGGCCAACTGCCCTGGCTCAGCTTGCCCAGAGCTCTGCCTTGTAGGGCTGATCCATCTTTTTTCCCTTGTAAATCCTTAAATAACACCATGAATAGTCAGTACCCATCAAGTTCCCTTTGCTGATCAAAATTAAATTGTAAAATCAGGCTTGGGGAACCCCAGATCTGCCTTTTCCTGTGGCTGGACAATCCTCTTCCCAAGAGGGGATCAGGAACTCTGTGGCTGACCCAGAGCTCCTTCAACAGGGTCATTTCCCTCTTCCTCATCCTCTCCAGCTGCATTTAAACCCCCAGGAAAGAGCTGGGACCATTTCCCTGCTGGATGTGCCCCTCCTTTCAGGGCAGTGTTTTCACCCCAGCCCCTTGTGTGATGCTTAAATTGATAAATCCACAGATCTGCCACAGCTTGGTTAGCTCAATTCCAGTGTTTCCAGTGGTGTTTTCCCTCTCTGACATTTCCCACACGTGTTTGCTGCACAGCTTCTTCCCTGCACAGGCTGTATCCTCGTTACTACATGAAATCGTTTTACTGGGAGAAATATCACCTCAGAAACACACTGGAGGTACCTGAGCTGGTTTTTTTCTCCCCAAATTCTCAGCTTTCTTTCATCAGGATGGTTTTGTTGAGATGATATTGCCTCTCCTGGGCGTCATTCACGGGAGCTCCACAGTGGTGATGAATAAAACAACTGTGGCCAGACTGCAATAAATTAATTGCAGCATTTTATGTGAGTAGGAGAATGGGCAGGAGACCTGAGACTGAAACCCAAATCTGCCTCTGACTCGGGATCCGTGGTTGAAAGATTGGTCTGAGAAAGAGAAAAGATGTCAGAGTGGGAAGAGGGAGTTTGGGGGGAAAATAAACCCAAAGCAGCCCAGCACGCTGTGGTTTCTAACAAGCAATTTGCAGTCTCCATTTCCAGCCAGCCAAGTACATGGAAGATCTGAATTTCTAATTTAGCAACTGCATGTTATGTTTTATGAGATGCAGAAAGATTTTTTATGGATCTGTGTCTCTGCCTTTTATTGGCTGGAAAGTGATTGTGGAGCTGTGGATTTCGGGAGTCCTCCAAAAACCCAGGGCCAGGAGGGAGGTGCCAATCTCCCTCCCCAGCTTTTGTTTTGGCTCAAGGAGGATCTGAGTTCCAGATCTGAGCTGCAGCTCCCAGCCAGATTTCACCTTCCAGGTGTGCTACAGCTCCCAGTCCTGCTTTATTAAGTTCCACTTTAATCTTAGTCTGCAGTGAGGAAACTGAATTTTGACCAGTTTATTGGAATATTTAATGAATTAACCAATCACACAAATTGAAGCCATGTGATGCCTCAGGTTTGAACTTTTCTATGTTTCAGGTTTGTGCTGCTTTACTGTGTGGGGCTGGGCTGACATCAGGGGATGCTGAGCTCTGTGCACAGAGCAGGGACACAAAACAATTCCTGCTCCAGCTGGGCACCAAGGACAAATGATCCAAATCTCAGCCCAGCAGCACAAACAGCGTGGGCTGGAGAGAGAAAAACAAGCAGGGTGGGACTGGATGGGCTAAAGCTGGGATGGGACAATGAACTGCAAGATGCAAATGGAGCAGAACTGATCCCAGGGACAGACCCCGTGCCCGGCCGTGCATTTTGGGGCCATTTTGGTTCATTTTGGGTTCATTTTGGGACCATTTTGGGTTCATTTTGGGACCATTTTGGTTCATCTTGGGTGCAGCCCTGGCTGGGCTCTTGTGCTGCCCGAGGTGGATCCATGGAGGAGATGCTTTGAATCAATCCCTGCTTTATTCTGTGTCTCTGCCCAGCCTCTGCTCCAGCTCAGCCTTCCCAAGGCATCACAAGCAGAGGAGAGAAACCTGTGCTGAAATCCAGGGTTCATTGGGGTGTTCAGGATTCTCCTCCAGCTCAGGGAGAGCAGCCAGTCCTGCTGTGGGACCAATCCTGGCAATCAAAGCTGGGAATTATTTCAAATCTCACCCCCAGCCCTAATCCACAGGGATTTTTGGCTCCATAAGGCCCATCTGGGAGGTGCAGCCCTGTGTTCTGGCACTTGCTCAGCCTGCAGGGAAATCCCAGCAGGAACCCTCAGCCTCTCCCCATCCTGCAGGAACCAGGAGGGAGGAAATCCAGAGCAAAGCATTTGTTTGATAATCCCAATTTACTTACAGATATTTACAAATTATCAGATCCATGGCTTTGCCAAATGAAATTCAAACTCAGAGCTGTCAGGGGAGCCTTTTGCTCTGGGATGTGCCATGACTTGGAGTCCTGACTAATTCTGGGCTCCTCTTGTGCAATCAGGGTCATTTTCCAGAGAGATTTCAGGGATTAACTGGCCTGCTCAATCCTGTGGGCTGGGAACCATTTTACAGCTGTACCACGGCAGATTATTAATTTATTAATTGCTTTTACTGTGACAGGATGAACAGGCTTGCTCTGCTCTCCTTTCCTCAAACCTAAAAATCAAATTTTGCATTCATTTTTAAAGGGAGGGCATGTTCCAAATTATATAATTTTAGCATTGACATATTCATCTGAAATATTAACATGTGCAGCATTCCTTGGACAAATATTGCTGAATAATTTACCCTTAATTTTCCAATCAAGGGCAAAACCCACACTGCTATTTTTAACTTACACATATTTTTACCTATTAGGCCACTGCAAAAATCCAGCATTTTAATATAGATATGGCCACTATTTTAGATATTTTGAATTTTGTGTCTAAACCCTTGACAGTTTCAAGTGAGCACGTGAAATTTTTCTGCAGGATTTATCTGTGAATAAGTCAGAGAATCAGATACAGTTCAGTGTCTCACTGCCAGACAGAGAAAAATCCATGTCCTCAGCTTCCTGTGGAAATAAATCAAAAAAACAAACCAAAAATGTGGGATTTGAGAGGGGAGAAGAAGCCCTGATTGCTGGAACCTTTATTTTTTTGATTTTTAAAGGATGTTGGCTGGGGCATGGGAAGGAGATTTAAATATTTAAATATTTAAATAATTAATTATTTAGAGATATAAATATTAATATATTTAAATATGTAGGTGTGTAAATAATCAAATATTTCAATATGTGGACAGTTAAATATTTAAATAATTAAATATTTATATATTTAAATAATCAAGCATTCAAATATCTATATAATTAAATAATTAAATATTTAAATATTTAAAAATCTTGATCAGCTAAGGGAGCTTGATGGGTACTGACTACTCATGATGTTATTTAAGGAGTTACAGGGATATTTTAATTTAATCTGATGGAAGTTGATAGAAAGTTCTTTTTCCTCCTTTTTATGTTTATACAGAGCTTTCCATCCAGGGGGAGCTCAACTGTTTTGGAAGGCACTGCTCATGGATAACCAGGGGACAACTGAGGGCAGGCAGGGAAAAAATTCAAAATTCAAAATTGAAAATTCAGTAGGAAAATCCAGGGATCCCCCAAAAATAACCTGTTTATAAGAAGCAAGGGCTGAGAAAGCATTGAAGCTGCAGAACGTGCAGGGGATCATTTCCAGAATGAGCAGGGGAGGATTTCTGGGACACAGAAACTCCAGGGAAGATCAAAACAACCCTCAAGGATCGAGGGCATGAGGGAACCTGATGGGTTCTGACTCCTCATGGGGTTATTTAAGGATTTAGAGGGATATTTGAAATCAATCTGATGGAAATCGGTAAAAAGTTATTTTTCCTCCTCTTTATTCTGCTATGAATTTGTAAGAACACCTTGCTCTCCCAAAGAACAGATCCTTCCCTCCTGTTTATCCTCAGGATCCAGTGTGGGTCCAGCTGGGACAGGGGAGACGAGCCCCAGTCCCAACTTCCCAAAGTGGAGTTTTTGGGATTTTTTTGGTGTCAATTTCTCCTTTCTTTGGGTGGAAGGGTTCAGGAGCTTTGGGAATGTGTGGCCAGGGAGTTCCAAACCCTGCCGGGCATCACCCCAACCTCCTGCTCTGCTCCAGCCTCCCTCTCCCCACAGTGCAGAATTTCCTTCTGGAGAATCCATAAAGAAAACTCATAGAAAGCCAATTCCTCCTCTTTTTGGGAAGAAAAAATAAAAATCATGACTTTCTTTCTCTTTCACAGCAGGAACCCCATCCTGTAAACACCAGGCAAACCCTGTCAAAACATTGGGAATGAGATTTTATCTATTTTCCTTGGATGTTTCCCCCTGTGCCCCCTCCTTTGTGGATCGTGGTTAAAGTGATAATGAGTAAACCCTGGGATTCCTCCAAAAATTTCAGCCAGTGCTGGAATTGTGCACAGATACCCAAAAAAATCCATGTCCACAGTTTGTCAGCACCCTGATTTGAACAAACAAATAATGGTGGGGACTCCCTGTAAACATGGAATTAAAAAGGGAATGTTAAATGGGAATGATCTTCTGTTTATACAGAGAATTCAAAGCAGGGTGAACCCAACTGCTCGGGGAGTTCCTGCTCGTGGATAACCACGTGTTCCAGATTGCAAGGCAGGATATATTCTGTTACCATCTGCAGTTGTCTTTTGTTCACTGGGAAGTTTTCCTTATCTCTTCCACAATCACTCCTCCCTCCGGAGAGACACCTGCTGATAAGAGCTATGGAGTGTCCCTGCATGGCTGATAAGAACTGCAGCATCCCATTGGGAGATGTGAGCCCAGAGGGAGGAGCCAAGCATTCCTACCTGGATAGAATCTGGAGATTCTGGAGCACCAGCCAAGCATTCCTACCTGGATAGAATCTGGAGATTCTGGAACACCAGCCAAGCATTTCTACCTGGATATAATCTGGAGATTCTGGAACACCAGCACGGCTTCTGCACTGGATTTCCCAGAGGAACAGCAGCTGCCCCTTCCCCTGGATCTCCAGAGTCAGACTGCACCTTTCTCCAGGATCCCTGCTCCAGCAGAGCCACCCCTGACCCTGCAGGAGGGCTGAGCCACAATTCCAATGGCACTGCTGCCACCAGCCTGACCCACAGGGTGTCAGGCTGGGTTCTGACTCTGTCAGTGCTGGTTTAGTTCACTGCATTGTTCATTTTATCTTTTTATTTTCTTCCCTATCAAAGAACTGTTACTCCTGCTCCCATAGTTTTGTTGCCTGAGAGCCCCTTAATTAAAAATTTATAGCAATTCAGAGGGAGGGGGTTCAAATTTTCCATTTCAGGGAGGCTCCTGCCCTCCTTAGCACACACCTGTCTTTCCAAACCAAGACACCACGGGACAACTGAGAGCAGGCAGGGAAAAATCCAAAATCCAAAAAAAATCCTGAGATCCCCCAAAAGTAACCTGGTTAGAAGAAACAAGGGCTGAGAAAACATGCAAGCTGCAGAACATGCAGGGGATCATTGACAGGACAGATGATTTCTGGGACACAGAAACTCCAGGGAAGACCAAAACAACCCTCAAGGATCGAGGGCATGAGGGAGTTTTTTCCAGCCCCACTTGGATGTGCTGACTGTGCTGTCAGAGCTCCGAGGGCTCTGCGAGGACAGTTTCCATTTGTAATGTTCATTTTGCCATAAATCCTCCAGCTCCAATCCCGAGGCCAGCTCGGTGCCATTCCCTCATGGCAAATGTTCCCCAGGTTCCAAAAAATCCCAGGGTTTGGTGGGGGTCATGGAAGGGGAAGGGAAAAGAACATTCTTGAATGTTAGCTGGGTTAAAACTGAGTTTTAACTTGGAAAAGGGGAAGGGTTGGTGGTGTTGAGTTTGGGGAGCTGCAGTTTGGATGAATTAAAGCCCAATTTTCCCACCTTATATTGGGGTATCCCTTCCAGGCAGCCCCAGTTTCCCATCCCAGTCACCCACAGACCAAAAAGGAGACATCTGAAACACTTTTCCAAAATCTGTGGAGATTTTCCTTCCAAACAGACTCTATTTAGGCATTTAATGAAATGTTTTAGCTTTCAGTAAAGACAAGAAACTTTTCATGTTTTCCATCAAAGTTCTTTATTTAAGAAAAACCTGATTTTCTCCAGCAAACCAGGCATTTTGCTGGAATATTTTTATTTTCTCAAGCCCCAGTGTTTCTGTCAAAGACCAGTCCTGGTTGTTTAGTGGAAAAGAAGACAAGGAGTGCTGGGGAGGCTTAATGAGATCAGATCTTAGCTCAGAATTTGCTCTCAGTGTTCCTTAAATCAGTTCTAAAGAACATTTCAGGGCAGCCCAATCAGCTATTTATTTATTCATTGATTCCTCTTTAAATAAATCTGATGGAAGTTGATAAAAAGTTATTTTTCCTCCTTTTATTCTGCTATAAATTTGTAGGAACATCTTGCTCTCCTGTGGCACCCCAAAGAACAGATCCTTCACTTCTATTTATCATTAGGATTCATCACTTTTATTTTGGAAAAAACTCCATGTTCCCTCCGTGCTCCTTCCCCTTTATTTTTTAGGAAACTCAGGCACTTAAAAGCAAAACAGAGCAGCAAGGCAAAGCACACTCAGCACTAATCTGGAAACAGGGGAAAGGCACTAAAACAGCTTTTATTGTTGAAAATTCAGCCTGAAGTTTTCCTCCTATAAAACAAACAAACCTTGGTGACATTTGCTGGAAATTCTGGGAGTGAGTGGCTCACAAATTCCATTGCAGGTCTGTGAAAGCAGCCCAGCTGGAGCTGCCATGGATCCAGGGCTCTGATCCCCACAATTCCAATCCCATTCCATTCAATATCAAATTCAGATTAAAATCACACCAGGCTGAGCGTGCCCCGAGAGGATTTGGAGCTCCTGGCCTGGGGGGTCCCTTTGGGTGAGGAGGGTTTGCTTGGTGGAGGAAAACTTTAATCTGCTGGAGATGTGAAAAATTCCTAATAGGGGTTCCCTGGTCATGGAAATCACCAGATTTTAGCCCATTTTGGTGAGAGCAGGTTGGGTTTTGGCCATGGAGTGTAAAAGACACCGGGATGTGGGAATGGTTTTTCAGGGCTGGACTGGTCAGAAACCTTATGGAATTTGTCACATTTTTCAAGGGTGAGGGGAAGAATAGAAACCACGAGTGAAAGCACCCCAAATAACCACAAATAACCACAAAGGGAGCCCAGCCTTGGGGTTTGAGGCTGTCTCTCCCCTGCCCTAAGTCCTTTTCCTGTTTGCCTCAGCTTAGCCCCAAAACACGTCAGAGACTCCCAGGAGACTCTTCTGCCCTGGAATGGCCTCTGGCTGCTCCCTCACCCTCAGCTCTGAGGGTTTCTGCTCCCTGTAAATCCCCATTTCCCCAGGAATACACCCCAGGCAGCCATTTGCTCTCAGACATTCACTCTGCCCCTTGCCAGGTGCATTTTTTGCATGAAATTCTATAAAATTTGTCACTTCATTCCCATTTTTCTGCTCTGAAGGAAAGCAAGCGCCCCTCAGCATCGGGTAGAGAATTTGGGGCCCCCTCCTCACCCCAGGGGTTTTTCTCTCCAGACTTTTTATTTCTGTCCATTTGGGTTCATTGTCCCAGATATTCCCTGCCCCTCACATGTTGAGAACTACAGCCATGCTTCCAGTAGGGAACCACTTCTGGAACAGCTTGGGAATTTTTCCAGCCGAGGTGGACATTTTAGAGCACCAGTTTTCCTAAAGCCTGGAATTCCTGTGATTTTTGAGGGGAACAAACCAAACAAACCAGGTGTTTTATCACAAGAATTGTTGTTTTCTGCGCTGTGGTCACTGGGACCCAGCCTGCTGGGCCGCTTGGGAAGGGTGAGATTTGCAGGAATTCTGTCAGCACTGCTGTGATTTCCCACCCATCCCAGGAATCCCAGTGTCCTGCAGCCCATGGAGAGCTCCATGGAATGCACATAATCCATAGAAACCTCCCAGATCCGGGAAATCTCCCCTGGACTGGGGCTGCCATTGTTCCCCTCAGACACACCACAAACCTCACAGGGTCTGTGGCTGATCCAGCCCAGGGCACTCAGACGTGCTCCTTTCCAGCTCCTTTCCAAGCAGCCCTTGGACATTGTGGGATGCACAAAATTCCTGAGCTGCCCTTCCCAGGGGAGGGGCCTGGCTCACCTGAGGAGCCCTGCAACACCTCAGCTGCCCTGAAACCCAGCTGAGGATCAGGTGCACTTACTCTGAAATTTGAAATATTAAAATGGACTCATTATCCAGCCCTTTGGATTATTAAAATCCAAAAAATCCGCTGCTTAAATAAATAAGATAGTTTGGAGTAGAAGGATTTAAAACAATTGGGGTTTTCATTTATAAAACAGAATAATGTTTAAATTCTGTGCCTGCAGACCTGTCTGGGACTGAGAGAAATTTTGCATCCCTCAAGTCACTTGGAAGCAGAAGTGGCTGCAAGTCTGAGTTTTTAATCTGAACATCCCCACTGGAAGCATTTTAATCAGGTTTTCTTTGTCCAGGAGCATTTCATGATCAGAGTGAAGGTGCAGATACTTGACCCTTAAAAGAATTGGATTCTGTTTGCCTCCCTGATGAAGGAGCAAGTGGATTGATATGGCAGCTAAATTCCAACCTGAGCTGGGAAATTGGGGATCTCCTCTTTTATTTCCTGCCTTCTGTGCAACACAAAAAGTCCCTCTCCCCCTGCATTCCCCACCTGTAAAATCCGAATATTTTCACAGCAGTTTTGTTAAAAACAACAGGTTAAAAACTCCAGGGGTGCTCAGGTGGTGCTGTGAGGCAGGAATGGAGGCCCTGCAAACCTCAGGTGGCCAGACAGGAATGGCCCTTGGGACAGCAGAGCCTCAGGAAGCTCCTGGAGCTCAAATAAACACTCCAGAGCAGTTGCTTGGACACCCTCCTGCAAACCTGCAAAACAAGGGTGGAAACCTCGGGAGCTGCTCCGTGCCCAGGTTAGAAATAGGAAATTCTGCTTCATGGTGTTCCAGCTCCTCTCCTCATGACCGTGACTCAGGAGAGCAGCAAAAAAAAAAAACCCCATCAGATGGAGCCAGGGGAGCTGGACACCCCTCCCAAGAAAGGGCTTTGAGGGGTTTGGGGTGAACTTTGGCAGAAATCTGGGAGGCTGAGGCAGGACACGAATCCTCCCTGCTGAAAACCTGCACTGGGCTCTTCCTTATCACAGCTGACATTTTATTTATTAAGTCCTGCAGGATCAAATTGCTGGCCTGGGTCTGGAGCAGGAGGTGGGACCTCCATCACTGCTTAGTCTTTCTAGGAAAACGGGCACAGTTATGAAAACGTTCAGATCCTTAATTGGCCTCATTAAAGGCTCTGGCTGTCTGGACCTCACTCATTCTAATTAGTCGCCAACAGGGAAGCTGTGTTCACAGGGGTTCTTGGATTGGGGAAGAGATGAGGATCTGACTCCATGTTTCAGAAAGCTTGATTTATTATTTTATGATATCTATATTACATTAAAACTATACTAAAAGAATAGAAGAAAAGGTTTCATCTCAGAAGGCTGGCTAAGCTGAGAATAGAATAGCAAAGAAAGATAACAAAGGTTTGTGGCTCGGACAGAGAGTCTGAGCCAGCTGGGCTGTGATTGGCCATTAATTAAAAACAACCACATGAGACCAATCCCAGATGCACCTGTTGCATTCCACAGCAGCAGATAATCAATGTTTGCATTTTGTTCTTGAAGCCTCTCAGCTTCTCAGGAGGAAGAAATCTTAAGGAAATGATTTTAATGAAAAGATGTCTGCGACACTGGGGCCCTTCACTGGGCACCCCCTTTGTCCCCAGGCAATTCCCATCTTGCTCTTCCCACAAGGACAGCTCAGGAGTGGAGGGAAAGGAGCTGGGTGAGTCCTGCTGCCTCTTTTAGGATCCCCAGATTCACATGTTCCATGTGCTGCCCTGGAGTCACCCAGTTTATCCCAGTCAGGAGGAGCAGGACGCTGCTCCAGCCTGGAGCCTCCCCGTGTTTGTCCATCCTGGGACAGCACAAGCCCAAATAATCCCAGAAAACCACAAAAAGGTGGCTCAACAAGGATAAATAAGAGAGCCTGGAGCACAACATTTGCAGCAGTGGGTGGGCAGGACTGGGGAGAAATGGCCAAAATTGGTGCCTGCAGCACTGGTGGTGCATCAGGGGGTGAATCAAACATGGGTGGTCTCAAAAGCTGAGGAACTTCTAAGGTCACATTCCCAAAGCTGTCACACCCTCCCCAAACTGATCACAACTGCTTTGCCTCTCAAAATCTCACCTTGCTGCTCCCATCTCCCTGCTCTTGGATGGTGTCATCCCGAAAATTATGTGTTTGGGGATTGTATCTGAAAATAGTGATGGAGTATGTGCACAGGCCCACCGTGGGCAGGTGAAGAGAGATTTACTGGCTGCTTTTTAGAACTAAATGTCATGATTTTGTACAGATTGTGCCGGGGTTTAATGAGCCTGAGCTCCTATGACCTGGCTGGGTCCAGGACATTCCCCTAAAATTAGTGACAGCAAGATCCAAACCCAAGGTCTGGTTACAGGCAGAGTTGGAGGAAGGCTGTTGAATCAGGAAAATAATCTGGCTTAGCCACCCCATATATTTGACAGTTAATTTTGTATCTGTATTGAGGAAAAACACCCCAGCAAACTGGTTTTTATTGGGCCGGCAAAAGCTCTGGCTTCTGGGCACCTTATTAATAATATTCTTCTGCAGGAGAGGGACGCAGTTCTTTATAAAGATTTATTAATAGTCATTATTATTTGCACAGGAGCTTTAATGTGCAGTAAAAGACCTATAAAGACCAGCAACCAAAGGAACTCTTCGATTTCACGCCGATCTGCACTAAGAAAATACTTTTTTTTATTTTTTCTGGTTTTTTTTTTTTCCAGATAATAATAAAACAAAGAGCTTTCAGGAGCAGCCCCAGCAGAAGGCTAATGTAAAGTGATATATTTGAGCCCCAGGAGGATGGTGTAAGTTACTCTTGCCTCTGAGGCCTGTTTATTGTGTTTGTCTGGTTGCCCTGGGAACCAGCTCACGCCGTTTCACTTTATTTTCTAATGTTCCTGTAAATGTTAGGTAAGGCCGGGATTTATTATCCACTGTCAACACCTCCGGTGGAACGCGCCGCTCGCTGGCGTTTCCTTGGCACCGAGCCCTCCCTGCTCCCTCCGACCAAAAAAACCCCTTTTTTCTCCCCCTGAAACGTGTGTGAGTGTGCACACATGTGTGTGTGTGTGTGTGTGTGTCTGGGCATCCCCATCCCAACAGATAAATCCCAAATTGTTTATTTATCCAGCAAATCCCAAAGGATTTCACGGGGATGGCGCAGGGTGCTCAGCACGGGGGAGCTGGCTGGGAGCTGTGACTCATTTTTGGGGTGAGGTGGATATTTAGGGGCCGGGGAGGGAGTGTTTACCAGGAGTGTTTATTATCCCAAAGGCAGCAGCGGGATCCTGCTGCTGCTGTCCCCAAAGAGCTCGGGTAATTCGGAGCGATGAATCATCAGAATTATTAGGGCTGGAACGAGCTGCTTTCCTCTCCTCTCCTCCTCGGCATGACAGGGCACATTTGGTGGCAGACTGGTGGGTGTGAGGCTTATTTTTTAATTTGCTTTTTTTGCCTTGGGTGGTACCTCCCAGTCTCAGAGCCGGTGTTTCACTGGGGACACTCTTAACCTTTGAAATGTCCAACAACAAATGCAGCCCTGACTCCCTGAGAAGTGTGGCTTGGATTCTCCCTGTCTTTGCCTTACTCCTAATGGGAACTGCAGCCTGGTTTTTCCTCATTTTTCTGGGGAGGGGTCTTGCCCACCTCCCACTTTCCTGTACACAATTCCAGACAGGAATTCCCATCCCCTCTCCATCTGCCTGTTACAGAGCCCCATCTCCCAGAATTTCCTCACCAAAGGGATTGTGAGGTTTGGAATGGGCTGCCCAGGGAAGTGGGGAGTCACCATCCCCAGAAGTGTCCCACAAAACCTGTGGATGTGGCACCTGAGGATGTCTCTTATTTCCCTGGGGAGGGGTCTTGCCCACCTCCCATTTTCCTGTACACAGGAACGTGTTCCTGCTCCAGCTCCAGACAGGAATTCCCAGAATTCTGAAATCCCAGAGCACCATCTCCCAGAATTTCTTCATCAGATTGTCAGGTTTGGAATGGGAAAGTGGTGGAGTCACCATCCCCAGAAGTGTCCCACAAGACCTGTGGATGTGGCACCTGAGGATGTCTCTCTTTCTCATTTCCCTGGGGATGGGTCTTGCCCACCTCCCATTTTCCTGTACACAGGAACGTGTTCCTGCTCCAGTTCCAGACAGGAATTCCCAGAATTCAGAAATCCCAGAGCCCCATCTCCCAGAATTTCTTCACCAAAGGGATTGTCAGGATTTGGAATGGGCTGCCCAGGGAAATGGTGGAGTCACCATCCCCAGAAGTGTCCCACAAACCATGGATGTGGCACCTGAGGATGTGATTAATGGTGGCCACCGGGGTACTGGTTAGACTGGATGATCTTAAAGGTCTTTTCCAACATTAATAATTCCATGATTCCATGATCCCCACATCTTCCTCTTTGCCTTGTCCCCAACAGGATTTGGGCAGTGATTTGGCAAATGCCTCTCTTGCCAAAAAAACCCCTCACTGTGGACATTTGTGCTCAACTTTGCTGCTGGTGGATTTGCCTCCATTTTTACGAAGGGATTTGGATTCAGCAGTGGTGGGGACTGGGTGAAGAGCTGAGCTGGATCAATCCATGGGGAAAATCCAAGAAAAACCTTTTTCCTCCCCATTCCTGGGGCTGATCCCACCTCCCACTGCCCAGGAACCTTCCCTGCTGGGCAGGAACCCTTCCACCATGAACAGCTCCATGGAAATCCCAGCACCCAAAGCACTGGGATGAGACTGAGGGTGCAGGTGATGGGGAATAGCCAAAAAATTTGGGAATCTTTTGGATTCCCAAAAAAAAGAGGTGGGAGAAGGCCTGGAGCAGAATGATTGGTGACAGGAAGGAAAGGGCAGATGGGGAAAGTTGGATTTGGCAGTGCCAGGCCATGGAGAGTGGATTTACCTTTTGGTTGGAATGAGTTTAGAGTGGTTAAAATCTCTAAGGAAATATGATAAACTGGGATTCCTGTTTCCTGTGTGGTGCTGAGGAATCGAAATTTAAATTCCCAACTTCTGTGTGAGAACTGGAGTGAGGTGGGATAAATTCATATTTCAAAGATCCTTGAATGAAGCCTTCTCTGGACTCAGGTGGGGTTTGTGGGTTTGTTGTTTGTTTTTTTCCCAATAAAACCGGCCCCTGCTGCTTTGTTTCAGGGCAGATGATGGAGAGAAAATGGATTTTTCATTGTTTTTCTGAGGAAGGCATTACAGGAAGGCCAAAGCTGTTCATAGAACTCTGGATTTTCCAGAGCCTTCTCAGGCAAATCAGCTCTTGGAATTTGTACCAGCAACAGCCTCTGCTGAGGTTTTACCTGAACCCCAGTCAGTACAAAACACATCCCTCACCCATCTCCACAGGATATTTCCAAATATACAAAGTGTGGTTGGAACTATTTAAAATGAAAAATACCACTCTTAAAGAAAAATGTAATGGGCAAAATGCCTTTGTAGTGAGCCTGAAACGGGACAGGGATGACAGTGACAGGAGTAACTCAGTGAAATCCCAGCTCCTCCTTTTAATTGCCCCTAATTTTCTCTCAGGTGCTGGTAATTGGAACAATTTGCCTTCAGGAACCTGTGAGGTCTCAGCCATTAATTGATTTTGTCTTGCCTAATCAGCCTCACCAAAGACCAGAGCTCATTTCACTGCCTGGTTTTCAGCTTAGAGCTGTTCTGGGTGAGACATTGGGCAGAAAATGTCCCCAGCAGCACCCAAACCACTGAGTCAGGGAGAGCTGAGCACCTCTGCTTGCTGTTCTGTTCCTCAAAAATCCCCCCAATGAGGCAGCACAGCACTGGGAGATGGATGAAATACAAAAAGGTGCAACTTGGAGTTGATTCCACTCAAGCAGCCCTAACAAATGTGCTGTTTGCAGGCATTTTTCTCCCCTGTGCTGGGAGAGCAGCTGAATTTTAATGGAAAAACGAGCTCTGCCTTGCAGGGGCAGCGAGAGAGAGTAAATCACAGAACAGGCTCTTTAATTTTCTCTTGAAAAACAAGTCTGGTTCTCAATGTTGTGGTTCGAGGAGGCTCTGTTATTCTGTTTCAGGAGAATTTATTACATTATTATCATCTGGTACAGGAAAACAGTGGAGGAGACATCTCAGGAAGCACTGGAGTGGTCCCAGGGGTGTTTGGGGACAGGAGCATCCTCAGGGCTGGCAGCCCCATGGCCCAGGTGCTGTTTCTGAGCTGGGTGAAGCTCAGAGCTGCTCTCTCTGCCCTGTTTATTCCACATTTTGCCTCTTCCCTCCCATCAGAGCCCCAGGAGAACCCAGGGGATGCTGGTGAGCACTCTCAGAAAAAGGGGAGCAGCAGCTGGATTGACCTGGAATTTGGATTCACTCTGGTCCCACCAAAGCCAGAGCCTGAAATTGCTGCAGTCCAGGCACTGCTTCAGCAAAGTTGATTTGCTGCTCAAAAATCCCTCATAATTTCAATTTTCCCCCCTAAAGTTTGCCATATTTAATAAATTCCTCATTGTATCATTGAATTAATTTGAAGCTCTGTGCACAAAAAAGCATTTTGAAGGTGTTGATCCCTTCTGGATCAGTGCATCCTCTCCAAAAAGCTTTTTGTGGATCTTTCACATCTGATTTGAGCCCAGTGAGGAGAATCCCCTTCAAAAGGAGCAGTTCCATGTTTGCCCTAAAATTTGCCCTATTTAATAAATTCCTCATTTTTCATTGAATTAACTGGAAGCTCTCCTGTGCACTGAGCAGCATTTTGAAGGTGTTGATCCCTGCTGGATCAGTGCATCCTCTCCAAAAACCTTTTTGTGAATTTTTCCCTTCTGATTTGAGGCCAGTGAGGAGAATCCCCCTCAAAAGGAGCAGTTCCATGTTTGCCCTAAGGTTTGCCCTATTTAATAAATTCTTCATTGTTTCATTGAATTAATTTGAAGCTCTCCTATGCACAAAAAAAAAGCATTTTGAAGGTGTTCATCCCTGCTGGATCAGTGCATCCTCTCCAAAAAGCTTTTTGTGAATTTTTCCCTTCTGATTTGAGGCCAGTGAGGAGAATCCCCCTCAAAAGGAGCAGTTCCATGTTTGCTGCATGGACACCAAACAGGATTCCTTACAACTGTAAATTTCCATTTGCCATCACCCATTTTCCAGAAGGAAGTAGATTGTGAGCCTGGAAAGATTTATAGCTCCATTCTAAAATATCCATCATTTTAAACCCAGCCCTGCTGCTCACATCCACTCAACTGCCCTAGATAGACTGCTAAAGTACTTAAAAATGATAAAAAAATACTTTACAATATATCCAGATATTCCAAGCCCTTTTGTGGGGCATGGACAAACCCAGAGCCATATTTCATAAAACTTATTTACATTTCAGCTCCTTATGCCCTTTTCCATGGCTCTGCATTGCCAAAGCTTTTCTTTTTTTTTTTATTTTTCTTTTTTTATTTTATTTTTTGCAGAAATAGAAATTTTCCTTGCTGTGACATCACTGCTTGTCCTCAGGAGCACCCCCCACCCTCACAAGATCTGACCTCAGGTGTTGGATTTTTCATTTTTTTTTTTTTTGGTGGAACCATTCTTGCAAAACCCAAAGATTTACAGGCTGGGAAAGGTTTGTAACGATCCCAGATTTAAGGGTGGGACTTTCCAAACAGTCCCAGCCTTGAGAGTTTGAACTCCATTACCCAGCAGCTTTTTCAAAGCTCCACCCTGGAGCTGGGCGAAATTATTCTGGTGGTGTGGAGAGCGTATTTACCTAATGTCAAATATTAAACATTGCTGCCCATTCAAATACAGGCCCTCATTATGTTTGGCCTGGTGGAAATGTGCAGGAGAGAAGGAGAAATTCTCTTTTCCAGGCCTCTGGATTTGGCAGAGGGGCTGGCACTGATTTTTGGTGTCTTTTTGTGAGTTAGGAGCTCATTTTTGGGGAGCTGAGGCCCATCCTGGTGGAAATGTGCAGGACAGAAGGAGAAATTCTCTTTCCTGAGATTCTGGAGCTCAGTTTAGGGACTGGCACTGATTTTTGGTGTCTTTTTGTGAATTAGGAGCCCTTTTTGGGGAGCTGAGAATCGTCCTGGTGGAAACGTGCAGGAGAAAAGGAGAAATTCCATTTCCAGGCCTCTGGAGTTTGGTGGAAGTCTGGAACTGATTTTTGGTGTCTATCTGTGGGTTAGGAGCTCATTTTTGGGGTGCTGAGGCCCATCCTGGTGGAAACGTGCAGGAGGAAAGGTGAAATTCTCTCTTCCAAGTCTCTGGATTTGGCAGAGGGGCTGGCACAGATTTTTGGTGTCTTTTTGTGAGTTAGGAGCTCATTTTTGGGGAACTGAGCCCCATCCTTGTGGAAATGTGCAGGAGAAAATGAGAAATTCTCTTATCCAGGCCTCTGGAGCTTGACAGAGGGACTGGCGCTGATTTTTGGTGTCTTTTTATGGATAAGGAGCTCCTTTTGGGGAGCTGAGAACCATCCTGGTGGAAATATGCAGGAGAAAAGGAGAAATTCTCTTTTCCAGGCCTCTGCCTCTGGAGGCCCAATTTAATTTTAATTCTCCCGAATTAAAAAATTCAGCTCTAAATCTTTGCAGGTTTAAAATGAGATTACTCCCAGTGCTTTAATGAATATTCCTCCTTCTCACTCCTCCTTTTTGAGGGCAGAAGGGCAAAGGGAGAGGGAGGTGCGGGGCTGGATGTTCCAGAGCAGTTGGGTGGCATTGGATGGCAGGAATTGGTCCCTGCTCCTTCCAGTGATGTAAATTTTATATTGTGGTAGTCACCGTAACATTTTATCCCAGGAAAATGGCAAAAGTTTTGATTGCCAAGTCTCCATAGCTTGAAATTAGTTTAAGGTGTTTACCTGGCCACATTGAGGGCAAAAAAAGGGGGATTCTCTTCATATATAATGATTTTGTACATGGTTAGTGGGCAATACCTAGGTGAAAACTGAATTAATGAATCTTTGCAGATTTAAAATGAGATTACTCCAACTGCTTTATTGTATATTCCTTCTTCTCACTCCTCCTTTTTGAGGGCAGAGGGGCAAAGGGAGAGGGAGGTGTGGGGCTGGATATCCAGAGCAGGGTGGCATTGGATGGCAGGAATTGGTCCCTGCTCCTTCCAGTGATGTAAATTTTATATTGTGGTAGTCACTATAACATTTTATCCCAGGAAAATGGCAAAAATTGTAATTGCCAAGTGTCCTTAACTTGAAATCAGTTTGAGGTCTTTCCCTGGCCAAATTGAGGGGAAAAGAGGAGGAATTCTTTTCATATGTACTGATTTTGTACACTCTTAGTGGGCAATACCAAGGTGAAAACCAAATGAAATCATCACCTCTGAATCATCATTTAAAATGAGATTACTCCCAGTGCTTTAATGAATATTCCTCCTTCTCAGTCCTCCTTTTGAGGGCAGAGGGGCAAAGGGAGAGGGAGGTGTGGGGCTGGATATCCAGAGCAGGGTGGCATTGGATGGCAGGAATTGGTCCCTGCTCCTTGCAGTGATGTAAATTTTATATTGTGGTAGTCACTATAACATTTTATCCCAGGAAAATGGCAAAAATTGTAATTGCCAAGTCTCCTTAACTTGAAATCAGTTTATGGTCTTTCCCTGGCCACATTGAGGGCAAAAAATGAGGGATTCTCTAATATATACTGATTTTGTACATGGTTAGTGGGCAATACCTAGGTGAAAACCAAATGAAATCATCACCTCTGAATCATCTTTGCAGGTTTAAAATGGGATTACTCCCAGTGCTTTAATGAATATTCCTCACTCCTCCTTTTTTAAGGGAGATGGGGGTGTGGGGCTGGATATTCCAGAGCAGCTGGGTGGCACTGGATGGCAGCAGTGGGTCCCTGGTGCCACCGTGGGCCGTGGTGGTTCTGAGGGCCCAACGCTGGCCGAGGTCGCCCCGGTTCATCTGCTTTATACATTGGGAGCCTTCTCCTCGTTACTTGCCAAACAAACCTTTTTATTTTTGCACACGTTTATGTTGATTTTGTGGTTTCTGAAATTGGATTCTGTCTCCTACGGGCCCGAGTTTCCACGGCAACCCCCGGCCCTTATCTGCTGCTGCTGTTTGGCAGACAGACAACAAGGCCTTTCAGTTTACTTCTCCCATTTTCCCCTTAATATTATTTTCTTTAAAAACCCTTTTTTTTTTCCCTTCTTCAGCGTGTTCTTTTTCTTTCTCTTTTTTTTTTTTTCCTTTCCCTCCCTTGCCCTTTTTATATTATTTTTACTTTCCCCAACCCCTGTCATTTAGCAATCACATAATTAATTGAGCACATCCTGTGCCACACGGGGCTGCCACGACTTTGAAGTCCCAATAGATCATTTTATGGAGCCGTGGGTACCATTTTTTCCAAGGCAGCACCAGGCGCCAGCTCGAGGCCTTGTGGAATTCAGCATATCCTACTCCAGGTATGATAAAGAAACCTTGGCACCTTCTGTTTGTTTTTACTAATTTCCTTTCCAAACTGCCTTTTCAATATAGAGGAAAGACCTCAGGACTTAAAGTTTGTTATTTTCTCTCCAAAGTTAGTCCCTGTTCCCCCCCTGTTCCCTCCCTCCCTTCCTTTAAACCAGACTGAACTGCTTCTCCTCTCTCCATGCTAAATTTGCTTTTTTTCCTCTTTTTTCTTTTCTCCAGGAAAGTGTGCTCTGATTTAGCATCACGGGGCTGGGAGCTGTTACTGATCCTGCAGCAGCAGCCAGGCAAAAAGACCCTGACAGGCTCTATTAACCCTTAAAAACAATAAATGATCTCATCAGCCCCTCAAGACAGAAGAAGAAATAAGAATGCAATCATTGACTTGGGTGAGGGAACAAGGCTTTGGGGGATTGATGCTGAAATCCATCCCCAAAGCCCCTGGGGCTGGAATGAACCAGGAGGGGCTGAGTTTCTCTGAGCTGAAAAGCATTGAAAAAGGAGAATATGGATGTACAGACATAGCAGAACTTGTATTTATATATATTAATATATAATATATAAATTTATTTATATACTAATTAATAGAAATGCTCTATATTTGGATTTATATATTAATATATGTTATCTAAATTTATTTATTCATTAATATAAATGATTTCTATTTGGATTTATATATTAATATATATTGTATAAATTTATTTAGATATTCATTAATATAAATGATTTCTATTTGGATTTATATGTTAATATATATTATATAAATTTATTTAGATATTCATTAATATAAATAAGTTATATTTGGATTTATATATGAATATATATTATATAAATGTATCTAGATATTCATTAATATAAATAAGTTATATCTGTATTTATATATTTATATATATTATCTAAATTTATTTATATATTAATTAATATAAATAAGTTATATTTGTATTTATGTATTATTATATATATTATATAAATTTCTCGAGATATTAATTAATATAAATAATTCTTTTTATAGTTATATTAATTATATAAAATTTATATATTTATTAATTATATTTTTATATATATTTATGTTGCTATTTATGTGAAGAACAGAGAGAAGACAGAAGATGAATGGGAAACATCTTAGAGTGAAAAATAATTGAGCCTGCACCACGTTACCTCCTGCATTTGGAACAAAGGGCTGCAAAACTCCCTAAAAACTCTTTAAATCTGAGAACCTGAGTCAGGAACTTCTGGAGATGAATTAAAATTGTTCATTTTTATGTATTTTTAGCACTTTTGGAAAACACAAACAGCATCACTCAGGGTGGTTTTCTAGAATTGTGCAGAATGATTCTCTTCCCTCTGGAATGATGGGAATTGGAAAGAAGAGAAATGGGATTTTTATTTTTTGTACAGACATTTCAAGCCAGCTCCTGACATCTGATGGGAAATCCCATTCCTGCCTGTGAATCCATAAAAACATCTCAAAATCCTGTGGGGAAAAAAAAAAATCATCTTATTCTCCATGAAATTCAGAACACTTTAAAGATGATTTCTGGGTGTATTTATGGTTCATTTTATAGAACTGCTTTAATTTCATGGCTGCTTGGGGTCCCATTCAAAATCCCACACTGGAAATAAAAAATTTCCATTTTTTCCAATGGGATTTGGATGAGGCAGTGGAGAAACTTTCAGTGGGACTAAAAATGGGAATCAATTCATTCCAGAACCCCTGAGGTTCATTTGAAAGTCTTGTGAGCAGGAATTGCTCTGCCCGTGGGGCAAACTCAGGGAATTCCTTGGCTTGTGCCTTTTATTTTCATCCTGAGAGGATAAACTGGCAGGAAAATCCTCATTTTATATTCAAATGCTCTTCAAAATGATGCAGTAGGAAAAAGGGGGAATTGAAGAGGGCTGCAATTAATAGTGGAGATCTCCAGTCATTCATAATCCTCTAAAATCTGCTTTATATAGTGAATATTTGATGATTCCATTAAATATATTTATATTTATATTTATATTTATATTTATATTTATATTTATATTTATATTTATATTTATATTTATATATTTTAGATATTTTTATATTTGTCATTCTGGCTGGTTTAGACAGATATTTAGTGTGAGTTATTCCAGTTTTCTGCCTCTCTCCCTTTTTTCTCCCTTCCCTTCTGGAAAACTCACACATTCACTAAAAGTGAAGAATATATTCAACTTTATGCTCTCTTAATTTGAACCCTGCTTACTAATTACTCTCCTAATTTGAATCCTTTGTAGGATGACAAAAATAATTCCAGATTTGCTTTGAAATTTCTTTTTAATTTATTTTTTTTCTCTGAGATGAATATAGGACCCTTTAGAAAGAAAAAAATCCCTGAATTTTGAAGTATTTCTGTGTCAAAGCAATGACCCGTGTTGATAATTTTAATTTTTTTATTTCTCAGTTTTCATGGTTTGATCTGCAGTGCAATGCAAGATGGAAAACTCCAATATTTGGTGAATAAATCATGAAAGAAATGTCATTTTAAAAAGTTTGCTCATTCTAAAAGTTGAGTAAATTTCAGATTATTTTGAAGCATTTCTGTGTCAAAGCAATGACCGTGTTGGTAATTTTGATTTTTTTATTTCTCAGTTTTCATGGTGGATCTGCAGCGCAATGCAAGATTGAAAATTTCAATATTTGGTGAATAAATCATAAAAGAAATGTCATTTTTCCTCTTCATTTCCAAGCTCTTGGGGATTCTGTAAAAGGGATTCTTTGGAAGGGAGGTTCAGCCTTGGAGAGCAGCTCTGGTCACTCAATTCTCTCTCAATTCTGTGTTCTCCAGGCAGCTGAACCCCATAAATGAACCCATCTAAAACCCATAAACCTGGCCTGGATTTGGAACTAAAAATTGAGTAAATTTTAGATTATTTTGAAGCATTTCTGTGTCAAAGCAATGACTGTGTTGGTAATTTTAAATTTTTTTTATTTCTCAGTTGCTGCAGTGCAATGCCATATTGAAAATTTCAATATTTGGTGAATAAAGCATAAAAGAAATGTCATTTTTTCCCTTAATTTCCATGCTCTTGGGGATTCTGTAAAAGGGATTTTGTGGAAGGGAGGTTCAGCCTTGGAGAGCAGCTCTGGTCACTCAATTCTCTCTCAATTCTGTGTTCTCCAGGAGCTCAACCCCATAAATGAACCCATCCAAACCCCATAAACCTGACCTGGATTTGGACCTAAAAATTGGGTAAATTTCAGATTATTTGGGGGTGACACTGCAAGCAATTCCCCTGCCATGGGCAGAATGAGCAGAAAATGCAAATCCCATCTGGGTGTGCAGGTTGGGAGTGATTTCAAATTTCTTCAACTCTGGAACACGTTCAGTGCAAACCTAAAGGGTTTTTAGGTTTTTCCCCCTCCTGCACGAGGCAAAGCAGACAATGGAGTTGCAGAAAGTGTTTGAGACTGGTTTTGTTTAACTTTGGTCTTCTCAATTTACTCTCCCTGCTGCTGCCCTCTGGATATTTTTATGGAAGCAAAAGAAAATGCTCCTTTTATGAATTAGGGCTAT
This sequence comes from Setophaga petechia, assembly GCA_024362935.1. NCBI lineage: Eukaryota > Metazoa > Chordata > Aves > Passeriformes > Parulidae > Setophaga > Setophaga petechia. Next base: position 452,081 of record JANCRA010000174.1, read on the forward strand.
GCATGGGGTGACTCATTTGGTGATATTAATTAGAGGTAGGGTCAGTTTTATTTTGAAATCTCCTCCAGAATTATTTGGGTGAAAGAGAGAAATGGTCAGATTGCAGGATGAGGCTGTTTAATGCACGGGGAGGGTTTTACCTTTCCTGGTGTTTGTAATTCTGCAGAATAACAAGATTAAAAAGAAAATACCCAGCATGGACTGCAAAGAGAGCTCGTCCCAGGGAGAGCCAGGCTGGGATATTCTTGGAGATTAGGAGATCCTAATTCCTGGAGATTAGGTTTGTACCATGATGGGGGTTTAATCTAAAAAATCCCTTTTTTGGAGGGCCTGGGAAAAGCTGGGAATTCTTCATGTTTTGGTGAAGGGTGATGACATCACAGATTTTTATTTTTAGGATATTTTTTAGGACACATCAGTCTGAAAAATAATCCTAAACCCTGCTCCAGGCGTGGCTCTTCCCCTTGAGCTGCTTTTCCATGGGTTGGGAATGGATCCTGCAGCCACAGAGGGAATATTCTGATTTTTACAGGGCAGAAATGGAGCCCAAACCATCCCCTGTCCTGTGTTTGTGCTTTCTCAGCACAGGGGATGTGACAGCTCTGAAACACCTGAAACAGCCTCTGGATGCTGTTGGATCTTCTGTCTTCATGTAAAGGCACAACATCAGTTGTGTTAAGATAATGTAAGGGGTTTTTTGGCTTTTAATTGTGAGGCTTTTAGGATATTTGGTTTTCTGGCTTAATAGAATATTAGGATTATTATGAATATTAGGATTATTACATTAAGATATTTGACTTCTGTCTTCATGTAAGGGCACAACATCAGTTGTGTTAAGATAATGTAAGGGTTTTTTTGGCTTTTAATTGTGAGGCTTTTAGGATATTTGGTTTTCTGGCTTAAAAGAATATTAGGATTATTATGAATATTGGGATTATTACATTAAGATATTTGACTTCTGTCTTCATGTAAGGGCACAACATCAGTTGTGTTAAGATAATGTAAGGGTTTTTTTGGCTTTTAATTGTGAGGCTTTTAGGATATTTGGTTTTCTGGCTTAATAGAATATTAGGATTATTATGAATATTGGGATTATTACATTAAGAAATTTGACTTCTGTCTTCATGTAAGGGCACAACATCAGTTGTGTTAAGATAATGTAAGGAATTTTTTGGCTTTTAATTGTGAGGCTTTTAGGATATTTGGTTTTCTGGCTTAATAGAGTATTAGGATTATTATGAATATTAGGATTATTACATTAAGATATTTGACTTCTGTCTTCATGTAAGGGCACAACATCAGTTGTGTTAAGATAATGTAAGGGGTTTTTTTGGCTTTTAATTGTGAGGTTTTTAGGATATTTGGTTTTCTGGCTTAATAGAATATTAGGATTATTATGAATATTAGGATTATTACATTAAGATATTTGACTTCTGTCTTCATGTAAAGGCACAACATCATCATGATCACAACATCAGTCTGAAAAATTATCCTGAACCAAGAAATGCCAGTGAGGGAGGGGCAGAAGGAAGGAGGCCCTCAGTGCTGCTCACAAATGAACAATTTCCAGCAGTGCAGCCCTCCCAAATGTCCCAGCCTGGCCCTCCTGGTTCATTTCAGACTCTGGGTTCAGAAACCCATCCATCTTTTCATCAGGTCATTTTTACAGGCAAGTGAAAATAAAGGGCAGTGCCTTGGTGAAAGCTGTGTACAAGATAACCAAAGCAAAATCTGCTTTTATAAATGGCTGTGTCGTGCTGCCTGTTTTGGAAGGATATTTAGTGTGACTTATCCCAGATTTCTGCTTTTTCCTTTCTTTTCTCTTTGCTCTCCTCTTTGGAAAACTCACATTCCCTAGAAATGAAGAATAGCAGGAGTTTTGTCCTCTCCTAATTTGAATTTTACTCACAGTAGGATGAGAACAATAATTCCAGGTTTTCTGGATGGTGGCTCAGCTTAGACCTGTGATACCCTCATCCTTTTCCTTGGTCTTAAAATTAAGAGTTAGACACAGTTAAGGGATAAAAGTTTTTTATTTCAGGATTGAATAAGGATTTTTATGGTGCAATAATTTGTTAAGGTTCATATATTGAAATGTATGTTTATGGCATGTTGCATATATAATTTTATAGACTTTGCAAATTAGCATATTTGACAAAGAGGTTTAAATGAGTGGCCTGACATCTCTAGCTTAAAGACTCTTTTTAGATGTATTTAATTTTTGTTTATAAGATATGCTCTAGAGGGGGCTTTGGATATTTAAGATAGTGTAAGGGGTTTTTTGGCTTTTAATTGTGAGGCTTTTAGGATATTTGGTTTTCTGGCTTAATAGAATATTAGGATTATTATGAATATTAGGATTATTACCTTAAGATATTTGACTTAAAGAATGACAAGTATGTATGTTAAGGTATATACATACATACTATGATTATATCAGGCATATAAAAAGAAAAGGCAAAAAATAACATATTAGGATGGATATGAATATTAGGATTATTAGGTTAAGATATTTGACTTAAAGAATGACAAGTATGTATGTTAAGGTATATAAATACATACTATGAATATATAAGAGGGATATAAAAAGAAAAGGAAAAAAAAAGAATATTGGGATGGATATGAATATTAGGATTATTACCTTAAGATATTTGACTTAAAGAATGACAAGTATGTATGTTAAGGTATATACATACATACTATGATTATATCAGGCATATAAAAAGAAAAGGCAAAAAATAACATATTAGGATGAATATGAATATTAGGATTATTACGTTAAGAAATTTGACTTAAAGAATGACAAGTACGTATGTTAAGATATATAAATACATACTATGAATATATAAGAGGGATATAAAAAGAAAAGGCAAAAACCAGAATATTAGTATGAATATGAATATTAGGATTATTATGTTAAGATATTTGACTTCAAGAATGACAAGTATGTATGTTAAGGTATATAAATACATACTATGAATATATAAGAGGGATATAAAAAGAAAAGGCAAAAAATCCTCATGGCACCAACCCCTTTCAGTGCCTTTGCCTCATCCCATCCCCTTGTTTTCCTGCAGCCTGCATTTCCCAAGGCTGGCCCATCCATCCATCCATCCATCCATCCATCCATCCATCCATCCATCCATCCATCCATCCCTCCATCCTTTTTTGTCTGGAGCTGTGTAAAACAGCACCGTCAGTGATTTCCATCTGGCAGCTCCTGCCTCCAACCCACAAATAACTCCCCAATAATTAAATTGTCCGGGTTTTGATCTTGCTCACAGGAGCAGAGCAATTTCCATTCCCTCCTGGATTAGCTTGTCCTGCAAGGTTCTGATTCAAGCCTTCCCTTCTGCTCTGATATGATTCTTCCAGACCTGGGGCCTGATAGGGCCCTGCACAGCACCAGGCCTCTGTTTTCTCTGTAAATACAGCCTACAAAATTTCAACAAGTCAGCCCTTGTGTGCCACACCGGGAGATTGATGACAAACCACATTATTTTTCCCCTCCATAGAACTGCCCACAATTACAGCAGGGCTCTCTCCAAACACTGCTCTGTTTTTGTCCAGCAGGGAAAGGGCAGCAGCACGGGCTGGAGCCAACACTGAGCAGCATTATTGGGGCAAAATGCCCTTTTCTTCCCTCTTTTTTCCCTCCTCTCCATGATAAAATATTGGCATGATTCTGCCACGTGGGTTTGTGCAAAGCCATGAACCCACCAGCAAAGGTTATCTCAATACCAGGGGAAGGAGAGGCTTGGAAAAAATTCCCCTGAGCTGCTCCAGGGATGCTGAGGCTCCCAAACCAGGAAAATTGGTGAAATTGGGATTATTCCTTTTCTTCCCTTTCTTGGGGAAGAAAGGAACTTGGAAAAAATTCCCCCTGAGCTGCTCCAGGGATGCTGAGGCTGCTCCCAAACCTGGGAAATTGGAGAAATTGGGATTATTGGTGGTTCCTTTTCTTCCCTATTTTTTCCCCCTATCCATGATAAAATATTGGCATGATTCTGCCACGTGGGTTTGTACAAAGCCATGAACCCACCAGCAAATGTTACCTCAATACCAAGGGAAGAAGGGTTTGGAAAAATGTTCCCCTGAGCTGCTCCAGGGATGCTGAGGCTGCTCCCAAACCTGGGAAATTGGTGAAATTGGAATTATTGGTGGTTCCTGGAGATTAGGTTTGTACCACACTGGGGGTTTGATCCAAAACTCCCTGTTTTCTGTTGGCCTTGTGTTTGACAATTCAGAGAATTAAAAATCCAGCAGAGAACGCCACCACCATGCTGTAAGATGTCAGGAGTGAACAGGATGCAAAAATAAATTTAAAAATTGGGCTGGAGGCAACACTGAGCAGCATTATTGGGGCAAAATGCCCTTTTCTTCCCTCTTTTTGCCCTCTATCCATGATAAAATATTGGCATGATTCTGCCACGTGGGTTTGTGCAAAGCCATGAACCCACCAGCAAAGGTTATCTCAATACCAAGTGAAGGAGAGGCTTGGAAAAAATTCCCCTGAGCTGCTCCAGGGATGCTGAGGCTGCTCCCAAACCAGGGAAATTGGAGAAATTGGGGTTATTGGTGGTTCCTTTTCTTCCCTCTTTTTTCCTCCTCTCCATGATAAAATATTGGCATGATTCTGCCACGTGGGTTTGTGCAAAGCCTTGAACCCACCAGCAAAGGTTATCTCAATACCAAGGGAAGGAAAGGAGAGGCTTGGAAAAAATTCCCCTGAGCTGCTCCAGGGATGCTGAGGCTCCCAAACTTGGGAAATTGGTGAAATTTGGATTATTGGTTGTTCCTGGAGATTAGGTTTGTACTATGCTGCAGGTTTGATCCAAAACTCCCTGTTTTCTGTTGACCTTGTGTTTGATAATCCAGAGAATTAAAAATCCAGCAGAGAATGCCACCACCATGCTGTAAGGTGTCAGGAGTGAACAGGATGCAAAAATAAATTTTAAAATTGGGTTGGAGGCAACACTGAGCAGCATTATTGGGGCAAAATGGCCTTTTCTTCCCTCTTTTTTCCCTATATTGGCATGATTCTGCCACGTGGGTTTGTGCAAAGCCTTGAACCCACCAGCAAAGGTTATCTCAATACCAGGGGAAGGGAAGGAGAGGCTTGGAAAAAATTCCCCTGAGCTGCTCCAGGGATGCTGAGGCTGCTCCCAAACATGGGAAATTGGAGAAATTTGGATTATTGGTTGTTCCTGGAGATGAGGTTTGTACCATGCTGCAGGTTTCATCCAAAACTCCCTGTTTTCTGTTGACCTTGTGTTTGATAATCCAGAGAATTAATAATTGTGCAGAGAACGCCAGCGCCATGCTGTAAGATGTCAGGAGTGAACAGGTTGCAAAAATAAATTAAAAACGTAATAAAAAGCTCCATCTCCTGCAAGAAGAACCAGGATACACTGCTGTTGCCATCCCATCATCCCCAATATCCATTTTTTTAAATCCCTGATTTTTGTCCTGCCATCCCTCCTGCATTTCTCTTACATCACATAACAAAAATTTGGAAAACAAGAATTGCTGCGTGCTCTGATGATCTTTCCAGAAATCTGCTGATAACTGAATTCCCAGACTCCATGGAGAACTTGGGAGCACCTGAAGAGCAGGGCTCCCTTTCAAGTGCAAAAATAAAAAATCTCCGAGCATCCAGCCTCTGTCAGAACTGCCCAATTTGTCAGGAGGCTGCTGCGGGCTCATCCATCATCCTGCCACGCCACGCTGCAAATGGTGCTGAAAAGATCCAAGTCATTGCCTCCAAAAATGTTTGTTTTATCTCTGGGCACCTTCAAATCTTCCAGGGGAGCCCTGAAATCTCTGCTCTCCCCGCTCATTGTTTATAAAATCTGTTTAATTTGGGTGGTTTGTGTATGAAATGAGGGGGGTTGAGGGGTTTTTTTCCTTCCTGCAGGGGTAATTCTGGTCAGAACATGGATGTGCAGCAGATTTCAGTGATAAAGAACCCTCTTGTGTTAAGTTTGTCCCTTGAAACTTTCATTATTTTCTGCTAATTCCGTTTTTTTTGTTGGCTTTTTTTTACTTATTTACTTAGATCTCCAAATAAATGGTGACATTCCAGGAGGTACAGAATATTCAGAGCACTGCAGGTAAGAAATTATTGGCTTCATTCTTCAATTATGGCACCTATTTTACCAATATTTAGCCCAAAAAAATGGAGTTTCCAGTGAGACCAGTTTAATCAATCTGATTTTTAGGGGCACAAAATAGAATTTCTACAGTTTCTGTAGAAAATTCTATTTTGTAGAATTTTCTACAGAAAAATGTCTGTAAAATTTACAGAGTGTCTGTAAAAAATTTTTATGTGCATTTCTCTCATTGTTACCTCAAATTTTCTCAATAATTTCTGTGAGACTATTGTGCCTTCTAAAGCTTATGTAGCTCTAGGAAAGATGCACAAATTCCTGAAAAAAAAAATCTAAAATTCTTCTGGAATTGCAAATTGTCTCTGCTTTGGTTGTTTGAAGCGAAATCATTCTGAAAACTTAATTCTTCCTTGGAATTTCAGATCAGAAAATTCTGGAAAATGAAACGAGGCCTTGAGGTTTCAGAAACAGATGAACCAGAATTCGAGCACAAACTTCCAAATTCTGTGTGATCTTGGATATCAAAGTGGATTGGAGAATAAAATGAAATGTGACCCACAAATTTAAGACAATTTTAATTCTAGAGAAGTGTTAAAAATCCAAGATTTGGCTCTAGGAGGAAAACAAATCATCAGCAACTCAGCTCGATGCAAATTGAGTTTTTCACAGTTCCCTGGGCAGGGAATGGGAAGGATTTTGGAGGAGTTTTGGCAGGGAAGGAGGATAAAGAGCATTGGCTGATGCCTCCAGGAGCTCTGAGAGTCCCACCAGCTTTCCATGAGATTTCTGCCACCTCTGTGGAAAATGTGAACACTTTAATCCTGGGAGCAAGAGGGATCCAGGATGGAGCTGGCAGCCCTGGAAACCCTCTGTGGAGAACTCAGAAATTGTAGCAAACACAAATAAATTTATTTTAGAGGTGTGTTTTTTTAAATACTAATTTAAAATTGATATTTTTGTTGTTTATTTTTTAACAAATGATCAGAACATCCTGATCAATCAGACCCTCTGTGAGCAGCTTGGGAGTCTTTGCAAGGAAGACAAGCTCAATCTTTGCAGGGCACTGGGGCAGCAAGGTGAAAACCAGGGAAGAGCCATTTTTTGCCCTTAAATTAAAAAAAAAAAATGGAAAAAAAGAATAAAGAAAAAAAATAAAAAAGAAAGGCAGCAATAAAGTGGAAGGCTTTATTAGAGGATGGCACTGGCAGCACTGGAAACCCTCTGTAGAGAACACAGAAATTGTAGCAAACACAAATAAATTTAATTTAGGGGTTTTTTAAGAAATAATAATTTAAATTTAACATTTTCATTGTTTACTTTTTAACAAATGATGAGTTTAGAACATCCTGATCAATCAGACCCTCTGTGAGCAGCTTGGGAGTCTTTGCAAGGAGGACGAGCTCAAGCTTTGAAGGGCACTGGGGTGGGGTGGTGAGGGGAAAACCAGGAAAGAGCCATTTCTTGTCCTTAAATTTAAAAAAAAAGGGGGAAAAATAAAGAAAAAAAATAAAAAAGAAAGGCAGCAATAAAGCAAAAGGCTTTATTAGAGGATGGAGCTGGCAGCACTGGAAACCCTCTGGAGAGAACACAGAAATTGTAGCAAACACAAATAAATTTAATTTAGGATTTTTTTAAGAAATACTAATTTAAATTTAATATTTTCATTGTTTATTTTTTAACAAATGATCAGTTTAGAACATCTTGATCAATCTGTGAGCAGCCTGGGAGTCTTTGCAAGGAGGACGAGCTCAAGCTGTGGCTTTGCAGGGCTCTGAGGTGGGGTGGTGAGAGGAAAACCAGGGAAGAGCCATTTCTTATCCTTAAATTTAAAAAAAAGGGAAAAAAAGGAATAAAGAAAAAAATAAAAAAGAAAGGCAATAATAAAGCAAAAGGCTTTATTGGAGGATGGAGCTGGCAGCACTGGAAACCCTCTGGAGAGAACACAGAAATTGTAGCAAACACAAATAAATTTAATTTAGAGGTGTGTTTTTTAAAATACTAATTTAAAATTGATTTTTTTATTGTTTATTTTTTAGCAAATGATCAGTTTAGAACATCTTGATCAATCTGTGAGCAGCCTGGGAGTCTTTGCAAGGAGGACGAGCTCAAGCTTTGCAGGGCACTGGGGTGGGGTGGTGAGGGGAAAACCAGGGAAGAGCCATTTCTTATCCTTAAATTAAAAAAAAAAAGGGGAAAAAAGGATAAAGAAAAAAAAGAAAAAAAGAAAGGCAGCAATAAAGCAAAAGGCACTTCCTAAAGGTAGCCATTAAATCATTCAACACTCAGCTCCCCCAGGAGCAGAGGGCTCCTCTTTCCTTTCCAGAGGGGTTTTCAGGGGCCATTCCTCATCCCCTGCTCGGGGTCTCCTCCCTGGGCATTGTCCCAGAGCCCATCCAGGGCAGCCCCACAGCATTCCCTGCCATGGCCTCGGGCCCATAGATCACTGCCCAAAAAGTTTCCAATGGCTCCCCAAAGAGGAGGGCTGAGGGCTCTGCTTTGCTCCTGATAATGTGTTAATGCTCCAAGACCCCCCATAAATCTCCTCCCCGCATCATCATTTGTCAAAGTCACAACACAGGGCTGGAAACAGCAAAAAAACCCCAATTCAACCCCAAAAAACCAAAAAAAGTAGGATGAGATAGAAAACCTGGCTTTGTTTTTTTCGTCCCTCCCATGTGATTTTCCCCCTCCTCTCCCCCTTCTCCTTTTCTCTTAATCTCTAAACCATCTGATTGCAGAGAAATGGTAAATAAAGGGTTTGGTTTCTTTAGTTTATTGTGTGAGTGCACACGTGCATGGTTTGCTGGACACTTAAAAATGGGAGCTCAGAGTTTGCTGGAGGAGCCTTTGCCACCTCTGCCCAGGGAAATGTTCTTGGGAGAGGGTTGGTCGCCTGTGGGGATCATTGGTTTGTCAGAGTGACCTTGAGAATAATTCCAAAGTCTCTTTTCCCAGCCCGGTGCTTAAAGAAGGAGTCAGAGCTCTTCATTTCTCGGTCTCAAGGTTGTTTATTAATTCTTATCTAAAAAATTTTCTTTCTGCCCAGCAGAGATCTGCTCAGCAGGGCAGTCCAGGCACTCTGCCTGCCCCGGGGTGGTGTTGTGTCTTTACACTACAAACTACCTGTGCAATGTTTACAATTACTGCCCAATGCCCATCACCTGTGTTAGACACTGAGCTTCTACTCCAAACCAATCTGTGAGTGCCAACATCACAGCAGGAGATGGAGGCCAAGAAGAAGAAGGAGAAAGGCTGGACACACCCAGTTCCCTCCATCTTGTCTCCATAACCCCCCTGTACCAAAATCCCAAAATGCATAATTCACCCTGTGATAACTTCACTAATATTCTACTTAAACTCTTGTGGCTTGCTGATCTTCATAGAAGGTTGGTAATTTGCTCCATGGGCCATAATCAAACCCACAGGGGCATTTTGGGCTCTGTGCCAGGGTCTCTGAGCCCCCTGGCAGGGTCTGGGCTGCTCAGGACAGCCAGAGGGATGTGCTGGGTCCCCACAGTCGCCCTGGTGCTGCTCCCCAGGTTGGTCATCGTTTGGGCTGATCAAATTCGATGGAAAAACACGATGGCATCAGGAGCCCTGATGGCTGAGGGAATTTGTTTTTAATCATCTCTGAGGGAACAATCCCACAGACCACATCAAAATGTTCTCCAGTGCTTGCCTGAAGTGACAAGAAATCGTGAGGGAGAAAATCGAACTTGTTTGGATGTTTTATTTCTCTTTTCCTTTTCAGGTCTGTTTCAATGTCTTGTTCTCAATTTAATTTTTCCCCCCAATCATCTCCTTGTCATCCTGATAAAATGGTTCTTTTTAAAAACCTGATAATCACTGGAATGGGATGTTCAGCTGCTGTTTGTGCAGGCACATTTTACTGGTTTTAACCTTGGTCATTCTGTCTTAGATGAGTTCTTGATGTCCAGACAGGGAATTGTGATGGCATTTGAGCCCTGTCCCTCCCTTGTGTTTCTGTTAATAAACACCCATTAGAGCCACCTTGAGAGGCAGGAAGGAAAATAAAGAGATTTCTCCACCAGCATTTAATTGGATCTACTGGGAAGAGCCAAGACTTTGGACCTGACATTTTAATCATTATCAGCCCAGCCAGAAAGGGATGAAAGAGGTGGGAACTGAAGGGAAAACAAAAGGGAATTGATGTGGTGACACCAACCCCAGCTCAGCCCTGCTGTTTTCAGTCAATTATTGTTAAATACGTGGACATGGTATTGTTAAATACAAGGGAAGAGTGTTTTATTGTTAAATATTTTTAAATTCATGGATAATTTAGGGCTCCAAATCCTTCCCAGCCATGCCAGCAGGGCCAGTGAAGTCCCTGAGGGCAGCAAAGCAAACTGAGATCAGCCCCACACCCCCTGAGCAAACTGAGATCACCCTCTGCCACCCAAAATTGTTCAATACATGGACATGGTATTGTTAAATACAAGACAAGAGAGTTGTATTGTTAAATATTGTTAAATTCATGGATAATTTAGAGCTCCAAGCCCTTCCCAGCCATGCCAGCAGTTCCAGTGAAGTCCCTGAGAGCAGCAAAGCAAATTGAGATCAGCCCCAAACCCCCTGGGATGTGCTTGGGGCAGTTTTGGGCGGCAGAACCCAGCCTGCAATGCCAGAATAAGGCAGAATAAACAGAATATTTTTATTGAAGCACTAAGGGATAATGTTGGTAGCCACTACTGGATTCCCAAATCCAGCCAGAGCCTGGAAACTCTTCCAGGGTTGGGGTGAGGAGCCGTGAAACCTCTCCTTTGTTGCACTCTGACATTTGATATGCATTAAACATTAAATATTAAATATTCTGCTACAGGCTGAGCGTTCTCCCTGCCTTGGAGTGGCTCCGTTGTGCTCCCAGGTTTTATCTCTGGTGTCCCCTTACAGCCTGGATCTGAGCACAGGGCTGGGATTGCTGTCTGTGCAGGAGCCCCCGGTGGTGCTGGCAGCATTCCCGAGCCCTGGCATCCTCCCCCAGCCCAATTAGGCTTCACCTCAGGTAACTCTTCAAAAGAAAACTCCCAATAATCAGAACGTGATGGGCGACACGTCAGGAAAAGGCAAAGGAGAGCCTGAGATCCGGCACGGAGCCGCCTGGAAAATGAGCCAGGGGCTGTTTCCATCAGGGAGAAGGAGGCTGTGCAAGGGCTGGGGGGAGAGGGGGCTCCCCACGATGGGATGGGGCTCCTGGGCCAAGGTCTGCTCCTAACAGGATCCTCATGGAGCAGGTTTTGGGTTTCACACCCTGCTGACAGTTTGCTGCAGTGGGTACGGGGAGGATGAGAAGGGAAATGTTCATGGGATCTCTCTGGAAAGAAGGGAAATGTTTGTGGGGTCTCACTGTGAGGATGAGAAGGGAAATGTTTGTGGGGTCTCTCTGTGAGGATGAGAAGGGAAATGTTTGTGGGGTTTCACTGTGAGGATGAGAATGGAAATGTTTGTGGGGTTTCTCTCTGAGGATGAGAAGGGAAATATTCGTGGGGTCTCTCTGGGAGGATGAGAAGGGAGATGTTTATGGGGTCTCTCTGGAGAGGAGAAGGGAAATGTTCATGGGGTCTCTCTCTGGGAGTATGAGAATGGAAATCTTTATGGGGTCTCTGGAAGGATGAGAAGAGAGATGTTTCTCTGAGAGGAGAAGGGAAATGTTCATGGGATCTCTCTGGAGAGGAGAAGGGAAATGTTCATGGGGTCTCTCTGGAAAGACGGGAAATGTTTGTGGGGTCTCTCTGTGAAGGATGAGAAGGGAGATGTTCGTGGGGTCTCTCTGGAGAGGAGAAGGGAAATGTTCATGGGGTCTCTCTGGAGAGAAGGGAAATGTTTGTAGAGTCTCTCTGTGAGGATGAGAAGGGAAATGTTGATGGGATCTCTCTGGAGAGGACAAGGAAAGTCTTCATGGGGTCTCTCTGTGAGGATGAGAGGGGAAATGTTTATGGGGTCTCTCTCTGGAGAGGAGAAGGGAAATGTTTGTGGGGTCTCTCTGGAAGGATGAGTAGGGAAATGTTTATGGTCTCTCTCTGGAGAGGAGAAGCAGCCACACGATGCTGCAGTGTCCTTTTGGGTTTTCTTCCTTTGTCCCAAATGTGAGTGCAGCTTTTCCTTGTCACAGGGATCCTCCGGGGGTTTGTGGAGCAGGATGAGGCTCAGGCCCAGCACCCCTGGTTGGGTTCCACACAGGATCCAGAGAGAGAGGGAAAACTGAAACCTCACAATGGGGAATTGCTGCATCACCCCATCCTTGTCCTCCAGGGGATCCCTGCCAGCCCTGTGGCACTGGGAACACGGGATGGGGGCAGACCCTGGGCTGATTGCTGCTCCTTCCTCACCCATCCCCATCCTCACATCCCTGAGGAGCCACCCTGCCATGAAGGATGGGGTTATTCCACAGGAGCACCAGTGGAAACTGGGCTGGAATTACCCCTCCTCCTCCTCCTCCTCCTCAGATGCCTGTTTAACTGGCTCTTCATTAGGTATGTTTTCTATAAACAGAGATTAAATTTAAAAAAAAAATGACACTGGAAATACTCTGAGGAAAGTGTGTCTCTGGGAGCCAAATGCAACTCCACATAATCCCTCTTCTCTCTGTGAGAAGAGAATAATGTCCTCCAATTAATTATATCGAGGCATATAATTACACACACAGTCAAAGACATTTTGTAGCAGAAACCAGATTGAATGTCAATCCCAGCTTCCAAAACCACACGGAGTTAAAACAAATTTTAGCTCCCATATTGAACTTTTCAAGCCACTTTTATTAATATGTGGAGCGATTATTGTTGACTGGACAAATTATTTGGGATGGAGTTTTTGCTGCAGCGCAGAGCTGGCAGTGCAGGATGCCAGACTCCACAGAGAACTGCAGTAAACCAATATATCTGTGCAAAAAAATATCTGGATTTTCAGAGATTGTTATCAAAAATAGATGCTGAATAATGGCTGGTTTGGCCAAGAACAATATGTGGTGTTCTCACCAAGGGGTTCCTTATTTCCCTGTGGATTTTTGGCCTCCCTGGGCCACTTCCCTCCTCAAATCCTTCCCGTGGAGGTGGCAGTGCCAAGTTTGATAGAACCCGTGGCTCTTGTGTGGAGGAGTTGAAAGCACAAGACAAATTATTGGAATTTACTGAGCAACATTTGCACTCTGGCACTGAAAGGGAAGAGCGGCTCCTAAAAAACAGCGTTGAACACATCACAATTATTAAAAACAATCAAGGCAATTAGAGAAAACTCAGCATTTAGAATATGAATATCCACTCCTGGATACCCATTGAGGAATTCTTTTTTTCCAGGCAATGTTTGCTGATGGATTCTGATGTCTCAATCAGGATTTCAGGACACAGATTCCTCCTCACAGCATTTGATCTGGCGTGTAAGGAGATATTTTATCACAGCCCTGTAACTATCGACTCCAGCTGATTATTTGCTTCAAGTTAAGCAGGAGCTTAACTCCTCTTGCTGGCTCTGACATGGACATTCCCACCAGTATAATATTCCCAATCCCTCCTGTTATTGCAGCATTCCCCATAACGGGAACCCCAATATTACCGAGGACTTTGGCAACCTTGGCCAATGTCAACAGAATGGGAGGTGCTATTTCATTAATTTCCCCTGACTTGGGACAAAAATAACTTCATCCATGTCCTGGTTTTGTGTTTCAACCTCCAGGAGAACGATTTTCTTAAAAAATAAAGAAATTGGTTACTTTATACCCCGGCTGGTTACATTAGACTGTAATTTCACAAGGCATCAGTGATTCCAGGGGCTGATTTTCTGACAGGCAGAAAAAAAATGACCACACATTTGCGAGCATCAGTAGTCACCTCTCCTCATGCATAAAGCACACGGACACATTTTTGGCCGTCGGGGTTTGAGCAGCAGAGCAGGGGAAGGAAGAGGCAGAGTTTGGGTGTTTTGGGTTCCTGATGATGAACGGGGGATCCCAGAGTGAGGACAGAAAAATGGGTCCCCGTGGGGCAGGGCAAGATCTCCTCTAATAACAGAATGAGTGAGCAAATCAGGGCAAGCACGGCTTTCCTGCTGCGGGGAGAGACCACAAAAAATGGGAGGGAAACAGGTGAGGGAGGGAGAATTCATTGCCCAGGTAGAGCTGGGTGTCAGCGTATTTATGGTTTGGTGTTTCCTGTATCTCCTCAGCTCCTCCTTAAGCTGATTTGGGAGTTTGGTCTTTTATTTTTATGGTGTTTGGTGAGGGGTTAAAATGAACCCTCAGGTCCTGTTTAAGCTGGATTTGGGGGTTTGGTCTTTTATTTTTATGATGTTTGGTGAGGGGTTAAAATGAACCCTCAGGTCCTCCTGAAGCTGGATTTGGGGGTTTGGTCTGTTTTTTTGGTCATTGGTGAGAGGCTAAAATGAACCCTCAGGTCCTCTTTAAGCTGGATTTGGGGGTTTGGTCTCTTTTTTTGGTCATTGGTGAGAGGCTAAAATGAACCCTCAGGTCCTCTTTAAGCTGGATTTGGGGGTTTGGTCTTTTTTTTGGTTATTGGTGAAGGGTTAAAATGAACCCTCAGGTCCTCCTTAAGCTGGATTTGGGGGTTTGGCATTTTATTTTTATGATGTTTGGTGAGGGGTTAAAATGAACCCTCAGGTCCTGTTTAAACTGGATTTGGGGGTTCGGTCTTTTATTTTTATGGTGTTTGGTGAGGGGTTAAAATGAAGCCTCAGGTCCTCCTTAAGCTGGATTTGGGGGCTCAGTCTTTCATTTTTTTAGTGTTTGGTGAGGGGTTAAAATGAACCCTCACAAGCCCTTCTGTTGTAAATCTGTAGCAACACAAATGTTTAAAATCCCCGTGTAATAAAGGCCACGTGCGCGACCCCGAAACTTTTTGCAACAACTGGTTTTCCATTTTTAATTTTTTTATATTTTATTGTTATGATTTTTTTAATGCTGTACAATCAGCAATAACACCACAATCACATGTTTGAAGCTGGTATTAATAATTTTACAGCCAGTAAACACCTGAAAGCTCTCCTCTTCCTCTCTTTATTGGCTCCCTGGATTTTTATGAGTGTATTGCTGCACATAACACAGAGCAGGGTGTTGCCATGTTGGGAAAGACCAGGTGCCCATCTGTTTCAAAATCGTTCCTAGAGTTAGGCTTGAAATGCTTTAAAATCATGTGGGGTTGAATTTTGACCCAGTTTTGCTCCCTGACCTCCACTTTGAGATGAAGGCAAAGCAGTTTGACAAAATGCATCCTGAGTTTTGGCTCTGTGAAGGATCCAGGAGACGAGCAGAGTGAGAGGGAGGAGAAGAATCCCTTAGCCTTACTTAGGGTGCTGTGAGAGGGTTGGGCATTGTTTGGGGTCACCCTTTCCCTTTCATTGTTTGGGGTCACCCTTTGCCTTTTTATTGTTTGGGGTCACCCTTTCCCCTTTCATTGTTTGGGGTCACCCTTTCCCTTTCCATTGTTTGGGGTCATCTCTTCCCCTTTTATTGTTTGGGGTCACCCTTTCCCCTTTCATTGTTTGGGGTTACCCCTTTCCCTTTGAATTGTTTGGGGTCACCCTTTCCCCTTTCATTCGTTGGGGTCACCCTTTCCCTTTTCATTGTTTGGGGTCATCTCTTCCTCTTTTATTGTTTGGGGTCACCCTTTCCCTTTTCATTGTTTGGGGTCACCCTTTCCCTTTTCATTGTTTGGGGTCATCCCTTCCCTTTCCATTGTTTGGGGTTCCCTTTTCATAGTTTGGGGTCACCCGTTCCCTTTTCATTGTTTGGGGTCACCCATTCCCTTTTCATTGTTTGGGGTCACCCTTTCCCTTTTCATAGTTTGGGGTCACCCTTTCCTTTTTCATTCTTTGGGGTCACCCTTTCCCTTTTCATTGTTTGGGGTCATCTCTTCCCCTTTCATTGTTTGGGGTCACCCTTTCCCTTTTCATAGTTTGGGGTCACCCCTTGCCCCTTTCATTGTTTGGGGTCACCCTTTCCTTTCCATTGTTTGGGGTCACCCTTTTCCTTTTCATTGTTTGGGGTTCCCTTTTCATTGTTTGGGGTCACCCCTTCTCTTTTCATTGTTTGGGGTCACCCTTTCCCCTTTCATTGTTTGGGGTCACTCTTCCCTTTCATTGTTTGGGGTCACTTTTCCCTTTCCATTGTTTGGGGTCACCCTTTCCCCTTTCATTGTTTGGGGTTCCTTTTTCATTGTTTGGGGTCCCCCTTTCCCTTTGGACTGTCCGTCCCTGTGGATGTGGGAATGTCCAAGGCCAGGCTGGGCAGGAACCTGGGCCCATGGAAGGTGTCCCTGCCATGGAACGAGTGGAAGGAGATGGGATTAAAGGTCCCGTTCCCAACCCAAACCATTCCATCATTCCAAGATCTCTTTCAGCCACCGTGGCAGGGAGGAAGGGCTGGGTGGGGTTTGCTCGGCCTCAAGGACGTGTCCAAGCCTGTCCCTGCTCCACGAGGGTCAAAGCTCATCCAAACCCTTTGCTGACCATGGATTCCCCCCAAAAACCAGGACTAGTGAGGGCTCAGAGCTGCTTTTGAAGGCCAATTCACTCATGTCCTCTGTGCCCTTTCCGTGGAACATACAGACATAAACATATAAATGTGTATTAAATATAATGTGTGCTAAAATGAAGGCTGTGACAGAGGGGAGAATTAAACCCAGGTCTCTCAAATCCCAAGTTAACCTTAACCACCGGATTATTTTCCTCTCTCGTGTGAATGCTGCCTGTGCACATTGTGTACAAATAGGAGAGAGATTTACTGGAGGAATAACCTCAGCCACAATAATCCACGTGTGCACACGGATGGAAATACACATACTCTCAATAGCAGCCTGCGAAAGCGTCGCCTCATAAAAACTCTCTGAACACTCAGTAAATTCTGGGCCAGATTTCAACTCGTGTTCCTGAGATAAGGACCAGAGGGAGGAGGAAGAACCAGACAGCAGCAATCCTTTCATCCCCCTGGCCACAGCTGGTGGGGCCGCTCCTTTCAGCAGATGGGAATAAAAATAGATATATTTACAATTTACAATTGCAGTTGGATGGAGAAAGAAGCAGCAGTGAACACAGAGCAGTCGTTTGCTAAACCCATAATAGTGGGGATTATGCAGCGCTGCTGCTACAATAACATTCGTTTGCTGTCAGCGCTCCTGTGTGAAAACAAATTAGCTGGATGATTAATGAACATCCCCAGCAGCATGTGGATTCTCCTCGGTGATGCTCCAGCCCAGTGAGGAACGTGCTGCTCTGGGCTGTCCCTGCTCTTTGTGCTGTGCTGTCCCCTCTGCACACCTGGCTGCCCCTGGCAAAGGGGGGCTTTGGCTCTTTTTAGGGGTTTTTAGGGCCCCTCAGTTTAGGGAGGAAATTGAGATGGTTGAGGGCATCCAGAGGAGGCTGGAGAGGGGCTGGGAACACAAACCCTGTGAGGAACCCCTGAGGGAGCTGGGGGTGCTCAGCCTGGAGAAAAGGAGACTCAGGGCTGCCCCCATCACTCTGCAGCTCCTGGAAGGTGCCTGTGCTCAGCTGGGGCTGGGCTCTGTCTCCAGCAGCACTGACACAACCAGAGCACACATCTGGCTCTTTTCTGGATGTCCCTTCCATGCCTGGAGCTCTGTGTCTGCCTTGCCATGTGTCACTCAGGGGGGAATTGTCACCACAACAGCTCTGGGACTTGGATTTGGCCAGCAGGAGCAGGGAGGTCATCCTTGCCCTGTGCTCAGCTCTGGTGAGGGCACACCCTGAGTGCTGTGTCCTGTTCTGTCCTCCTCATTTTAGGAGGGACATTGAGGACCTGGAGCACATCCAGAGGAGGCAACAGGGCTGGGGAAGGGCTGGGAACACAAACCCTGTGAGGAACCCCTGAGGGAGCTGGGGGTGCTCAGCCTGGAGAAAAGGAGACTCAGGGCTGCCCCCATCACCCTGCAGCTCCTGAAAGGTGCCTGTGCTCAGCTGGGGCTGGGCTCTGTCTGCAGCAGCACTGACACACCCAGAGCACACAGCCTCCAGCTGCACCAAGGGAAATACAGGCTGGAGAGCAGGGGAAAGTGTTTTACACAAAGGGGGATAAAGTTCTGGAATGTTCTGCCCGGGGAGGTGATGCAGTCCCCATCCCTGGGTGTGTTTGACAAAGCCTGGATGTGGCACTGGGGGCCAGGGTTTGGGTGAGGGGCTGGGGCTGGGTTGGACTCGGTGGTCTTGGAGGTCTCTGACAACCTGGGGGTTCTGTGAATTCTGGGATTCTGTGAATTCTGTGATTCCGTGAAATCGATGATCTTGAAGGTCTCTTCCAACCCAGTGATTCTGTGAATTCTGTGAATTTTGTGAAAGAGAAAACTGAGAGTCTAGAAAGAGGTGCTGAGGTGAGAAATGTCTCTGTGAGGTTTGGTGTGAATGGGTTTTTTTTCACTTTAATTAATCAATGCATGATTAATCCAGGAGCTGGGCTTCAGAAATCCTTGTGTGTCCCTTCCAGCTCAGGATATTCTGTGATTCTTTGATTCTACAAATGACCAAGGAAGAAGGAGGCCTTGGGTGTGAGTTGTTAGCCCAGAAAGGGTGGGCAGACAATTCCAAATGGGTGGGCAGACAATTCCAGATGGAGGAGCAGACAATTCCAAAGGGGTGGGCAGACAATTCCAAAGGGGAGGGCAGACAATTCCAAAGGGGTGGGCAGACAATTCCAAAGGGGAGGGCAGACAATTCCCAGCCTTGCAGGGGCTGCTGGATCTCTCCATGTTTGTATGGAAAGGTGGAACTGGTTTGGCTGTGAGCACAAAAACCCCAAAATGGTTTGGGTTGGAACCTTAAGGATCATCTTAGTCACGTTCAGGGACATCTTCCACTGTCCCAAGGTCTCGGGGTCTCTGCTGCTCACAGTGACCCCAAGATGTGTCACAAAGTCTCTTTTCCAGGCCAGTGGTCAAAGAAGGAGTCAGAACTCTTCATTCCTTGGTCTCAAGGTTGTTTATTGTTTCTTATCTATAAAATTCTTTCTCCTGTCCAGCCTAGGTCTGTTCAGCAGGACAGACAGAGGCACTCTGCCTGTCCCTGGGGTGGTGTTACCTTTTTATACTAAAACCAACATGTACAATATTTACCACATCTTTCCAATACCTCTCACCTCTGTTAGACACTGAGCTTCTGCTCTAAACCAATCCCAAAGTGCCACCATCACAGCAGGAGATGGAGGCCAAGAAGGAGAAAGGCTGGACACACCCAGATCCCTCCATCTTGCCCCCTGAACCCCCATTCTAAAAACCCCAAAAATCTTTTTTCCACCCCGTGATAAATTCACCATCATTCTACTTAAACTGTCGTGGCTTGTAATTCTTCACACAAGGTTGGTAATTGTTTTTTTCGAGGGTTGAATCAAAGGCACAGGGGTCTTGGGCTCTGTGCCAAGGTGTCTGAGCCCCCTGGGCAGGGGCTGGAGTCCTCCAGGGCAGCCAGAGGGATTTCCTGGGTGCTCCAGGCCCTGCCCAGCCTGGCCTTGGTGTGGTGCTGAGCCCTCCTGCAGAGCTCCCTCCTGGCACTCACGGGGTTAAGGGTGTTCTGTCTGTCCCGCACACGCTCACACGAGCCTCCAGCAGTTATATAATATAAAAAGGCTCTTTTCTCATATCCCCACAGAGCGCAATAGGACTCCACATATAGCACACCAAAAACGTAAAAAAAATAAAAGGAGCCCAAACACTGCCAAAATCTACATTTTCATTTGGCAAACCAGTTAAATCTATTCATAATCTGGTGCCTGAATCAGGTTTCAGACCAGACTAGACTGCCTTGGCTCCTGGTTTTTGTTGCTCGACCTGTCTCTGACTGAATTTAGCTATGATGTTACATCTTTAGCTGTAGAAAATTTCTAATAATGGTAGCCTGTTTTATTTTGCCACTGGAGGGTACAAGTTCCAGCATTTCCGTACCCAGGTCCAATTGGAGCCAGTTTTGGGCTTTTTTTTGGACAGAAACCTCCCTTGTTGCTTTGCACTGGTGTTTTTTTTTTTTTTTTAAACATTTTTTTTTTATTTTTAATTTTAATACTGTTCACCCTCACAGCTTCCAGGAGGCGAAATGAAAACACAGCAGATGTGAAATGTGCAGTGTCAAAAATCCACATTAGTTCCAGTCACCTGCCCCACTCCTCTGGGGCCCTTGGTGATGGGGATGGAGCCACAGATCCTGCAGGGTCCCTTGGGGCCCTTCCCCTCCTTGGGAGGCCACGGCTCAAAGTTTGATTTAGTTGGTGGGAATTAAGGTTAATTAGAAGTAAATGAATCCCTGTTTTTGGGCACAGCTCACAGGGGCAATGGGTTGGGAATCCCAAATTTCACTCCCTGTTCTTATCTCTTTCTTGTTCTTATCAAGGAAGCCATGGAGATGCTTCACTTCACTTCTGGTTGAACATCCCCCAGGATCTCAGGGGCTGCAGCATCACCCCAAAAATATCTGTATTCCCCTAAATCCTCCCAAAACCCCTCCAATTCCCAAGCACAAGGAAAGCAGGACTGGGAATTAGGGACAGGACCACGTGTCCCTAATTTGGTGGCATTTTGGTGGCATTTTGGTGTCTCCCAAAGTGACTTTCCCTGCAAGGATCCAGTTCAGCTTTTCTGTCAAACCTGCTGCCTGCTGGAACAGGAAATCTTTAGGGTTTTATATAGTGCTAATAGGCCACCAGAAATTTTGGCTATAGAAGTAACCCTACACAGAGAATTAGAGAACATGGACAGGATTCTTGTTTTAAATATAAAGATGTAAACAGAGGGATTCCTTCTCCCTCGGTAAATTAACCCGGGGTCTGTTTGGGCTGAGCAACCACAGGGAAATTAGAAAGGAGTAAAATCGTGGAATTTGTTTGGGAAACAAATTTTCTTTAATTTTATTTTAAGCATCTTGAGGAGAAGCGAGGCAGTGAGGGTGATTTGGAAGGCAGTTGTGAAGTTTTAGCTGTTAAAAGGACCATAAAGTGAGGTTGAGGCTGGACTTTCTTGGGTTTGATGCCTTTGTCTGCATCCAGAAGTGGTGAAAATTAACCCAGTCTGGGCAGAAATGAGGTTTCATCTCCAGGTGTTCCCTCAGTGATCAGGGAGGAGACTTCTTCATCCACCACACACTTATCCATGAATGCACCTTGGAGAATCCATAACAACATCCGTTTGTGTAATTATGGAGGGGTTTAAAGGAATTAGCACCCCAAACCCTGAACCCAGCTGGGGAACAGCCCCACCACAGTGCTGGGGGTGATGGAAAGGGCTCAGGGAATGATCAACACCACAGACGTGGATATCTGGGAACAAAAATGGATAAAAACATGGGACAAGGATGTCAGTTTTTAATTTCTTTTCTGCCCCTGTCAGGGTTGGAAATGAAGCTCACAAGATGGTGTTTTGTGTTCAGACTCAGGTGATTATTATTTCTTATCTATATTACAATCTCACACACTGTGAATTCTGCAGAATTTCATGAACAAACTAAAAATGGCCCCGCATCTCTCTCTACAGGGCCTTTTAAGGATAAACTGCCCAATTAAGAAATGACACCTCAATTATTTTTACTTTTAACCCAATAACCAACCACCCATGGCCCTGCAATGGGGACTTTTTTATCCAATTGCACAAAACCACCCAAACCCATGGAGAAGAAGGTGGAGAAGAAGGAGGAGAAGAAGGAGAAAAAGAAGGAGAAGAAGAAGAAGAAGAAGAAGAAGAAGAAGAAGAAGAAGAAGAAGAAGAAGAAGAAGGAGGGGAAGAAGAAGGATAAGAAGAAGAAGAAGGGGAAGAAGAAGAAGAAGAAGAAGAAGAAGGAGAAGAAGAAGGGGAAGAAGAAGGAGAAGGTGAAGAAGAAGGCACAGCCTCCACCCTAAAACCTCCATCTTGCTTTATACCTATTAATATATTCTAAATTCTTAAACTCTAGTTTTCCCCCCTGTGATATCACACACTTTTATTCAAACTCCACACCCATAATCTCAGTCCTATAATGTAATTCTGGAATCTTCTCCAGGGCCTCAGGTCAGTGCAGGGTTCTCTTGGGGATCAGTGCCTGGCAGCACAGAAATCCCAAATTTCTCAGCAGCATCCAGGGCTCCAGCAGAGGGAATGAGGGCAAAATGGGGCCATGGCATCACCTCGGATTTTTTTCCTCCCTGGTGGAGCAGGGAATTGTGTGGGGGCTCCTCTGGGGGGTTTGGGGAGTGGCACCCCCAGATCCCAACTGTTCCCATCAAGGGGACACAGTCTGGGGCTGATTTGGTCAATTTAGGGCAAAAGTAACCCAAAGAGGGAGCCAGGAGGTCGGGCTGAGCTGGGGAGCCCCACCCTGCCAACTTTGGGCGGGTTTGTGTTAAATTGGATGTCTGAGCATTTTTTATTTTTTTGCCCAGCCCTTCATCATTACGTGCTTGCATAGAAAATTAAATTACCACACCTTTAATGAACTTAATTTCCTAATTCTGACAGAGTTGCCACTGCCAGCGGTTCACTCCCTGCTTTTTTACACATTTGGGCTGTGTTTTGGTTGGGTTTTTTTTTTTTAAACCAGGCAGATCTCCGTGGCCAAACACTGGGCTCATTATTTCCTTTTCACTTAGCTGAAACAGAGTACGTAAGAAATTGCAATCAGTGCTATCTTAGAGCAGGGATTCCTCCAAAATTTCCACCCTGGGGGGAATGCAGGAAAAGCAAAACATTTCCTGACTCATCCCTTCTGATCCTCCAGCCTTCACCCCCTGGTCTCAGAGCTGACCAGGAGGAGATGCCATGGAGAAAACACAAATTTTGCAGATTGGTGCAAAACCAGGGCCTCGAGGCTCTGCAATGGTCAAGGCTTGGAGCTCAGCTCTGCCAGGCCAGTCTGGGGCAGCTCAGACCTTCCTGCTCCAGTCCTGATGAGCCCATGGAAACTTTTCCAGATGCTCCACAGGTTATTCTTCAAACACGTAAATTTGATTTAATTAAGTGAAACTGCTCTCAAAAGGCCAATTCTGCTCTCCAGTGCTGCTGGGAGGGGATATTAAAGGAGCTGCTCTGTTAAATTCCAGAAACTTGGGGTAATTTCAGAGTGTCCCAGTGTCTGCAGAGCCTTTCTGGCAGGTAATTGAGGGTTTTCTAATCAGGAATTTCTATTAGAAATTAGAAATTTAGATTTCTGATTGAAACAGGGCCATGTTGTAGGAACACCATGCTGAAGCAGAAAGCTGAGGCAGGGAATATTCCCAAACTGAACATTATTGATATAAAAAGGGTGGGAAGGGGGATTGTAAAAGTGTGAGGAATTAACACACGGGCTCCTTGAGCCCAGACTGATTCTCTGCTGCTCTGACTGCACCAGGGAGTTTATAAATCCTTCACAGGCTGCTTCAGGGACCTGTTCTCCAATCTGCCAAGGGGTTTGGAGGTGTGAATCAGCCACTGGGCTCCCCTGGATCCACTCATCCTGATTTGATTGGAGTTGAGGGTTCAACCCTAAGGCAGAACATCAGTCCCTGCTCCAACACTGCTCCAGAACCTCTCAGATTTTCATGGTCACAATCCTCATTTCAATTCCCAGCCCAAAGCACATCCACTGGCACTTTGCACCCAGGAGTCCCTGTGCTAAAATCATCCTTCATTTCCGAAGTGTCAGATTTTCATGGTCACAATCTTCACTTTAATTCCCAACTCGAAATACATCCACTGGCACTTTACACCCGGGAGTTCCTGTGCTAAAATCATCTTTTATTTCCAAAATCTCAGATTTTCATAGTCACAATCCTCATTTCAATTCCCAACCCAAAACACATCCACTGGCACTTTACACCCAGGAGCTCCTGTGCTAAAATCATCCTTCATTTCCAAAATCTCAGATTTTCATGGTCACAATCCTCATTTCAATTCCCAACCCAAAACGCATCCACTGGCACTCTACACCAGGTGTCCCTGTGCTAAAATCATCCTTCATTTCCAAAGTGTCAGATTTTCATGGTCACAATCTTCACTTTAATTCCCAACTCGAAATACATCCACTGGCACTTTACACCCGGGAGTTCCTGTGCTAAAATCATCTTTTATTTCCAAAATCTCAGATTTTCATGGTCACAATCCTCATTTTAATTCCCAACCCAAAACGCATCCACTGGCATTCTACACCAGGTGTCCCTGTGCTAAAATCATCCTTCATTTCCAAAATGTCAGATTTTCATTGTCACAATCCCCATTTCAATTCCTAACCTGAAACACATCCACTGGCACTTTACACCCAGGAGTCCGTGAGCTAAAATCATCCTTCATTTCCAAAATCTCAGATTTTCATGGTCACAATCCTCATTTCAATTCCCAACCCAAAGCACATCCACTGGCACTTTATACCCAGGAGTTCCTGTGCTAAAAATCATCCTTCATTTCCAAAATCTCAGATTTTCATGGTCACAATCCTCATTTCAATTCCCAACTCAAAACACATCCACTGGCACTTTACACCAGGAGTCTGTGAGCTAAAATCATCCTTCATTTCCAAAATCTCAGATTTTCATTGTCAGAATCCCCATTTCAATTCCCAACTTGAAACACATTCACTGACACTTTATACCCAGGAGTTCCTGTGCTAAAATCATCCTTCATTTCCAAAATCTCACCTACTATTCTGCAGTTTAGTTCCAATGTACTTCCAGCAAAGAGTTGGGAATAAGGACTGATGGAATTGTGCTCTCAAACTCTTAAATATGCAGGGGACAGTTTGTTCTTGCAGTCCAAAGCAAAAGAAACACAATCATGGAATCCCAGACTGCTCTGGGTTGGAACTCAGAGCTCATCTTGTTCCCCTTCCATGTCCCAGGGTGCTCCAAGCCCGGCCTTGGACACTTCCAGGGATGCAGGGGCAGCCACAGCTGCTCCGTGCCAGGGCACAATTCCTTCCCAAACCCCATCCAGCCCTGCCCTTGGGCAGCTCAGATTTGTTCTGTATCAACAACCGCCGGGTTCAAAGCACAACAGCCCTGCCTGGAGAGCCAGGCTTTGATTTTCCTGCCATTTCTCTCCTGAACTCGCCCAAAGCAGTGGTTAAATAATTGATGTTTACTCTCCTTTGACCCTGCTTTGGAGTTCTTTAAGATAAGGCCAAATATTGACAAAGCTGGAGCTGAGATTTCAGTACACAGATAAAAAACTTCGGTGTTGCTTAGGAGTGAAAAAAACCTGAGCAGCCTGGCTGTGAACTCTCTCTCAGGGTAAATAAATGGGGATGTGCTCCCTGAGAAATCCTGCAGATGAAGAAATCCGTGGTATTAAAGGGGAGCAGAGAGTTCCCACCTAAATGAAACACAGGATTAATTCTGTGTTCCTAATTTCATTAATTCCAGACTCACACAGGCAGAGGGGGATAAACCCAGGGACATTTACCTGATCATGGCTTTCTCAGGGAGGGAGGAATAAAGAAGTTTCTCCCACGGTTGGGTGGGAATATCAGAGCCAGGGGTGGCTGCCATATTGTGCCAAGCTCCAGCCCTACTTTGGGAAAGCTTTTAAACCCTGCAGCCTAATTGTGGTGCTGGAAATAGATCTTAAATGATTTAGAAATACAAACCACTGTTGATTGGAATATAAAGTTCGAGAAAACCTGGGTGAAGTTAATGGCTTTGTGAATGCCTCACGCTATTGTTGGTGGAAGCTTTTATTGCTCTTCTGACAAATTTGTCCCTTTTATCCCGTTCCAAGTCCCTCTGCTGTGCCTTGTGCCCAGAGTGGGGGCATCAATCCTTTCTGCTTTGAACAACTTGGCCGTGCTTTCCCTGCCTTTAAAGCAGCAGTTAGGGGAGCAATCCCAGCACCTTGAAACCCTTGGCAATCACCAAACACATCCCTTGATTTTGGTGCTTTTAGTCAGCGCAGACCTGCAGAAGCCATCGCTGAAAAACCCGCCCGATATCGATGGGAAACAGCAATTCCCAGCGGTGCAAGGAGCTCTTTATTTATTGATTCCCAAATCACCCCCTCCTCACTCCCACGTGCCCCCAGGGCTGTGATGTTCCTGCCTGGCCCCGAGCAGTGTTTACATCTGGGGCTGGCACCAGATGAATCCAGCTTTGCTGCCCAGCAGGATCAGGGAGCTGCGCGGTGACGGATCGCCATCGCCGCCGCCCCGTCCACCAGGACCCGTGAGCGCCCTGGGAAGGCTCCTCTGAGATTTCTGGAGCTGTTGTTTGTTTTCCTTGGATCACACCCTCCTGGGAGAAGTGATGCTGGATGCTTTTGCTATGTTGATGATGCAGGCTCGTTCCTTAAGTAAACCACGGGTGACTCGTGCCCCTGGCGCTGCCATCGCGCCGTCCTGCCCGTGAAAGGAGGGGATTTGTGCCTCTGCTCTGCTGGCTCGCCCTGAAACCCACGGGGTGGAAATCAACATCAGTCCCTCGCCGTTATTAACTACAAACTCCCCACAAAAAAATAATAAAAAAAAAAAGACCAAAACACCAACACAAAAATCAGAATTTTCCCTTTATTTCCACCAGCCTGAAACTACCTGAGTACATCGTGGAGGGCTTAGAATGTCCAGAAAGTTCCCAATACCCATAGAAAATGAATATTTTGATGGTGATTGTGGTTATTTTTGTTTATTGCTGTGCTAGTTTATCTGCTCTGGCTGTCCAGGACAGCACCACCTTAACCAGTGCTGGGGGATGTAAACCTGCATGAGGATTTTGGCTTGAGGAAAGTTTGTTTATCCAAAGAGAAATGATAGATTTATCATGCTAGATATGAACAAAATTCTTATAGAGTAAAGGAAAATAAATTAAAATCAATGGAAAGCGAGCTTTCCTTTTTCTAGAGATAAATGCAGACTAATTTAATCTGAATATATTGATGAGATATTTAAATTTGAAATCAGGGATTGTAATCCTGTCCAGCTGGAGTCAAAAGAAATGGAATCTTCTGCCAAATAATAATTTATAATAATTTATCCCATCCTAAAGAAAACCTGAGGGGTGAATCACCCTCTAAGACACCCAGAGTTCTCCATTCAATGGGCAGAAACTCTGAAATTGAAATTCATCTGAATATATAAGAAGTCCTTTAGTACAACATTGCTGATGACAAATAAAGTTTTAAATCAACAAGGAGTTTATTGCTCTTTATCTTATCTGTCCACACCATGCTCACATTCTAGTGATCCCAGGCATCAGAGTTTTTTCCAGAGAAGATAAATATTCCCTTCTCCTCCTCAAAACATAACTTCCCTCTGAGTTTTGCTTTATTTTATTCCTCCTGAATCAATAAAGTTGGAGATCTGATGGCTGCTCCATGAGATGGGGACTTGTCTGAGGTTCAGCAGCACTTCAGCCCTCCCCAGCTGATCCCAGTGAATCATTATTTGTTGTTATCCATAATGCAGTGTTTGCTTGTTGGCATAGAGATTATCCATAAAAATCCTGCTTCTCCCACCCACTCTGCAAGCAGGAAAGTGTTTAATGCAAGTGTTGGAAGGGACAGATCGATGACACATTGCTCTTGTCTTCATCTAGAATCCAAATAAAAGGGGAAAAATTCCCAACAGGCCAAAGCAATGAAATAAAGGCAGCAAGAAAGAGGAACAAAGGCAATGAGGGATAAGATTCTGCTCTTGTGACTGGCAACCACTTTGGAATAAAAAACATGAAAAACGGTGATAAAATGGTGCTGTGAAGTTGTAGGAGCATCAGATTTGTTGCTGACAGCCCCTGCATGGGGAGAGGTCACCACAGGAGGGTCAAATCACAGATGATTTTAAAAATTCCATTTCTTGGGGCAGTTTGGGCAACTCTGGGGGGTTTCTAGAAACAGAGGAGCAACACCCCCTGAGGTGTCTGAAAAACCCAAATCCCCTCAGCCACTTGAGGAATTTCTGCTCTTTGTGGACTTCTTTGTAGGCCTTCAGCTTCCCCCAGCACAGTGAGCCCTTACTTGGGTGTTTTAATGGGTGTTTTAAAATTTGTGGTTGTTTTTCTGGCCTGGAATTCCTTGGAATTTACTGGCCTGTGCATCGGGTGCCCCTGTCAGACCACAGGGAATTACAAACCCGCTGGCTCAGCTGATCCCTCCCAACCCACCGACCCCAGATTCCTCAAAACCAGAGGATAACTTGGAATTTTTAAAACACATAAAGCATCCCACGTGAAATGTCAGGTACGCATTCCCCCCAAAAAAACCCCCATTCTTTGGAGGGATGCAAATGCATGCAAATGAGCCCTTTGGATGAGGCAGGAGAATCTCTCCACCCACGGGGTGTTTGGGTTGAAAGCAATCCCACAGAAGGGGAGGCAAAGAGGAAGGTGGGCGACTCCTTGGACTCCTCAATATTTCTTTTCCACGGCGTGAATTTAGCTGAGCACACATTTTGAAGGGCTGCTCTGAGGCTGCTGCTGGGCTCTGCCAAACCCCCGAAATAACTCACAAACGTCATGGGCCGAGGGGTGGCTGAGCTGCCTCTGCTCAGTGCTGGGCTGGAAAGAGGGATTTGGGCCTGGGGAAAGCAGCACTTTTAATGTGGACACGCGAGCAGAGCAAGAAAAATCTCAGATTATTTCAACAGCAGCCGGGCTGGTGTTTATGGAAACCCAGTGGTGGGCACAAAACAATGAGGACATTCTTGTGGCTGCGAAGCTTTCATTTTGTGTTGTTCCTACTTGTTGATCTGGGTGAAAAGAAGTGGGAAGAAGCTTTATTTTTAAAAGAACAGATGTGTTTTAGAAGCAGTGGTTTCTTGCTCCCGGCCATAGTGGAATGAGGAGCTGCCAGTTCCTGAGGGCTGCCAGTTTGTGTGTGAGCTGTGCTTTCTGTCTTGTTTTATGAGCTAAAGGACAGAAATGGATGATTTTATCTCCTTTATTCTCTCGAGGTGTTTGGGTAGCTGCTTGTTTTAGGTTTTCTTTACCAAACAAGCCATAAAGATACCTGCAAGCCCTAAAGATACCTGCAAGTCCTTCCTCACTAAACAACTCCCGAAGATGCTGTGCTTTCTGTCTTGTTTTATGAGTTAAAGGACAAAAATGGATTATTTTATCTCCTTTATTCTCTTGAGGTGTCTGGGTAGCTGTTTTTTAGTCTTTCCCCCTAAACAAGCCCTAAAGATACCTGCAAGTCCTTCCTTACAAAACAACTCCCGAAGATGCTGTGCTTTCTGTCTTGTTTTATGAGTTAAAGGACAGAAATTGATGATTTGATCTGGTTTCTTCTCTCAAGGTGTTTGGGTAGATGCTTCTTTTAGTTCTTTTTTTACTAAACAAGCCCTGCAAGTCCTAGGGCTGAGCAGGAAAGGGGGATAACTCCCATTATTCCCCATGGGAGTGCAGCACTGTGCTGATCAAACCCCCCATCCATCCATCCGTCCCTGGATCCATCCATCATCCATCATCCATCCATCCATCATCCATCATCCATCCATCATCCATCCATCCATCCATCATCCATCCATCATCCATCCCTCCCTCCATCCATCCATCATCCATCATCCA
The DNA here is from genome assembly GCA_024362935.1 of Setophaga petechia. Lineage (NCBI taxonomy): Eukaryota > Metazoa > Chordata > Aves > Passeriformes > Parulidae > Setophaga > Setophaga petechia. The sequence goes on from JANCRA010000174.1 coordinate 481,640, forward strand.
TCCATCCATCATTCATCCATCATCCATCCATCCCTGGATCCATCCATCATCCATCCATCCATCATCCATCCATCCATCCATCCATCCATCCATCCATCCATCCATCATTCATCCATCATCCATCCATCCATCCATCCCTGGATCCATCCATCATCCATCTATCCATCCATCCATCCATCCATCCATCCATCCATCCATGGATCCATGGATCCATCCATCCATCCATCCATCCATCCATCCATCCATCCATCCATCCATCATTCATCCATCATCCATCCATCCATCCATCCATCCATCCATCCATCCATCATCCATCTATCCATCCATCCATCCATCCATCCATCCATCCATGGATCCATGGATCCATCCATCCATCCATCCATCCATCCATCCATCCATCCATCCATCCATCCATCCATCATCCATCCCCCATCCATCCATCATCCATCCATCATCCATCCATCCATGGATCCATGGATCCATCCATCCATCCATCCATCCATCCATCCATCCATCCATCATCCATCATCCATCCATCCATCATCCATCCATCCATCCATCCATCCATCCATCCATCCATCCATCCATCCCTCATCCATCCATCGTCCATCCATCATCCATCCATCCATCCATCCCTCATCTATCCATGCATCATCCATCCATCCATCCATCCATGGGACAGCATGGAATGTGGAATATTGTGATCTTGGTTGTTTCCTCCAAGAAATTGCCTCTCCTCTTATTCCTCGTGAAAACAATCAACCACCACACAAGCACAGCCTAAATTGGGTCTGTTACTGTGATGGACATAAAAAACATCAGAAATCCCCTTTTTTGTGAACATTGGAGCACCAGCTCCAGGCAGGGCACACCAGAGGAGTTCAGCAGCAAAACTCAAGCACAAATGAGTGCAAATTTATTTAAATGCACAAATGAGTGCAAACATATCTACAGATGCTCTGCTCTTTGTAGGCCAGTGGCTGAGGCACAGAGAGACTTGAGCTGGGTTTATTTTCCTGCACTTTGGCTATCTAAAAATTCAATACCTTGTCCAAACTTGTCATCTAAACTCTGTAATTAGTGGAGGAGACATATCCAGCAAACAATGCAGGGACAGCTGAGGGTGATTCAGCCTCCCTGGATTATCAGGGGACTCTGCAGAGCTGGGCTGGGCCAGAACCATCCCACAGCACCCTGTGCCTGCTGTTGTGTAAGATCCTGCAGTGCAGGTAGGAAACCACCCTGGGCTGGTGATTCTTCATCTTCTCTTCTGCAGTGTTTGATCCAAACCCCTCTGAGATGAGAAATCCTTGTGAGCCCAGTGCCAGTTTGGCAGAGCTCACACTCCTTGTCCTCCCTTGGCCCCCAGAGCAAACAGGGCTTGGAACCCAACTGGTGAAACAAAGTCTGGGACCAACCCACGTGGGCTTTTATTCACGTGAAAAAAATGGCAGCACATCAGCTGAAGTGCCACAAAGAATGAAAGAAAGAAAAAAAAGATTAATGTCACTTGGGGAAGAAAGTTTGGCAGGGTTGGATGTCAAACACAATAGGAAAAATCACCTAAGGTGAGGATCTATAGAAATTAATAATTAATCTCTTAACACCAGGCAGCTGCACGTACAGGTCTCCAGTGGCTGCCAAGAAGCAGATTTGTCCTGCAGTGCCAGCAGCAGGGAGGGGCAGTGTCCTTAGCACTGAGGAAAGAAATCTCTGTCATTCCTGGTGCCAATTCAATGGGGAAAACATCACTGGGATTTCTGCCCCATGAAAGGCAGAAATGTCCATTATTCAGTTTATTTCACACCCAGCCCTGTGCTCCTGGCTGCTCTGCAGAGGGCAGGCAGCAGGGACAGCAGAATTCCCTGCAGGACACGGGTACCCCAGCCAGGAGTGCTGCAGCAGACAGCTCCCAGCAGCCTGATGTGGGATAACCTCACTGGGACGGGGATTTCTGTCACTGGGACGGGGATTTCTGTCACTGGGACGGAGATTTCTCTCACTGGGACGGAGATTTCTCTCACTGGGACAGAGATTTCTCTCATTGGGATGGAGATTTCTGTCACTGGGATGAAGATTTCTCTCACTGGGACGGGGATTTCTCTCATTAGGACAGAGATTTCTCTCACTGGGATGGAGATTTCTCTCACTAGAACAGAGATTTCTCTCACTGGGATGGAGATTTCTCTCACTGGGATGGAGATTTCTCTCACTGGGATGGGGATTTCTCTCATTAGGACAGAGATTTCTCTCACTGGGATGGAGATTTCTCTCACTAGAACAGAGATTTCTCTCACTGGGACGGAGATTTCTCTCACTGGGACGGAGATTTCTCTCACTGGGACGGAGATTTCTCTCACTGGGATGGAGATTTCTCTCACTAGAACAGAGATTTCTCTCACTGGGATGGAGATTTCTCTCACTAGGATGGAGATTTCTGCCTCCATTCAGCGCCCTGGAGCTTGGACTGAGCCCTGGAGAGGCAGAGCACTGTGACCCTCCCAAGGGTGGTGCTGCCCATCCCCACGTCCTTGGGAGCCCTTGGAAGCCCTTGGGAGCCCTTGGGAGCCCTTGGGAGCCCTTGGAAGCCCTTGGGAGCCCTTGGGAGCCCTTGGAAGCCCTTGGGAGCCCTTGGGAGCTATTGGGAGCCCTTGGGAGCCCTTGGGAGCCCTTGGGAGCCCTTGGGAGCCCTCATCCCTCTGCACAGCACGCAGATGCTCTGCTGAGGTGACCTCAGCTCTCTCCAGAGAGAGAAATTTTGGAAACGCAGCCCAGACAGCTCCGTGCCTCCCCACGCACTGATACCGTGACAATTCACAGCTATTCCCGTGGAAAGCATCCAGCAAACCCCCCCTTCTCCCTGGAAAACAAACCAAAGCAGCTCCAGCCGCGGGGCTGGCACGCAGGGATGGCTTGGAGCCCTTTTCCCCCTCACTTCTCCCACTCGCAGATGCTGAATGGGATCCCAGTGTCCCGCTCAGCTCTGCTCTCTGTCAAAGCCTCCCGGGCAGGGGCTACTGCAGCTCTTACATTTCGCAGGCTCCGCTGCCCTGCCAGCTCACACCTTCTAAATCCCGGCTCTGTTTGCAGCGGGTGGGGCTGGCAGGGCCGGGCAGGGTTTTTTCTGGTTTTTCTAGCGAAGCTGCTTGCTGCCACCGCTTGATAGCAGCGGGCTCTGCAGGGCTCAGCAGCGCTGGGTTCGTGTGGAAGAGGTTTTACAGAGATTTCTGTGAGCCAGGAGTTTGATAAGAGGATCCATGTTCACCCTTGGAAGAATTTCCTACCAAGGTCGTTGACACAGAAACCAACAAAAAGAAAAGGACAAATAAGAGAAACCTGCACCTGCCTATTCCAGTTTGTCTTTCCTGACCAATAAGTGTAAACTCATGAGTTTTATAAGAATAAAAAGAATTCATGCTAGAATAAAAAAAGGTTTGAAGCCTTCTGAAAATGGAGTGTGTTGTTTTTTGTCTCAACTGTGACTGTCTCAACTACAACAGGTTTGCTCACAGGTTCTTCAGAGAAGTGGAAAATGTTTAATTGTGTATGGTGCTCCATGAGAAAGGAGAGTTCTGCTGCTGCTGAAATGCACTGAGAATATAAATTTGTATTTCTGTCCACCCTGGAAAAGAAAGAGGAGTAAAATACAGCCAGGCTATAAATGCAGGCCATAAATATCCCATGTACATGCATGTGATGATCAGCCTCTCATTATTTTAATTCACTTTATTCCAGCTTTTTTTTTTTTTCTCTCCTTTTTTCATGCCAGTTATTGCCAAAATTATGCATGAGGATGAAAACAGCACAAATTACTACAAGAAAATTTGGGAATCACAGAAGGTGTGGTACAGGGTGAGAAACACTGAAAGCAGTGGGCAGCTGCTGGGTTGGGTTTTTTAAAAATGTTTTTAGCATTTTTCGATGATGGAACCATCAAGTGAGCTGTGGAATCATCATCATCATCATCATCATCATCATCATCATCTCGGGATATGAAGGAGTGGAATTGAGCAGTTTGGCTGCTCCATCCCTGGATGTGCCCAAGGCCAGTTGGAGTGATCTGGTCTGTGGGAATTGTCCCTGGGCATGGAAGGGCTGGGCTGAGGTGGCCTTTGAGGTCCTCCCAGCCCAGCCCAACCCAACCCAACCCAACCCAACCCAACCCAGCCCAACCCAGCCAAACTCAACACAGCCCAGCCCAACCCAACCCAGCCCAACCCAGCCCAACCCAACCCAACCCAACCAAACCCAACCCAACCCAACCAAACCAACCCAGCCAAACCCAGCCCAACCCAGTCCAGCCCAACCCAACCCAAACCAACCCAGCCCAAACCAACCCAGCCCAACCCACCCCAGCCCAGCCCAACCCAACCCAGCCCAACCCAACCCAGCCCAACCCAGCCCAACCCAACCCAGCCCAGCCCAGTCCAACCCAACCCAACCCAGCCCAACCTAGCCCAGCCCAACCCAACCCAACCCAACCCAGCCCAGCCCAACCCAGCCCAGCCCAGCCCAGCCCAGCCCAACCCAACCCAGCCCAACCCAACCCAGCCCAACCCAGCCCAACCCAACCCAACCCAACCCAGCCCAGCCCAACCCAACCCAACCCAGCCCAACCCAACCCAACCCAACGCAACCAAATCCAGCCCAGCCAAACCCAGCCCAGCCAAACCCAACCCAGCCCAGCCCAACCCAACCCCTCCGTGCTCTGTTCCTGGTGGGGCTCTGCCTTCGCCCCCAGCCCAGCCGGGGCTGCAGGAGCAGGACAGAGCTGCTCTGCGTCCCAAACCCATTTTGGAGCCACCACCCAGCTGCTGGTGCCCCTCAAGCACCAACTGTGCAACTTCAGCCACTTTTGGGACATTTTCTCACATCAGCCCCTGAACAGGCAGCCAGAGGAGTTCTGGGAATCATCTCCCACCATCCTGGAGCTGCCTGTGCAGGACCCACCTCTGCTCTGAAGGAGGTTTGTGTTCCAAGGCTCTCCTTTGAATCTTAGACAGCCCTGCTAAGACGATGATCTAAACTGACCTAAATTCCAGGTCAAGCAAAATTTAGGTTAATTTCACTGATGTCATTTTCAAATTTTAATTGGCATAAACCCTCTGGGGCAGGGATTTTTCCAGGGAGTGCGTGTGCAAGTTAAATCCACTGATGGAGGCTCAGGCTGCCACTGAAATCCTGAATCCCAAACTTTTTCATATTTTCCCGTTTTGCCTTCATATCAGGGTGTTTCCTCCCTACAAATTCAGGGAATTAAAATGAGGCACCCAGGCTCCAAAGAGGGGGCAGAGGGGGTGATGCTAAAAGAGCCCTGCCAGGAGCAGCCATTCCTGCAGATTGAAAGATCAGGAAAACATAAATGCAAACAGAGAGCCCATTAAACACTGGTGGAAAAATGGAAGCCCTGGAATGTCTCCAATATAACTAAAAAGCAGTCCAGGACTGGAGTGATTCTGTGTTTGTTTTCTGTCCATTTTTCATGGTTTGCTCATTGTCACTTCGAACTCTTCCAATATCATTAATACAGCTGACCAATGTTATTTCTAAGAAAAATATTTTCATTTAAAGAAAAAAAATAAAAGAAGGACGTTTTCCTGAGAATAATTTTTCTAAGTGTGGTGATATATTGTTGAAATAGTCCTTTTTCTATAAACAATTGACTTTTTTTAAAAAACCCATGTTTATTGAAAAATTTACTGGAAATATTACCAAATCTTCGTCAATGAATTGCATTTGTAATATTTTTATTTCACAAAACCCGTTGGAAGGGAGTGTGAAGCAGGGCCATCTGTGACAGGATAAATCCAAGCAGTGCAGCTTGTGGAGCACAATAGTTCATGTTTTAAGGGTTTGAGTGGTTCTAAAAACCATCCCAGAAATCCACACTGTTTACAGGACAGGGGCTGATGAGGAGGAGCTGCTCAGCAGAGCTTTGTTCCAAAAGGGATCTCTGTGCTCCTGTTCTTGGAATTGTTGGGTGGATGGATTCTTCTGTCCCATCTCTCCATCCATGTTCCTCTTTTCCCATCTCAAACAAAAAAAAAATAGCACCAAATATGCCCAAATATCCCTGGTTAACCCTTTACGCAGCATGCTTTTGTCTTCTGGGTGCTCAACTCCACCTCTGGACTAATTAAACTCCTAAAACTCTTTTCATATTAATCTCATGGGAAGATTGAGAGGGTAACAGGAGATTGAGGCACATTGGGGTGGACAGACTGAGCTTCCAAGAGACCCAAAATCTGGACAAGGAGATGGAGAAGTACCCAGGAACTTCCAAGACCCCCAAAATCTGGACATGGAGATGGGGAAGCACCTGAGAACTTTCAATACCCCAAAATCTGACAGGGGAGATGGAGAAGCACCCAGGAGTTTTCAAGACCCCCAAAATCTGCACAAGGAGATGGGGAAGGACCCAGGAGCTTCCAAGACCCCCAAAATCTGGCAGGGGAGATGGAGAAGCACCCAGGAGCTTCCAAGAGCCCCAAAATCTGCACAAGGAGATGGAGAAGCACCCAGGAGCTTCCAAGAGCCCCAAAATCTGGACAAGGAGATGGGGAAGCACCCAGGAACTTCCAAGAGCCCCAAAATCTGCACAAGGAGATGGGGAAGGACCCAGGAGCTTCCAAGAGCCCCAAAATCTGCACAAGGAGATGGAGAAGTACTCAGGAGCTTCCAAGAGCCCCAAAATCTGCACAAGGAGATGGGGAAGCACCCAGTGCCCCCTGGGAGCGAGGTGGGACAACCCCACTGGGTTTAGCTGTGACCAGGGAAAAGAAAATTGAGGAGCAGCCAGGAAGAAATGACAAACAAGGGATGAATTGTGAGGAGTTTGGGGGGGGGGAAGGAGGTTCCTCAGTATTAAAGAAATATGTTAATCACGGTAACAGCTTAATTTACAACTTAATGTGTGTAATTACAACTGTGCTCTTCCCCCACCCTGGCAGAGGTTAATTTTGTGTGTGCACATTCAATATTCCCTTGCCAGGGACACGGGGCACTTATTGACACAGATGCAGAGCACTTGAAGGCGGGAGGGGAGGGGGAAGCTCTGGAGCCAGGACCCAGGGCCCAGCCCCACGGCGATGGTAATTTGTGGTTTTTCCTCCAACGTTTAGTAGCCACAAAGAAGCCTTAGAAATTTCTGGTCAGAACCAGGACTCCCCTGTTCCTCTGCAGACGAAACACTGAGCCCTTACACTCCAACCCAATAAATATTTCATCTGGTTTGGAGGGAGAAGGGGTGGAGCCGGGCAGAAATTGTGTTTCACGAATGCAAATGACAGCTCAGACCCTCCAAGAGCCAAATCCTGCCTTGCCTCCCACCCCTGAGTGTGGGCAGGGGCACGGGGGGGCTGTGGGGACAGGGACAGGTGAGGTCCAGGTGATTTGGGCACTGTTGGACACCACGGACACGTCCATGGGGCTCTCCTGGAAAAGCACAATAAAGCAGAGAAGCCACAGCAGGAACTGAATGTGAAAAATGTTACACAGAGGGGAAACTCAGAACCTGGTCTGGAAACATCCCAAATGCATTAAGAGACAGAAAGATAAGTTTAAAACACGCTTTGCTCTGCCCTCCTCATCAATAAGCAGTGGACAGATTTCTGATTATGCATTTATTTCTCCTTCTCCCATTTTAGTCTTTGTTAATCAGTTTTTGGTGCCAAGCTGGAGCTTTGCCCTTAAATCTGATCCTCCCTCCTCGCCCTCCTGAAGGCACTGCTGGTTCCAGCAGACCTTGAGATGGTGACTCCTTGAGCAAAGAGATGGGGGACAATCTTTGGAAGAACCTGGACACCATCATTCCTTTGGGAAGTCCTTGGGATGCAAAGCACAGCCTCAGGATTCCATCCAGCAGGAGACAATTTAATTTAAATGAAAAATTTCATTTTCTATATTAATACAGCAATTTGAAAAAATTCCTGAATGGTAGGTCGTCCATCCAACCATTCTGATCAAATCAGCTCTGATAAAGAAAAAGTTTGAAATCAAGACACAGAGTTAAGCAGAATCTCCATGAGTTGTTGAGCTGGAAGGGAGAAGAAAATCCAGACCTGCTGAATCCAAAGCAAAGAGAGATGGACATGGGAATTTGTAGGAGGATTCTGTTCCCATAGCCCATAAGCACTGCAAGGAATAAATCAGGGGCAGAATTTATTTAGGGCAGGGCTCTGATCTCCTGTAAGTGCTTTTAAGGCTGAAGGGAAATGCCCACACCGCTCTCCTGTCGCTGCCCTCTGAGGGATTTATATCCAGCTTTTAAGAGTTGTTCCTGAGAGGAAGATTTAGTTCCTGTCCCAGCCCATCCCAACCATCTATAACTGATAAAATTCAGGGCATGCTCAAGTTTGGAGTGTACAGGAGGTGATCCCATAATTCTGGAGAGCTTCAGCTGCTCTCCATGAGCCCATCCCACTCCATGACTCCATAAACAACTTCCACAACAGGAAAATGCAGTGAAAAACAAATATTCAGGAACAGAAACTGATGCACTGTGATCAGAGGAGTCTTTCAGGAAATGACACCATTAATACCCCCCAAAGATTTAATGTTTTATCCTTTCTTTAAACTCCAGCTGGAGTTTAGATTCACACAATCATCTAGATTAAAAAAGACCTCAAGATCATCGAGTCCAACTGTGATTGATAACATGAAGATTAAAAAAATTGGCATCTGGTTTGGTTTGATGTTGATACCCGATTTACCATCTTTTCTATTTTTCCTAACAGGAGCCAAAATACATAAAATTTCTACAAACTGCAAACAGAAAGTGGAAATGGTTATAAAGAGACCACCAAGCTTCATTATCTGAACTTGTAAAAAAGCATGAACAGAACGGAAAATGTTCAGAAACCTGAATAAAACTCAGTGGTTCAGCTCGGTGATTTTTTACTGCCTTTGGAAAAAACTTCCAGATTGACAAGGTGACAAGAAAAAACAAATCTTGCCCATATCCCCTCAGTTTGAGGGAGTTAAGAGATATCTAATGGAGCAGGGAAAGTGATTATTATATTTTAAATACTGGGTTTTAATACCGATGGGGCGTCTCAAATGGAATGAAAAGCAAGGCTGAAACTGGAAATAGACATTACTGCGAAAATTCATGAGAAGCTGCAAATATCAGCCTGTTTAAAATGATAATAAATCAGCCAGGATCCTGAAGCGTATTTATTATGCTTGGAATTAGCAATAATAAAACCAGAGCTCCTGCGATGGCCACGGCGGAATGGAACGGGAACGAAACGAACTCCGCGCGTCGATTTCGCGCTTTGCGCATTGTCACGTTTTGGGACCCAGGGCACTTCTGGAGCTCCCCCAGCCCGAGGAGCTGCAGTGGGTGGCAGTGGGGGGTACCTGGGTGTGGTTTTGGGGTAGTTGGTGAGGTTTGGGGTGGTTGGAGGTGATCCTGGCACTCCCGCTGCGTGTTCCCAATGAGTTAATTTCGAGCTTTGTGTATTGTCCCATTTTTGGGGCCAGGGCTCTTCTGGAGCTCCCCTGGCCTGAGGAGCTGCAGTGGGTGGCAGTGGGGGGTACCTGGGTGTGTTTTTGGGGTGGTTATTGTCTTTTTGGGGTGTTTGGAGGTGATCCTGGTGCTCCCTCCACGTGTTCCTGATGAGTCAATTTTGCGCTTTGTGCATTGTTGGATTTTGGGACCCAGGGCACTTCTGGAGTTCCCCTGGCCTGAGAAGCTGTGGTGGGTGGCAGTGGGGGGTACCTGGGTGTGTTTTTGGGGTGGTTGGTGTGGTTTTGAGGTGGTTGGTGAGGTTTGGGCTGGTTGGAGGTGATCCTTGTGCTCCCTCCGCGTGTTCCTGATGAGTCGATTTTGCGCTTTGTGCATTGTCACATTTTGGGACCCAGGGCACTTCTGGAGCTCCCCCAGCCCCAGGAGCTGCAGTAGGTGGCAGTGGGGGGTACCTGAGTGTGGTTTTGGGGTGGTTGGTGAGGTTTTGGGGTGGCTGGTGAGGTTTGAGGTGGCTGGAGGTGATCCTGGCGCTCCCTCCGCATGTCCCCAATGAGTCAATTTTGTGCTTTGTGCATTGTCACATTTTTGGGCCCAGGGCACTTCTGGGGTGTCTCCGTCCCAAGGAGCTGCAGTGGGTGGCAGTGGGGGGGTACCTGGGTGTGTTTTGGGGTGGCTCGGTGTGTTTTTGGGGTGGTTGGTGTGGTTTTGGGGTGGTTGGTGTGGTTTGGGGTGTTTGGAGGTGATCCTGGTGCTCCCTCCGCGCGCTCCCAATGAGTCAATTTCGCGCTTTGTGCATTGTCACATTTTGGGACCCAGGGCACTTCTGGTGCTCCCCTGGCCTGAGGAGGTGCAGTGGGTGGCAGTGGGGGGTGGCTGAGTGTGGTTTGGGGGTGGTTGGTGTGGTTTTGGGGTGGTTGGAGGTGATCCCGGGTCTCCCTCCAACCACCCCAAATCCCTCAGGTGATCCTCCCTCAGGTGCTCCCGATGAGCACGACATGTCCCACGTGTCCCACGTGTCCCACATGTCCTGGAGCCAAGGTCACCCGATGCTTCCTCAGCTCTGCATTTTTCAAAGCCAGAGTGGTTTCAGGGTCCATGAATAACTCTCCAATGAAACGTTCCAAAAATACACCCGCATTTCCATATGCTGGTTTATCAACCTCTTTCTATTTTTTTCTTCATAACCTCGATATTTTTGTGATTTAAAAAAAAAAAAAAATTAACTTTGTTTCATGTCCTTTTACCTCCTGAAATCCCAGAGTGTGGTTCTGCAAACCTTCTCACCTATTCACTTTCTAATAAAAAGAAAAAAAAAGTAAATATTTCAAGACAACTCCACAACTCCTTGAAGGAATCTCCCATTGGGTCAGCCTCAAACAAGGCCACCTCCAAGACATAAAATACTCCCCAAAAATCTGTTTTTGAGGAGACTCATCCAATTAATTTGAAGTGCCATTAGCTGAGAAGAACCTGGGTGTGATTTAAAGCTGAATTTTCATGTTTACCACTTGGCTGGGGCAATCTCATGACACCCTCACCAGATGATTCTGACATCATCTGAGGCAGAAAATGGATGAGCAGGAGCCTCTCTGGAGGAAGAAACATCCTGTTTTTTTCAAGCATCCCAAAGAGTTCCAGCCTCTGTGGTTAGTGGAATGTAAGCAAATAAATAAAAAGAAAACAAATCAAATGATTTCCTATAGGAATTCTTCCCACCCTAAAGGCAGCACTAGCAAACATTCAGTAAACAGGAACTGGCAGAAACATCCCCAGAATCCAAATGGATTTTTATTTATCTTCTCCCCTGCATGCTTGGGGAAATGCTGATAGAGAAGTGCAGGTAACAATTTTAATGAGCATTAATTTTTTGCCTATTTGTATTCCAGGTCTGAGTTGGTTTTTCTTAATAAACGCTCCTGCTTGGCTCCCTCACTGGGGCTCACATTCAAACCAGGCTGGACAAGGTTTCAGGTGAGTTTTCTCTCACTTGAGTGGAAAACATGCCCCAGAATCTGGTTTTGATGGGACTGAGCCACTTCAGCTCTAAGTTTGCATTAAGGGTTTCATTAATTAACATGAAATGTGGGGTTGAACACTGGCTGGAGCCTCATGGCAATAACACAGAGCCCTGAGTGCCACTGAGCTGCACTCTCCACACTTGCATGGGGTTTTAATTGTGGTTTATTCAATGTATTCATTTATCAGGGCATGACACTTAATCAATAATTTATGTATCTATTTTTTTAAAAAAATGTAATCCCCAGTATGGATGCATTGGTATTAATTATTGCCAGCGGGGGTGAAATAAAAGGAGCTTTTTGAAACCAGGGAACAACCCCTGAGCTCCCAGGCCCCCAGGTGACTCCACGGTAGCTTGGGACAGGGATGAAATCCTGAAATACAGCACTGGGACAGGGAGACAGAGCCATGAAAGGAAAAACAAACACTGGGGCAGAACTGGATGAGCTGCCCACCCTGTGCCTGCCCCAGACCCCCTCACTCCTCTGGGAACCTTCCAACCCCTTCTCCAAGGCAGTTCCATGCTCATTATTTGTCAGATTCATTAAACAGGATTTAATGCACTCGTTGTCTTCCTGTCTCATCACCATTAACCTTTTCAATCCAAAATACACCCAATTTTGGTGGATAATGAACTCCTCCTCAAGGATTTCAGGTCCATGTGCTGCTTTGACATTTCTCCACTGCCCGCTTGAGATCCACACCAGTTTCACCCAGTGCAGGTTTGGCCTTTTTAGGAGGAAACCTTCCACACCAGGATAAATTAAAATCACTTCAAATATCACACAGAGAGGGACACACACACCCAATAAATAAAAACCTGGATGTTTTTTAGTAATTCCTGCCTGGAGTGAAGCTGATCTAGAAGTGCTGCAATTTTGCTCTCCAATCTCAGATACAAACTTAATCCAGGGCTGAACATTGCCCCTCAGAGATGGATGTGGTGGTAGAGGCAGCCGTGGGATGTGGTGCTGCCAACTCCACTGCCTTCAGCCTGAGTTTAAGGACATTTTTGGAGGTAGGTCCCAACTTTCCATGAAAGGGAAAAGCCATTTGTCTGTCTGTAAGGAGAAGCGAGGCATGAAAATACAGCCTTTAAAAAAACACCATTTCAAACCAGTCTCAGATTTCAGCTGGCTCCTGAGCCAACGCCGTCCTCGGAGGGAGCCTGCTCTGAGTCTTGTTCCTTGCTGAATTAGGAGGGCTCTTCCCATCAGCAGGCTTGGGAAAGCTCCAGATCCAACATCCACCTCGTGGGTTCTCCGTGTTTTAAAATGCTCCTGTAAAATTCACAGAATCACAGAATTTATAGAATCACAGAATCAATCACAGAATCATTCACAGAATCACAGAATTCACAGATTTTGAAGGATCAATCACAGAATTCACAGAATCCACAGGATCACAGAATCAATCACAGAATTAACAGAATTCACAGAATCCCAGAATCCACAGAATCACAAAATCACAGAATCCCCAGGTTGTCAGAGACCTCCAAGACCACCGAGTCCAACCCAGCCCCAGCCCCTCACCCAAGCCCTGGCCCCCAGTGCCACATCCAGGCTTTGTCAAACACACCCAGGGATGGGGACTCCACCACCTCCCCGGGCAGAACATTCCAGAACTTTATCCCCCTTTGTGTAAAACACTTTTCCCTGCTCTCCAACCTGTATTTCCCTTGGTGCAGCTGGAGGCTGTGTGCTCTGGGTGTGTCAGTGCTGCTGCAGACAGAGCCCAGCCCCAGCTGAGCACAGGCACCTTCCAGGAGCTGCAGGGTGATGGGGGCAGCCCTGAGTCTCCTTTTCCCCAGGCTGAGCACCCCCAGCTCCCTCAGGGGTTCCTCACAGGGTTTGTGTGTTCCCAGCCCTTCCCCAGCCCTGCTGCCTCCTCTGGATGTGCTCCAGGTCCTCAATGTCCCTCCTAAAATGAGGAGGACAGAACAGGACACAGCACTCAAGGTGTGCCCTCACCAGGGCTGAGCACAGGGCAAGGATGACCTCCCTGCTCCTGCTGGCCAAATCCAAGTCCCAGAGCTGTTGTGGTGACAATTCCCCCCTGAGTGACACATGGCAAGGCAGACACAGAGCTCTTGGCGTGGAAGGGACATCCAGAAAAGAGCCAGCTTGGTTGAAATGTGAACATTTGGCTCCTCACCCCATTGTCATTCCTTCTTCTGTCTCATGGATGAGTGGTTTCCACTGGGGGGGATCCCTTTCATGTCTCAGCATCACCCCAAGGTGCTCCCACCTCCCCATGACCAACCCAAACCCCCCTGCTGAAGGCACCACTGCCAGCCTGTCACAGACATCCTTTATGAAACATCCTTTCCTTAGGATTTTTTCCTCCTGAGAAGCTGAGAGGTCTCAGGAACAAAATGTAAACATTGATTATCTGCTGCTGTGGAATGCAACAGGTGGATCTGGGATTGGTCTCATCTGGTTGTTTCTAATTAATGGCCAATCACAGTCAGCTGGCTCAGACACAAAGCCGAGCAACAAACCTTTGTTATCCTTCTTTCTTATTCTATTCTTAGCCAACCTTCTGATGAAATCCTTTTTACTATTCTTTTAGTATAGTTTTGGTGTAATATATATCGTAAAATAATAAATCAAACCTTCTGAAACATGGAGTCAGATCCTCATCTCTCCCCTCATCCTGGGACCCCTGTGAACACGGTCACACCAGCCAAACACCCTGAGCCCAGCAACAGCTCCCACCACCCTCCCCTGCCTCAGTTTAGGGGAAAAACCTACAGGTTCAGGCTGGTGGGGGATCTTTTCTGGATATTATGGCCACAAGCTGGTGGGGCACTGCAGGATTTGCCTCCTTGTGAAGCAAGAGCTGGAATTCTGTGCTAAAACCTTCCCAAATTCCCTTCTCCAGCATCTGCCCAGCTCTGGTTTGCTGAACTCACCCTTTGGCTGAGGTGATTTATGGTCCCCAGCCATCCCAGCTCCATTCCCCACTGCTGGGAGGTGCTGGTGCCCCCAGCCCCATCCTTGACAGCACCTGGGTGGGATGGGAATGGCTTTTTCCAAACAGTTCCTCCTCCTCAGATACGCTCTGCACATCCGTGTCTGGCCAGGAGCTCAGCCATTTATTTTTCCTCTCCATAGGCATGTTTGGAGCTGTGGGTGGCCCTTCTCTCCTGTTTAAAATAAAGAAGCCAGGGGGAAGCTTTGTTCTTTGCAGGCTGGAAAGTCAGAGCATCTGTCCTGTGCTGGGTGGGAGAAGGAAGCAGCAGAGCTCAATCTGATGGAAATTTCCCCACCTGGATTTTTGTTTTGCTTGGGTTGAAGGAAAGAGGAACACGAGGCAAAAAGAAGACAAATTTGCAGAAGGACAGGATCAGCAGCTCCAGGTGATGGAAATGCTGTGAATCTGGATAATCACAATACTGGAATTCTAGTTTCTACAGATGATCAGAAATTGAAAGTATTTGATATCATCTCACCGCTCCTGAGTGGCCTCAAGCCAAGTTTTATTGGATTAAATATTCCTGGAGCAATCAGCCCAGTTAAAAGACATCTGCAGGGTCATTCAAGGCAGAATGTGTTTCATTCTATAGTAATTTTAATAGAAAAGAGGTCTCTTTAGAACTTCTCTCACAGTTTGCTTCCACTTTTACTGTTTGAAGCATGAAATAGTCCCTTTAATCATGGCTGCCAGCCCCATTTAAAGCAAAACAAGCAGAGCTAGAAGAGTAATTTTTAATTTCACTATTTTTAAAAATATCCTGACATTTTGCAAAGCCATCCTGGCAAACTGGGAGACACCAAATTCTCTGAAAAAAATGACTGTGAGCAGCCAAGCCCAGTCCATGGGCCATGAAGGACTAAGCCACCTCATCGATCCTCCCAGCCCAGGACAGCTTGGGTTTCTGCCTCCCCTTGCACCTCTGAACCTCGTCATAAATATTAATATTCCCCCTCTGTAGGAGTTTGTAGGAACGGGTGGGGGGGTTGTACGGTTGGGATGGACGGAGATGAGAGATCTCTGCAGCCAGGGCTGGAACTTGGGGTTTATTGCGAAGGGCCTGGGTGCAGGGCCCTGCTGGGATTTGGGGTTTATTGCAAAGGGCCTGGGTGCAGGGCCCTGCTGGGATTTGGGGTTTATTGCAAAGGGCCTGGGTGCAGGGCCCTGCTGGGATTTGGGGTTCATTGCAAAGGGCCTGGGTGCAGGGCCCTGCTGGGATTTGGGGTTTATTGCAAAGGGCCTGGGTGCAGGGCCCTGCTGGGATTTGGGGTTTATTGCAAAGGGCCTGGGGGCAGGGCCCTGCTGGGATTTGGGGTTTATTGCAAAGGGCCTGGGTGCAGGGCCCTGCTGGGATTTGGGGTTTATTGCAAAGGGCCCTGCTGGGATTTGGGGTTCATTGCAAAGGGCCTGGGTGCAGGGCCCTGCTGGGAGCTGCAGCCACAGCTCAGAGCAGGCCCGAGAGAAGAGAGGGGTAGAACGTAAGAGAGTAAAGGGGTGAGAGCTAAGAGTGTGGGAAGAAGTGGAAGAGTGGATGCAGTGGAAAGAGCAAAGAGAAGAGAAGGGAAGGGAAGAAAAGTGTGGTCGAAGTTCCCATTACAATACAACAAATCATCTTCTGTGTTGAATATTCTAATTCTCACCAACTAATCTAGTACAAGATACAAATCCTATAGCATTTCCATACAACCTATAAGAATCACTACATTACCATACTGTGTTACATTTTAAACCCTAAAAACTCCTCTTTGGGCCCCTTCTGCCAAGCTAGCAAAGTCTGCTTTGACCCTTGGACCTGCCTGCAAGCAGAGGGTGTTGTTCCATCAAAAGGGAATCACCTTCAGCCAGCCACACCATTGTTTTCCAGTAACTAAGGGATCTCAAGACTTGCTTTCATTTCAATCTCACTTATAGTTTCTATATTCTCAAAATCTTTTGCCAAGCAATCATATTTATAAGGCTCTCCTGTTTCATGTACTCCAACACCCCTCTGCAGTGGAAATCTGTGCAGGGCAGGGACATTTATGACTTGTGGTGGGATGCTGGACAGCACCAACACCCCCTGGGCAGGGAGGGCATCCCAGCCCCTTCCCTCACCCTGTCCCTGCTGCAGGAACCACTCCTGGGTGTCTCTGGACCTTGCAGCTCAGGAACAGCCTGCAGTGGCCCTGGCCCTTGATTTACACAGTGCTGCTTCTATCACTGCTTAACTCATCCCCGTGCATCCACTGCAGAGCCCATTTTCCTGCCTGGAATTTCATTCCTGGCTAAGGAACGGCCGGAGATGCTTCATTACTGCCTGTCTTGAAGCAGGAGAAGAGCCTGTTTTGGAGCTGGTGTTTTGCAGGTCATTAATCCCAGCCCTGGATGGGAGCCTTTAGCTTTTGACCTCCCCTGTGACCGAGTTATTTACTGCAGACGACAAATGGTTATTTTTCAAGAGTTGTTTTCAAAAGGTTTTTTCCCCGTTTTGGAGTCTTTGTGGGGCATTGTAGGAACCCTCATGGTTCCCCTGTCTCGTATCCTTAATCCACCCTGAAAGATATACAGGGCACTTTAGGAATGACTCATGCCAGGGTAAGAGGATGGTTATGCAATATCCACATTATTCCCATTATTTCTTGGATGCCTCAGTCTCATAACTCTGCGTGGTCTTAATAGTGAGGGGGAATTTGAGCTGCATAACATCCACAGAAAATCTCCGAGAGTTTACTGATACAGTTCCCAAATCCAGTCCATGTCTATGATCAGCACTAAAAACGGGCAGAAAATCGGATATTTAGGGTTGAAAATTGGATATTTATTGTGATTTATTGCACGTGTAAGTGTATCCTGCAACAAATGAACACGGCTTCATTAAATCAGGATTTTAAAGTGACTCCCTGGCAGGACTGATAATTGATGTCAGCAGATAAAGGGGTGAATTCTGATCTGAAAAATTACTGGGGAGGGTGGGAGCTGAATCCCACCAGCCCAGGAGCTGCTCCCTCAGAGGGAAGGGGGAAACTGGGAGCAGGGAGATGAGGAACAACCAGCCCAAGATGAAATTCCCATGGGAAGGAAGCAGGAGGAGATCCATGCACACCAATGGTCAGTTCTCCCTCATTTTCCACCTCTTTGGTTGTGCCAGTCCATGTCCATAGCTGTAGGTGTTCCACAGAGCCAGGACAGCTTTCCTGGGGCTGGAACAATCCCTGCACTGCTCAAACAACGCTCAGCCAAGCTCAGGACAGAGCGAAAATTAAAGAGGACGAGGTGACAAACACAAAGTCCCCCCAAATGATACTCCCAGCTTAAATTTCCATGGCTTGATCTGTGTTTTGGCTGAGCAGGGAAGGCCTCCACGGTGGCCTGTTGGTTTAGTGGTTGGAGGATGACATAAAATAAAAGGCCTGGGTTCAAAGGGCCTGGCTGTTTACGGGAATCCCACCCCCCGAGCCCTGGCAGGAGCGTCCCAGATTACTCATCCGCGTTAACTCTGTGCATAAACATTTCCCTGTCGAGCCTAAGGTCGAGCTGAACAGCCCCTGACAAGGGAAAAGAAAAAAAAAATCCATGTTCGAAAATAAACACAACACAGGTCTGAATTAGGGGCTTGTTCCTTACAAAGGAGGATGTATTTACACAAGGGCAGCTCGTCGGGACGCGTTGGTTTTGCAAAGGGAGAACTGAGCAGGGATCTGAATATCACTGAGTGGCAGCACTTGAAGAGGAAGGGTTTGAGCCGTGCCAGCTGTGCAGGGCAGGAGTTTGGGAATGGCTTTGGAGCTCCACGGTGAGCTCAGGAGGAGAAGGAGCTGGCAGGCAGGGCAGGATTCACTGGGAAAGCGATCTCACGCTCTAACGACAGGAACACCTCCAGCCCCACGTCCAGCGCCCTGAATCACTGCCATCCATTGAATTTCCATGATGTCAAGCAAGTGGGAAGGAAAATAGGCTGGAGTTAAATGGAGGATGGGAGATGCAGCAAAATCGTGGTGGATTTGGGGCGGTTTTTTTGGCTTTCCCCAGCGAAGGTGGCGGCGCATTTAGAAGTAAGAATTGAAAGAGAAACTCAGCTTGTGATGATGAATGGTCAGGAATCGTACTTGGGAGCAGCCCCAGCACGGTTAATAGATGTTATAAATGTCTGCATCCAGCACAGGAGGTGAAAGCAGGGTAAGGGGCATTGATGGGAAATGAAATTCCCAGCAGAAGAAGCGTCAGGGTGTTTGTGTTCCAGGTGTGGAGAAACCTCTGTCCTACAAACTGCAACTCATCAACAGGAATTAATTAGGAAGAAATCCTTCCCTGGAAGGGTGGGAAGGCCTTGGCACAGATTCCCAGAGAAGCTGAGGCTGCCCCTGGATCCCTGGAAATGTCCAAGGCCAGGCTGGAGCACCCTGGGATGGTGGAAGGTGTCCCTGCCCATGGCAGGGGTGGCACTTTAAGGATGATCTTTAAGGTTCCTCCCAGCCCAGCCCATTCTGTGATCCATGATAATTTCTGTAGCAAATAAATCTGAAAGAGCAGAGAATTCTCTTTGCAGTGCAGTACAAGAACCACACATTTTAAATCTGTTTTACAGTTCAGCAGCACTGGGACATCATTTCCATTTTCCTCTTTGATTTTCCCACAAATTTTTAATTTTTTCTTATTGAAAGCTGCAAAATGCTGATACTCTGGAGACAAACTGTTGTCTTTGACAACTTAGGATATTCCTAAAAAATTTGGCAAGACCATCACTAAACCCTTGGCTCTATCCACATGCTGGACAGGATTAGCATCTCAAATGCTGCTCACACCATCATCTTCTGGGCATAACAATGACAATAAAGAAAGAAATTCCAATAAAACTGGGAAAAAAAAATCTCATTTCATAAGGATTCTGTCTAACCTTCAGCTGGAAATGAGATGACAAATAGGCCAGCAAGGCCAACTAGGATTTTTTTGGGGTATTGATTTAAAGCAGAGAAGCCACAGTCGGTAGTTTATCAATTCCAGTGGAAACCAAGGATCATGGAACTAAAAGGTATTAATCACTGTGGATTACAGAGCCCAAGGCTTCTATTAATTTCCCTGCCAGTTTCGTTATCTTCTCAGATTTTCCTGTCATTTCTTTAAGGCTTCCCTTGTAAATTTTGCATTTTGAGCTGCGAGGGGCCATTAGAGGATGGCAGGAGTCCTGTGCTTTTCCAGTAATGAATTCTCAGGTTACCCCCGGCTTTTCCTGTGCAAACAAACTGAAGCCACACACAATTATCCCTCAGCTGCCCAGGCAGACATTCCCGAGGAGGATCTTCTATTTTTAATCCAGCTATTGGAATAAACTGGGGAAGGCTCCCGGGCTTTGCAGCCCCTTGTTTGGGCTGAAAATAAAACATCAGCAGTGCAAATGCATGTCTGGTGCGTTATCTGTGAAAATAATAATTTGGGGGTTGTTACAATTGGGATTTCAAGAGTTGGGGCACACCATGGAGGTAGAAATCTTCCATTTCTACACAAATCACCTGTTTCAGTGAAAACTCCAGGGATTTATATCAGAACAATGAGAAGGTTCCTGTCCCACCCTTCCCTGATTAATTCACTCAACACAAGTTGTGTTTTCAAGCTTCTTTCTACAACCATCACAAATAAAACTGAGATTCCCATTCCAAAAAACCCTCTTGAATCACAGAATCATGGAGTGGTTTGGGTTGGAAGGAACCTTAAAGCCCATTTTGTTCCATCCCTGCCATGGCAGGGACACCTTCCACTATCCCAGGTTGCTCCAAGCCCTGTCCAGCCTGGCCTGGGACACCTCCAGGGATGCCCATTGTTGCCACCAGAATTCCCTAAAAGTTTTCACCCACACGGATTCAACCCCATCCATTCCATTTAAAGCAATCACTGGTTCCACAGTGTTGGCCCTGCAGCCCTTAAAAATGAAGAAATGCTCTTTAAAAAACAGGAATTATTGTTGGAGATGTTATTACACTTAACCTTCCATGCCATTTCTCTTTGCAGGTTGTACTAAGGCAAAACCAACACATTTTCTTACTTTTTTTTTGATTGTTTTTACTTTAGCTTTGCAGTTCAGCAGCTTCCTCAAGCTCTGTTTGCAGGACAGAGTTCCTTATTCATCAGGGGCAACATTTTCCCTTTGTTTTATTCTCCTCTAGCCAGGAACATAATCCAGTCATGATGTTCAGCATGGTGACAGCACCAATATTTCACAAGAAGTAAAGAGGGATCAAAACTAGTCCCTAACTTATGTATGGGGGAGGAGGAGGGGAAAGGAGGAGATGCAGGAAGATTTTCTTTGGTTTTATGCAGATTTTCTTTCATTTTACACAGCATTTCTTTGATTTTACGCAGACCTTCCTTGATTTTGTACAGAATTTTGCAATTTTAGTAAGAACCTACTCCCAGCTGCACTGCAACGTGCCACAATAATTCAGGAAAAGCTTCTTTGGATTCCCTCAGTCCAATTTTACAACTTTTAACCATTTCCACGCTGCCATTTGTTTCATTCAGTGCCAAACAACCTCCCCATTTATACAGCTTTTCCCCCCAGCCACAAAGTGAGCATATAATATATTACAGGTCGATTTCCTTTGATATCCCCCATCCCCAGCTGTCTTTCCCCACTCCCAAGCCTTGCATTAAGCAGCTCCCAGGCAGCCCACGGAGCAGGACAGCAGGAGAGCTCTGCAATAAGTCCTAAATTGAAAGCTCTGCTGTGTCTCCCCACCGGGAGAGCCTGCTGAGATAGGCTTCTTTTAATATCGCCTTAATAGGCTCAGTTAATTAAGTTCAGTCTATCTGGAGGGATTTTCATGGCCTATGGAGCCCCGGCAAACGGGAGCCTATTCCTGCCCCGCTTATTATCAATAGTGGCTCAGGGAAAAGTGATTACAGCACTCGGGAGAGAAAAAAAGGGAATCACCTTCGCTGGTTTTTGCTGCCTCTGCACATTTCTGAGGATCCCAGCCCGGGGCCAACATCCATCGAGCTGCTGGGGGAAGATGGGGCTGGGAAAAAACGCATCCTAAAGGTTTGAACTTTGGAGCAGCCCCTGCTCCTCCTCACGCCGCCTTCAAGCATGAGCTGCTGGGGGCTGTTAATCACTCAATTAGGCTCTAATTATCAACACCCGCCGCATCAAAAGGCCTCCCGTGGGCAGGGCAGGGTTGTGGCCGGTCTCTGTGACAGGTGATCCCTGCCCACAAAGGGCTCGCCGGAGCCGCGGCTGCCGCGCATCAAAGCGGGCGCGCAGCTGATGCTGCCCGGCTCCCTCCGGCCCGGCGACACGGAGCGCGGCTTTTATCGATTGTTCACCCAGCACCGGGGCTTTTATCGATTGTTCACTCAGCACCGGGGCTCAAATCAAAGTCTGGCCCCGGGCAGTGGGGTAGGAGGAGGTTTTATGGCATCCCAGAGTGTCCCGAGTTGGGGATGCTCAAGGATCATCGAGTCCAACTGCTGGCCCTGCACAGCATCACCCACAAGAGGCACCGACATCGCCCTGGAGCTCTGGCAGGTTTGGTGCTGGGAGCATTCCCTGTGCTCAAAATTCGTCTGGATGAAAAACCTTTTCCAGTATCCAACCTACACCTTTGTGAGAAGAACCTTTTCCAATATCCAACCTACACTTTTAGGGGAAGAACCTTTTCCAGTATCCAACCTCCACCTTCTGGGGGAAGAAGTTTTACAATATCCTACACCTTTGTTAGAAGAACCTTTTCCAGTATCCAGCCTCTACTCTCCAGGGAAAGACTCTTTTCCAACATCCAACCTACACCTTCCAGGGCAAGAAATTTTCCAATATCCAGCCTACACCCTCTGGGAGAAGAAACTTTTCCCAAGAGTCACCAAAATCCCCCTGGAGCTCTGGCAGGTTTGGGGCTGTGAGCATTCCCTGTGCCCAAACACTGTCTGTGGGAAAAACCTTTCCAATATCCAACCTCCACCCTCTGAGAGAAAAACCTTTTCCCAATATTCAACCTTCACCCTCTGGGAGAAGAAACTTTTCCCAATATCCAACTTACACCTTTGTGGGAAGAACCTTTTCCAGTATCCAACCTACACCCTCTGGGGAAAGATTGTTTTCCAATATCCAACCTACACCTTTGTGGGAAGAACCTTTTCCAGTATCCAAACTCCACCCTCCACGGAAAGATTATTTTTCAATATCAAACCTCCACCCTCTGGGAGAAGAAACTTTTCCCAATATCCAACTTTCCCCCTCTTCCAATATCCAACCTACACCATTGTGGGAAGAACCTTGTCCAGTATCCAACCTCCACCCTCTGAGGGAAAAACCTTTCCCAATATCCAACCTACACCTTTGTGGGAAGAGCCTTTTCCAGTTTGAACCTACACCTTCTGGGGAAAGAAACTTTTTTAATAAAAGAAACTTATTTAAACTTTAAACCTTCACTCCCATCCAATATCCAGCCTATACCTTTGTGGGAAGAGCCTTTTCCAGTACCCAACCTCCACCCTCTGGGAGAAGAATCTTTTCCCAATATCCAGCCTCCACCCTGCCCTGACACCACTTCAGGCTGCTCCCTTGTGTCCCCTGTGCCAAAATTCACAGCCTTCCAAGGGATCTCTGCAGGCACATCCCTCTGTGATTATAACAATGTCTGTGATACTGAAAATTCACAGCCTTCCAAGGGACCTCTGTGATAATCCCTCTGTGATTATAACAATGTCTGTGATACTGAAAGCTGGCACCCAGGTGAGGCTTTCCCAGCAGCTGGGGCTGTCCTGAAGGTGACCCTGAGACCTGGAGGAGCTTTGGAGGAGCTGCTGGATCTCTTCTAGGCAGGGCAGGAACAAAACCTCTGGAAAATTCTAGGCCAGAATTCCCTGTTTCAATGAGACACAAATATAAATGCCATCCCTTCCAACACTCCAAGCTAACTCTGAGGGTTGGGAATGCCCACATTTTCTTTCATTCAAATATATGCAAAATACCTGCTTCGTCCTTAGCGTGAAATAAATTATTTTGCAGATATTCAGGCATCTTTTTGTCTCTCCTCAATATAAAGATCTCATTTACTGCCCCAACATGTCCTGACAGGGCTAAAAGTTCTTATTACCCATTGCTTTGGATTAAATACAGTTTAGTAACACTTGGTCTGTAATGCTGGTTTAACTTTTGACCTGTTTCTGATATTTAGCATGCACAGCTTAAACTGAATTAAGAAGCTGTGCTTTCCCAGAGCAACAAAACTCATGGGGAAACACCTCAAGGAGAAATGGCCAGGTTGGGGCAGGAATGTTCTGACTTCTAGCAGGGTGTAAAGAGCCAGTGGAAAAGCGAGTCCTGCAATCTGGCATTCGAGGATGCTCCAAGAATACGAGAATTCTCTCACCCTTTCCAGTCCCAGCCTCATTTCCTGGGTTTTACCATGACTTGGGGTTATAGAGGCACGCAGTGAGTCAGCCTGGATCAATTTTCCTAATCCTCACAAAATGTTGATAATTTGTTCAGCTGTTCCCTTTTAACAGAGTGACAGAACAAATGCAGAAGGAGAATTTCAGCTTGGGTTTCTTTCAGCAGCTCCAACCTGGCATCCAGCTGAAAGCTCGCAATGAAGGACTTTAATTCCAGCACTAAAAGTATTTGATGGCATTCTTTTTATCCTCAATAACATGATAAAGGTGGAGCTGAGGGAAAAAAGGATACCCCAGTTACCTTTCCTGGGCTGGAATTCCCAGCCTGTGGAGCTGGAAGGAAAAAAGGATGCCCCAGTTACCTTTCCTGGGCTGGAATTCCCAGCCTGTGGAGCTGGAGGGAAAAAAGGATGCCCCAGTCACTTTAGGGTTCCTGGGCTGGAATTCCCAGCCTGTGGAGCTGGAGAGACAAAAGGATGCTCCAGTCACCTTTCCTGGGCTGGAATTCCCAGCCCGTGGAGCTGGAATTCCTCAGAAGGGTTCACTCCTGACCCTTCCAAGAATGGAAATGTCTCAGGTCCAGCATCCCCAGGCTCCATGCAGGAATTCCCACTCCCCTCAATTGTCAGGGAATGAAAACCCTCCGTGGATTTGAAGGAACAATCCAGGGATGCTGCACCAGCTCCGGATCCTCAGCTCTGCACATTTTTCCCCCTGCATTATCCTGCTGGTGGCTGAGGGCATCCCCTGCCATCCATCCCTTTTATCCTTCCAGGATTTCTTGTCTAGGTCAGCAAACAAATATTTTGTGATAGGGATGGGTTATTTAAGGGTTCCTGAGAGCTCCTGGGTGTATTTATAAATTCAATATATAATAGATTCCTACAGATAAACCCCTCAGCTGTAAAGCCTGGATTATTCTTGCCCAGGCTGAAAGCAGCACCAGCATTGCTCACAGATGTGTCATCCATTCCTTCACCACCTGGGATTAGCTCTAATCAAAAGTGACGTCCAAGACAATCCTCACAGCCAGTTATTTGTTTTCTTAGTGCAGGCCAGAAGATTCCTTCTTGCAATCTTGCAAGATATTACAAAATATTACCTTATGTCCTTACAAAGTCCTGGCATTATGTGAAAAAGTAAGGAGTGAGCTGGAGGAGTTCAAAGGTGAAGAGGTTTAATATTTTTTTGAACTTTTTCCTCTAAATATGTACTTTAGAAATGTTTGGATCGTAAATAACCTAAATCTACAAAGGTGGCACAAATTGGGGAGTTTAATTTAGATAAAAGCAGAACAAAGCACTTGGAAATCAGTAGCATCCTCTCATTGTTTGACCTGGAAGGAGGATGGTGTTTATTGAGAGTAAAACAACATCCTTCTCCAAAAATACTCTAAAAATACCCCAAAACTGCAAAGTGCTTCTGTGTGCTGGATCCTGTGGAAAAGCAAAAGAAAAAGATGTGATGAGTAATGCCATGGCTGACTCTCACAGTAAAAAGGCAAATATCATGTGTAGGTGTTAAAAGCAGTTTTATAGTTATGGTTTTATCATGGGTTGCCCTGGGTTTGGGACATTTGGGGCACTTGGAAATCAGTAACATCATCTCATTGTTTGAAAAAATGTCTGACCTGGAAGGAGGATGGTGTTTATTGAGATTAAAGCAACATCTTTCTCCCAAAATACTCTAAAAATGCCCCAAAATTGCAAAGTGCTTCTGTGTGCTGGATCCTGTGGATAAGCCAAAGAAAAAGATGTGGTAGATGAGATAGATGAGTAATGCCAAGGCTGACTCTCACAATAAAAAGGCAAATATCATGTATGGATGTTAAGAGAAGTTTTATAGACTCATAGTTATGGTTTCATCATGGGATGTCCTGGGTTTGGGACATTTTTGGGAGGGTTAGTTTGT
The DNA here is from genome assembly GCA_024362935.1 of Setophaga petechia. Classification (NCBI taxonomy): domain Eukaryota; kingdom Metazoa; phylum Chordata; class Aves; order Passeriformes; family Parulidae; genus Setophaga; species Setophaga petechia. Next base: position 507,378 of record JANCRA010000174.1, read on the forward strand.
TTCTATGGCAACAGCTGACCTCCAATCAAAGTGATCCCCACCACTGGGCAGTGAAGGAGGAGCTCATGGACAGAACTTTGGGAAGAGCCAAAGGGTTTAAAGGTGGAACCTCCATTGTGTGGGTGAGCACATGGTGGGGAAAATCCTCTGCTCCAGCACTGCAACAGTTCCTCTATTCAGCATTCTGTTGCATTTTTGAGAAGGTTTAAATCAACCTTTCCAATTTTTGGAATTGAGCAGCATTTCTCACAGCAGAGGAGGATTCCTGGGATGACCAAGGGGCCTGGAAACACCTGGGAGAGGGGCTTGGAAACACCTGGGAATGGGAGAGGGGCTTGGAAACACCTAGGAGAGGGAGAGGGGCTTGGAAACATCTGGAAGAGGGGCTTGGAAACACCTGGGAATGGGAGAGGGGGTTGGAAGCACCTGGGAGAGGGAGAGGGGCTTGGAAGGACCTGGGAGAGGGGCTTGGAAACACCTGGGAATGGGAGAGAGGCTTGGAAGCACCTGGGAATGGGAGAGGGGCTTGGAAACACCTGGGAGAGGGAGAGGGGCTTGGAAATACCTGGGAATGGGAGAGGGGCTTGGAAACATCTGGGAGAGGGGCTTGGAAGCACCTGGGAATGGGAGAGGGGCCTGGAAACATCTGGAAGAGGGGCTTGGAAGCACCTGGGAGAGGGAGAGGGGCTTGGAAACACCTGGGAATGGGAGAGGGGCCTGGAAATACCTGGGAATGGGAGAGGGGCTTGGAAGCACCTGGGAGAGGGAGAGGGGTTTGGAAACACCTGGGAATGGGAGAGGGGCTTGGAAACACCTGAGAGAGGGAGAGGGGCTTGGAAACACCTGGGAGAGGGAGAGGGGCTCTGGTGGTGCCAGAACCAAGAGGAGCTGGACTCCGAGGCTCCCAGGCTGGGCAGGGGAGGGGTCCTGCATGGCTGGGGAGTGACTCAGGCTGCTCTGTGCCGAGCCCTGTGGCTTGGCCAGGCTGCTGAAGGTTTTGTTCTGAGCTGACATTTCTCGCTCTGATTAATCCTTCCCAGCCCCTGGGCTCAGCTGACTCGGCTGAGCCATTGTTCAGCCCTGTGAACTTCGGCTCCTTTTCAGGGCTTTAAAAACAGGAGACCCCTCTCCCCTCCCCACCTCATCCTTCTTGCTAAAAGCCTGTTTGTAAGGGCCATAATGAAACTCCAGGTGGCCTGGTGATTCCTGAGTAATCCCCTGAGGGATTTGAAGCACTTGGTTATGCCTCATGCATGGTAACAAGCCATGGATGTGATTTTCCCCCTCTTGCTTTCCGCTGGGCTGTGATTTAAGAAGTGCAGGGCATTAAATGCTCAAAAAAAAAAAAAAAAGAAAAAAAAGAAAGTTCAAAATCAAAACAATCCCTTGAAACACAACAAGCTGTGCAGTGTGTGTATCCAGCAGTTCCCACTGAACATTAGATTATCTCCTGAGCCAAGCTGCACTGAGGAGGACAGCAGATAACTCTGGGGCAGATAACTCAGATGACTCCTGATCCCACAGCCAGGCACCCACCCCTGGTCCCAATTCCCCCCTATCCCATATGGAAACATCACCCTGGCCGTGCCACCAAGCACCTTTGAGCTTGGGAGATGGTGAGAGTCAGGGCTGGAACATTCCCCCCCTCGAAAGGAAACAGCAGAAGAGCAAACTGAGTTTTCAAGGCTGAAATAAAAGAAATAAAAAGGGGTTCAGGGTGTTTAATGAGGTCCCAGAGGTCTGCTTGCCATGGGTGTGAAGGCCAAGTGCAGCAGAAGAGGCAGAAAAAGCTTGGAAAGGTGGAAATGGGATCATTGGGATGGTGCTGGACACTGCAGTGGTTCCTTTCCTTGCCTGTGTCTGGCACCAGAGCCTGCCCAGCTTTGGAGCAGAGGTGAGGAAGGTGAGGGAGCCTCTCCTAAAAACCCCTGAGATCAATCATTGCATTGGCTGACAGTTCCCCTTATGGAGTTATTTTGGGTGTTTCCATGGATTGGTGAGAATTGCTAATATTGTTAATAGAAAAAAAAATCAGAACTAAGACCAGGGTGCAGCTAAAGAGGAGCTTAACTACTGATTGTTAATGAGTGACAGCCAAGCAGGCCCTCCCTCGCCTTGCGCCCCAGAACGGACACTGTGTGTCCCCTCAGCCGTGTGCTGGTCCCTGCCAGAGCTGAAGGGATTACAGCTCTGATCCCCTGCAGCCTCCTCACCCTCCTGCCCGGCCAGCAGAGCATTGTGCTCCATTGGTTCCACCAAAACAGGAATTTCATGGCAGAGCCAGGAGGGATAAATCACCAGCAAATTGCTATTGGCAGGGCGAGGCCGGGAGCAAGGGGAGAGAAGGACCTGGAGACAGGAGGGAAAGGGAGAAAGGAAGAAAACAGCTTTGGTGCACGCTGAAATCCTTGCCTAATTTTGGTTTGAGGCTCCAATCCGGGCCAGCAGCTGCTGCAGATGATGTATTACAAACGACTTATTGCTGTAATGCATCATGGAGCTCCACGGCCCTGCTGACAGGCTCCCCTCATACATCAGCAGAGCACTGCCCAGCAGGAACAGCAGCCCTGCAAACCAAACAGCTCCGTAACTTTTTGTACAGTCCCAAACCCCCCCTGCCTCCAAATTGTGAATTTCTTTTCTGCTCTATTAAAGATTTCAACTTTGAAAAGTGTGGGCCAGAGCAGGCCCTCATTAAACGGGCTCTGATGGTTTCACAAGTCCCTGAAGTCATTAAAGGGTTTAATATAAGAGATTAACTATTGCTATTGTTGCTCAGCACAAATAAATTCTCTTTAAATGCTTTTTCATGCCCTCCTGGTAGTGAGTGAGGAGCTCAGGCTTGCCTGTGAGGAGGACCTTGGGGCTGAGACAAGCTCTGTTCAAGCTCTTTAAAATAAAATTCAGAGCTTTGAGCAGCAAGGCTGTGTCATGGTGACCCCAGATATCCCTGGAGATGGAGATACTGCCACATCCAGAGGGGATTTGTGTGGCTTGAAGATAAGCAGGAGCCCTGGATGCTCAGCCTTTCAGGAAGTCAGGCCCTAAAATCCCACAGGTTGCATTGCACATAAGAATAAAAACAAAAAACAAAACAAAGAAAAAAAAAAAAAAAAAAAAAAAACCAAACCAAAAAACAAAGCAAAAACAAAACAAAACAAAACAAAACCAAAACAAACAAACAAAAAAAACAACAAAAAAAAAACAAAAAAAAGCCCAAAACTGGGATGAATCCAGGCAAGGGTTCTGAGCAGCTCAGTGATGAAATCCACAGTTTCAGCTGCAAAAGTTGTGTTTGGCTGTGATTCACCCCAAAATCTGACAATCCCAGAAGCTCCTCAGGTGTCCCTGCAGATCTGCTGGGGCCAGGTGACCACCTGTGGTGGTTTCAGTTTGAAACCAGGTAGAAATACTAATTTTGTACAGTGATTTTGGTTTGTTAATTAAAGATTTTGTTAATTTTGTGATTTTCTTAATTCATGTATTGATGAGTGCGGTGGGTTTTAGTGTTGGTTAATTATTAATGGATTTACTTTTTGCTGTGAGGTAGGGAGCCAGGATTAGGGGGCACCTGTGGCATCTCCACCCCAAGGCACAGAGAGCTCATGCCCAGGGCTGGACAAGGAGGCTGCACTTGGGTCTCTGCCCACTCCTGAGACCCCAGGGACTGTTTGGAATTTGTGGGGTGTCCCAATGAAGGGAGAAATGGTGAATCTGACTCCATGGGCTCAGAAGGCTAATTTATTATTTTATGATACTATAGTATATTAAAGAATACTAAGTTATACTATACTAAATAATACAGAAAGGATACAGACAGAATGCTGAATAATAATGAAATATTAATGAGATAATAATGAAAACTCGTGACTCTCTCCAGAGTCCTGACACACCTGATTGGCCAAAGAGTGAAAACAACTCACAGCAGAATCCAAAGGAACATCTGTGGGTAAACAATCTCCAAACACATTCCAAAGCAGCACAACACAGGAGAAGCAAATGAGATAAGAATTGTTTTCCTTTTTCTCTGAGGCTTCTCAGCTTCCCAGGAGAAAAATCTTGGGCAAAGGGATTTTTCAGAGATTGTGAATGCCACAATGGGGATGATCCTGCAGAGAATCCACGGGAATGCAGCTCCCTGAGGCACAGAGACATCACTGGATCCATCCCACAATATTCCCTGAGCTCACAGAAGTGCAAAGGGAAGGGACAAGTTGGAAATCAGGGCTTGCATTTTCCCAGGTCAAGGAAAGGCGCAGGTTTTTTTAAGGATATTAAAAAATAAAAAAAAAATCTTTGCCAAATTGAAAGCTGTCAAAAGGCGTGGGATGCCATCAAGTGCAGGGACATGGACCACAAAAGGCTTGGGATGCCATCAAGTGCAGGGACATGGACCAAAGTCTGCCAAAATTGATCCATTAAAATCCCAGGAAGAGAAAAAAAGGACTTACAAACACTCTGGAGTGGAGATCCCATCAAAGGAAATGCAATTGAAGAAAAAAGAGAAAAGAAAATCAGGAAATTTCGTGACTACAAGAAAATGGACTGGGATTACATGAGGTGCAGTGCAAAAGACCAAAATGTGCCAAAAGTCACCTCGCAGATGTTACAGGGGAAAAAAATCAAGGAGGAAGACACAATTTTGAGGGGAAGATATGTGGGACATGGCACAGATTCCAAAGGAATTCCAAAGACATTTTAGTGTTAAAATTAGGAATCATTTCTCCTTGGATTTATGGGAGATAAACGAGGACTTTTCCATGCAGACAGCAGAATGCATTGGTTCACAAACACAAATTAATTTATAAAAAAAGAAAAAAAAGGGGAAAACAGGAAAAGAGCAAAGGAATTTTACCTGTGTTTACTTTATAGGACAAACAGAACCCTTTGCACAAACTCTGGAAAGTTCTGGGTGGCACCAGGGTGACCCTGAGGAGGTGCCCACTCTTGAGGGGCCGTTCCTGGGCACTGCTGGAAACTCCAGCAGGGAATTGCCAGCAATTTCTCAGAAAAATCATTTCATGGGAGGGCATCAGCACCTTGGATTTGCCTTGGAAATGCCCCTGGGCTGGGCGGTGCTGCTGCCATTCCAGAGCTATTTTGGACCCAAGATTGAGTGTCTTTTTATTTTGTTGAAATGGGTTTTAATTGAAGGCGCTGCTCTGCTCGAGGAGCACCAAACCAGCGTGGTTTGGTGTTTTTCTTTCCCAAATCCTAAGGGGACGTGCCCCTAGACCAACATTCGACTGTTTTGTTTTTGGGGTTTTTTTTTTCCCCCTTGGTCAAAAGATCCAGTGTGTGCTAATTCTGTCGGGCTCCCTCTCACTCAATCACTCATATTCAGTGCCCCCTAAAGAAACATTGCAGAAGCCAGAAGGGTAAGAAATTACCCAAATGAGCTGCCTGTGCTTCTCCCTCACGTATCACACACGGAATTGTTGCCACCTTGCTGGGAAAATTAGCCCTGGCCTTGGCTTTGCTTATCAAATAACAGAGGAGGTGCTGTGCTGGGTCAGGGACTGGCCAGGATTGGGGCTGAGAGGCAAAGGATCCTGCAGAATTTTATCTGAATTTATGTTTGTATTTATATTGGATCGTCTAAATTGAATTTTCAGAGATTTTGTGCTGAGATTCGCTGGACATGCATTGCCTATACAGAAAACATGTATTTTCCTTATTTGATCTCTGAATGTGCCCTGTTTAATCTGGCAATGAGTTTAATTTAATCTGTGAATGTGCCTTTTTTTAATCTGCAAATGTGCCTAATTTAAAGATAAAAAGTTTTTCTAAATTAGAGAGAAACCCTCTGATTTTATCACTTTGCAAACTCCTCTCTTTGCTGGGTAATGTGCTTTATTTAATCTGTGAATGTGCCTTTTTTAGTCTGTGAATGTGCTTAATTTGAAGGTAAAAAATACTTCTAAGTTAGAGAGAAACCCTCTGATTTTGTTGCTTTGCAAACTCCTGTTTTTGCTGGGTTCTGCTGAAGTCTTAATGTATAAATGGACTCAAGAAATGTCTGACTTCATCCCAAAAATGCAGTTTTGCAGAAATCCTTCTTTAACAGAATGAGGTTTTATCAGAAACTTTGTGATTTTACATTTTGCAAAACTTTGATTCAAAATTCGCCTAAATTTGATAACATCAGTTCTGGGGAAACAAAATAAAGGCTAAAGCAGAGAAAAAGAAAGGATTTTCTTCCTGAATCCTATTTTTATTTCCTATTTCTAAGGAATCCAAAGACTTTTGCCTGAGTTTGACTCAAGACATGATAATAACAAAAAATAAATTCAGTCGTAGTGCTGAAAAAACAAATTTTCATACAAATTTATGTGTAAAAACCACTTCTTCTGCCCCATTTACTGGGAGCTGATGATGGCTATATCTTTAATTAGGGTAAAAATTAAATCCACAATTAATTATTGAATTTTTAGTCTAGACCCAGCAGAAGGTGAATGAGAACCCAGCAGCAGTTGGGATGTTGGGAATGGTGGAGGAAGATTTGGAACCCTGGTTCCTGAGAATTTCAGATTTTCTGTGCTGCCAGGCACTGACCCCCAAGAGAACACTGCATTGACCTGAGGCTGTGGAGAATCTTCCAAAATTAAATTATAGGACTGAGATTATGGGTGTGGAGTTTAAATAAAAGTGTGTGATATCACAGGGGGGAAAACTTAGAGTTTAAGGGTTTAGAATATGGTAATAGAAATAAAGCAAGATGGAGGTTTTAGGGAGGAGGCTGCTCCTTCTTCTTCATCTCCTTCTTCTCCTTCTTCTCCTCCTTCTTTTTCACCTTTTTCTTCACCTTCTTCACCTTCTTCTCCATGGGTTTGGGTGGTTTTGTGTAATTGGATAAAAAAGTCCCCATTGCAGGCCATGGGTGGTTGGTTATTGGGTTAAAAGTAAAAATAATTGAGGTGTCATTTCTTAATTGGACAGTTTATCCTTAAAAGGCCTTGTAGAGAGAGATGGGGCTCCAGTTTTAGTTTGTTGGAGTGAAGTGCTGTAGATCTCAAGGTTTGTGAGATGTAACATAGATAAGAACTGATAAACATCTGAGTCCAACAAGAAATATCCTCTAGCATGTTTAATCCCAATTTTGGGATTAAAAGAAGCAAAGACTCCACAGAGAATGTTTAATTTCCAATGGATTCCTGAGTCACCTAGGCAAGCACCAGCCCTCCTTTGCCTCCTGCTGCAGCCAGGACAGCCTTTGGGATGTGATGGCAGCAGGAATTCCATTTGGGAGCATAAAACCAGATCCAAATTTTGCTCCCAAGGCCACGCCTTCGTTTCACATAATTTACAAAGCCCTGCCACAGCAAATGCAAATCCTGCAAATAACAGGAGGTTGAAATGATAAGAAAACCAGAATAATGAACCAAAAATCTGTCAAAATTCTGAATTTCAGGAATAACAGAGGGTGTTCTGCTGCCTGTGCCTCTGAGCTCCTGATTCCTGCTGTCTGCCCCCAGGATTCACCTGCCTCAGGTGCACCTTGTGCTTCACCTCATTCTCTAGTTTTATAACTTATCTGAGTTTGTAAAGTTACCTAACACTCAACTTGAAGCTTCTTTATTTTGAAAATTTCATGAATTGCCCAACATTCTGATTATACATGACAAAATATGCACTGAGGTTTCATTTCTGCAACCAAAGCAGCCCTGAAATCCGAACAGAGCAGCAAACGCTGCAGCATCCCATGCAGACACCCCCTGCCTCCTGCTTTCATCAAATTTGGTCTCTTCTCTTGGAGTTTGCTCTGCATCCCATGCAGACACCCCCTGCCTTCTGCTTTCATCAAATTTGGTCTCTTTCCTTGGAGTTTGCTCTGCATCACAGAATTTTGGAGACTAAACCCCAATGAAAACAAAACCAATTGAGCTGCTGAAGATAAGAGTGGGAACTCCCAGTGTCCACAACGAGAGGCTCTGCAAGTGCAGGGACTTGCCCATCCTCATCCAGCACAGCCCCAAATCCCAGCTGTGAGATTTTTGGAGCTCTCCCTGACTGTCCAGCTCTGTCCTGGACTGTCCTAAGCAGAGAGGGAAAGTTTTTGATGCTTTTGATGCTCCCGTGGCCAGAGCGTGCAGATCTGCGGCCGGAGCCTCCTTACGTCACCAGGGAGAGAAAAACCCCCAACCCCTGCAGCTCCCCAGCCTTCTGCAGCCCAATTTATGTCCAATTTGCAGACTTTCAACATAGCAGCCTCACAGTTCATAAAATCAAACTCAGCCAGGGCTAAGTCTCTGGGTAATGGATTTAGGATCACTCGAGGTGTTACTGGCAGTTCATGATGGGTAACTTTCTTGTTAACTAAAGTCCCTTTTGCTAAATGAGTTCCAGGTTTAACTCCCTCCAGTCCCAGCCTTCACTCTCCCTTTTTTTTTACCCTTTTTTTTCTTTTTTCCCCCCATTTTTGGCAGCGCTGCTCTGGATGGGAAGGGAGGGGGAGAGGAGGAGGTGGCACAGGACTTTTTATTGGGCTGCACGTGGAGGGCTTTTCATGGCCGGGGCTACGGGGAGCAGAGACAGAGGCAGAGAGAGGGGGGAGAAAGGTGGGATAAGTCAGTCTTTGTGTGAGGGAAGGTGCTGAAAGGAGGGCTGTGTGCTGGGGCTGGGGAGCAGCCCTCTGGCTCCGCTCGTCTGCGCAGGGCTCTGGAGCCAGCCCGGGGCTCCTCGGCTTCCGCAGGTTCCTCCAGGCACCGTGGGGAGCACGGCCAGGCTGGGAGAGCAGGGCAGGGAACGCAGGGCAGGGAAACCACAGCCTGATCATGGCAGGAAAAGCAGGGCAGGGAAACCACAACTTGATCATGGCAGGGAAAGCAGGGCAGGGAAAGCATGGCATGTACAGGGCAAGGAAAGCATGGCATGTACAGGGCAAGGAAACCACAACTTGATCATGGCAGGGAAACCACAGCCTGATCATGGCAGGAACAGCATGGCAAGGAAAGCATGGCATGTACAGGGCAGGGAAAGCATGGCATGTACAGGGCAGGGAAACCACAGCCTGATCATGGCAGGGAAACCACAGCCTGATCATGGCACGGAAACCATGGCAGGGAAACCACAGCCTGATCATGTCATGGAAACCATGGCATGGCAGGGAGAGCATGGCAGGGAAAGCATGGCCTGGACAAGGCAGGGAAAGCATGGCAGGGAAACTACAGCCTGATAATGGCAAGGAAAACATGCCAGGGAAATCACGGCCAGGCAGGGAAACATGATCTGCACATGGCAGGACAAGCATAACCTGTACAGGGCAGGGGAACCACAGCAGGGAAACCACAGCCTGAGCATGGCATGGGAAAACATGGCATGTACAGAGCAGGGAAAGCATGGCAGGGAAACCATGGCCTGATAATGGCAGGGAAATCATGATAGGGAAATCACAGGCAGGCAGGGAAACATGGCCAGCACATGGCAGGGAAAGCATGGCCTGGAAACCACAGCATGGACAGGGCAGGGGAACCACAGCAGGAAAACCATGGCAGGGAAAGCACAGCCTGGACAGGGCAGGGAAACCATGGCCAGGCAGGGAAATAGGGTCTGCACATGGGAAGGAATGCATGGCCTGGACATGGCAGGGAAACCACAGCATGATTGTGGCAGGTAAGCCATGCCCTGCACATGGCAGGGAAACCCAGCAAGGAAGCCATGGCAGGGCAAGCATGGCCTGTACAGGGCAGGGAAACCATGGCAGGGAAACCCCAGCAGGGAAACTATGGAAGGGAAATCACAGCCAGGCAGGGAAACATGGTCTGCACATGGCAGGGAAACCATGGCCTAGAAACCATGGCCTGCTCAGTGCAGGGGAACCACAGCAGGGAAAACATGGCCTGATCATGGCAAGGAACCCATGGCCAGGCAGGGAAACCATGGCAGGGAAACCATGGCAGAGAAACCATGGCAGGGAAACCACGGCAGAGAAACCATGGCAGGGAAACCATGGCAGGGAAACCACGGCAGGGAAACCACGGCAGGGAAACCATGTCAGGGGAACCATGGCAGAGAAACCATGGCAGGGAAACCATGGCAGGGAAACCATGGCAGGGAAACCACGGCAGGGAAACCATGTCAGGGGAACCATGGCAGAGAAACCATGGCAGAGAAACCATGGCAGGGAAACCATGGCAGGGAAACCATGGCAGAGAAACCATGGCAGAGAAACCATGGCAGGGAAACCATGACAGGGAAACCATGGCATGGAAACCACGGCAGGGAAACCATGGCAGAGAAACCATGGCAGGGAAACCATGGCAGGGAAACCATGGCAGAGAAACCATGACAGGGAAACCATGGCATGGAAACCATGGCATGGAAACCATGGCAGGGAAACCATGGCAGAGAAACCATGGCAGGGAAACCATGGCAGGGAAACCATGGCAGGGAAACCACAGCCTGTGCCTGCCTGCACCCAGCCCCTCCTGCCATGGGCTCCCTGGGCTGGCAGTGCTGCCCAGACCCCGTTTCTGGAGCAGCAATGGGGTGGCTCCATCAGCCATCCCCACTGGGCCTTCCTGTGGAGCCCCTGGTGCTTCTCTTGCCCCATCTCTGGGTTTTGCAGCTGAGCAGCCGTGCTGTTTGTCTGGCAAGGATGAGCTCTGCAGGCCATGCATCATTTCCAAATGCTGCCCATCACCCTTGCAGATTTTGAGGGAATATCAAAAACTTTCCCTTCTCTGACAGCACTTCTGGCAAAAATAAAAATGTAGGGCTGTTGTGTTTTGGTTTTAACCAAAGCAGCAGCTTTGTCCTTGCTCTACAGGCCAATTCTGCTTTCAAACATTCACCTCTCAAGTGTTTTCTTGGAAAAATGATCACCCCAGGAACTCTGCGTCTCCTTCCACCACCCTGCACAGGGCCAAAACGAATGGATCAAAACTAATGAGGATGGTCAAAACAAGTGTTTAACACAATTTTCTGAGGTCCAATCTCCTTGCAGGAGTTGTTTGCAGAGAGGTTCCTCACTCAAAACACATCTGAGGTGCAGCAATAATTCTAAAGTGTACAAAAAAGCCCCATTCCAAATGAAAAAATGGTGCTATTTTTGCTCTAAAGCAGCATTCTGAGCTGAATTTCAACACCATCATTGACTGAAGGGCCTCCAAAGACCATGACAAGCCCAGACACGGTGCTACACAGAGAAAGGAGTTTGCAGGCCAAGTTTAGCAACCTCCGAGCCTACTAATGGGTGTATTTTACATTCTGGCTACAATCAAATGGACCCAGTAGTGATTTATTATTGATACCAAATAAAAACCCACTTGATAATCTCAAAGCATTACCTCCAGGAGAATATTTCCTTTCCTTTCTGGACATGTCAGCCAACATTTTCTTATCCCAGCCTGGGAGAAGCCTGAAACTATTAATGGAATATTACAGGAATCCAGTGGAGGACTCTCCTCCACTCCATTTCATGGTTATTTGTTTGCAGTAACTCAGAAATTGTCATGTGAGCCCCTTTTCCTCTTGGAAGGGCCAGTGTGTCTCCCTGTGGCTGTGCCAGCTGCTGCCTCCAGCCCGGCCTGGATTGGCTTTCAAACTAAACAAATAATTTTATTTAAAGAAAGAAGAGAAGCAGAAATTGTCCATCAATCCCCCCAAGTCCCCCCAGCTCTGTTTGCTCTGGTTTTGTGACAAAACCTCTGGTCTCGTGCTCTGCACCATCTCTGGCAAAAGCCATGGATGATGTCTCACTAAAAAGCTCCACTTTTAAAAAGTAAAGTGATCTTTTTCCTTTTAAAACCAGCTCATGAATATTAATTTCAATCTGCCATGATTTCAGTCAGGATTTCCTGGTTGAATGGAGTGATTTCCTGATTGAATTTCATTGATATCAATAATGGTTCAATATCTCTGGGGAACTGCTGTGAACAGGGTTCTACTGATAGGGCAAAGGTGACTGAATTGGAACTAATCCTGATGAAGATGAGGATGAAGATGAGGATGAAGATGAAGATGAAGATGAAGATGGAGAGATTCCCAGCCTGATCAGGACAACATCCACCCTCCCAGTGCCCTGTCCTGGCAGAGCCCAGCTGTCCATGAGGAAGCACAGGGTGCAGGGAGAGAGCAAAGACAGAAAGACAGGGGAGCAAAATCCTCCAGACCCTTCCAGGTCCACCCTTTCCATGAAGAAATTCCTCCTGCTGTCCAACCTGAACCTCCCTTCTGCCCCTTTCTTCCTGTGAAAACTTCCAGGTAATTCTTACCCAAGCCATTATCTCCCAAGGAGCTCCCTGTTGCACTTTTCCATCTCTACCCCCTGAATCCCATTTCCATCCCATTTTCTATTACCATGGTACAGAAACCATGGCAGGGAAACCATGAAAGGGAATTCCAAGGAAAAATTCCTCCTGATGTCCAACCTCAACCTCCATTCTGCCCCTTTCTTCCTGTGAAACCTCCAGGTAATCCTTGTCCAAGCCATTATCTCAGTCCTGAGGAGCTCCCAGGTGCATTTTTCCAGCTGTGCCCCCTGAATGCCATTTCCATCCCATTTTCCATTACCATGGCAGGGAAACCATGATAGGGAATTCCAAGGAAAAATTCCTCCTGATGTCCAATCTGAACCTCCCTTCTGCCCCTTTCTTCCTGTGAAAACTTGCAGGTAATTCTTACCCAAGCCATTATCCCAGCCCTGAGGACCTCCCTGTTGCACTTTTCTATCTGCACCCCCTGAATCCCATTTCCATCCCATTTTCCATTACTATGGCAGGGAATTCCAAGAAGAAATTCCTCCTGCTGTCCAACCTGAACCTCCCTTCTGCCCCTTTCTTCCTGTGAAAATTTCCAGGTAATTCTTACCCAAGCCATTATCTCAGTCCTGAGGAGCTCCCTGGTGCACTTTTCCATCTGCACCCTCTGAATCCCATTTCCAGCTGGGATTCCATGCAGAAATTCCTCCTGATCCAACCACCTGAACCTCCCTTCAGCCCCTTTCTCCCTGTGAAACCTCCAGATAATCTTTATCCAAGCCATTATCCCAGCCCTGAGGAACTCCCTTTTCCACTTTTCCATCTGCACCCCCTGAATCCCATTTCCAGCTGGGATGGGGTTGGATTCCCAGGCCACGGCTCAGCAGCCACATTCATTTTCAGCAACTTGAACAGCCAGGAAAGACTCTTGACCAAACAAATGGCTCCCCATAAACATGTCCGAGGAAATTAAGATGCTACAACTGATCTGCTTTAATAAAATTACGAGCTCGGCTCCGATTCCAGTGTTGCTCCCTGTATTTTCTGCATCGCGCCATGCAATTAATCCTCCCTAAAATAAACGGGCTGATTAAAATTCCATTATCCTGACAGTTCACAATAAACCATGGGACCAATGATCCCCTCTCTTTTTAACCTTTTGAGCCATTATAATTAATTCTGGATTTATGTCATTTGCTGGCAAATGTTCCGATCACCTTCCTAACTACTTCAACAATTCCAAACAGTTGCACTCCTCCAGCGTGTAAACAATGGACAATAATTGAACTATTTAACCTGATTCCCGTTTCATGGAGTTTCCTTTAGACACAAAGCTCAGTATTGAGTTGCTCAGGATTGAGTTGTTTGCCTTTTTTATTTTTTTTTCTCGGTCTCTAATTAAGTGCTCATGAAAAATAAAATAATAACGCTTTGGAAAAAGACAGAGAAGGGCCTGAATTCGATTATTTTGGTCCCATATTCAACTTGTGAGTGAAGAGAGACCTGCTGAAGGACATTATTTTATGGTGTTATTTCAATCATATTAAAAATCCCAATATTTTCCTCCCCAAATTTTCTGCAATTCCCTGTTGTCCCAAGCCAACCTTCCTTAGCACACCCTGTGCTTTAGGATGACAACCACTACACCCAGAAAAACACCCAAAATAATCATAATTTTGCCCAGTGGAATCACATTTTGCCCAAATGCCTCTAGTTTTCACAACAAACACATCATGGAAATGAAACTGATCTCCCAACCAAGTTTATTCTAGGTAAAATACCAGGTTTGAGGAGCTGCAAGTCCATCCCTGCCCCAAAAGTACTGTGGCAAAAGTACCAAGAAATACGGTTTATATTTTTTAAAATCATGTAAAGGCACATTAGCCAGCTTGGAGGGGTTGGGTTTACAAAATCAACCTCTCCTTTGCCTGCATTTTGTGGGTATTTTTATTTCCCTGTCATACAATTTCCCAAAAAGAAACCAAATAACAAATGAGGTGATCCGGTGCTATTAAAATTGCCACTTAAATGAATTTGTCTTGGTTTGGGGAAAAGAGCATCAAAATGTCAGCTGCTCAAAAACACAGATCCAATCTCCAAATTTTTCAGAAGGTGGAAAATCCATTTCCTAACCAGCCCTACTTACCACTGGGTACATGGGTTACTTATCCAAACTCACCCTGACCTTCAAAAATGTTTGGGTTGATGTCAGTGTTTGGGCTGAGGTTTGGTTTGGCCGGTTCTGCTTTTTCCATAGCAGTGCACCCATCCCTAGAAGAGATGGAATAAAAAGAGGAATTCTAAGCACACACAGACCCAACTATTTAATAGAAATAATAAAAAATTCCTCCTTTCTTTATCTTTATCTGACCGATGCCCATGAGCAGCAGCCGATCACACCACAAAACCCATCGGCCCCAACAGCAACACCCGATGAAAAGGAGGAAAGAAAACAGATTTATGAACCAGCTAAACTGTGTTTACATTGATAAATGAGCTTTCTAGAGATCCCCAAGTCCATTCCAAACCCCCTTTTCTAGCAGCTCTTTCCCCAGCCAGCTGCAGCATCCCCCTGGGACCTCCGCAGTGGCACTGGCAGCAGCCTCCCCTCCGAGTTCCTGCCGAGGGCTCCGGAGCAATGCCCAGGTGTTGAGATTTAAGGATGTGCTGCTGCTGCCATCAGCTGCACAGGATGGACTCTGGCCCATCCTGTCAGCACCCTGGGAAGGAGCAAAGGCCGCCTTTGTGCGCGCCCCGGGCCCATCTCGTTCTGGTTCGAATTAAGAGCGGCGGCGATTTCCGCCGCCGGGGCTTTGCAGAAAGCTCCCAATGTTCCGTGGCCGTGCTCCGGTTGCAGAGCCATGGGAGGCTCCAGGCAGATGCCAGCAGCGTTGTGTCACTTTGCTGCCCTGGTTTTGCTTTCTGAGGAGGCTGGGGAGGGAAGGGGAGGTGGGGGTTTGGTCATAGCAGGGAGAGAGAATGGGAGGAAGGGGCTGAGGATGAGTGCAAGCTATGGATTGTTCCATGGACTGCAAAATTCCTGATTTCCTCCCATTGGCCTCCAGATTGTGATGGAATGGTGGAGGATGTTGCTCAGCACAACCACTGGATGGTTTGGGCTGGGAGGGACCCTGAAGCTGGTCCAGTTCCACCAGCACCTTCCACTATTCCATAGCAGGGAGAGAGAATGAGAGAAAGGGGCTGAGGATGAGGCGTGAGTTATGGATTGTTCCATGGACTGCAAAATTCCTGATTTCCTCCCATTGGCCTCCAGATTGTGATGGAATGGTGGAGGATGTTCCTCTGCACAGCCACAGGATGGTTTGGGTTGGGAGGGAGCCTGAAGGTCGTCCAGTTCCACCAGCACCTTCCACTATCCCAGGGTGCTCCAAGCTCCATCCAACCTGGCCTTGGCCATTCCAGGGATCCAGGGGCAGCTTCTCTGGGCACCCCGTGCCAGGGCCTGCCCACCCTCACAGGAGAGAATTCCTTCCCAATATCCCATCTAACCCTGCCCTCTGAAATACTCAGTTAGAGGCAGAAAATCTGCAGGCCAGGGTACAAAACCCCCTCAGCACCCAGAGCAGGAGCTGCAGCTGGTGTGAGATCACAACACTGATGTGATTTTGAATTTTGTTAATTTGAATCCAGTAGAGAGTGTTTAGAAAAACAGTTCCTTGCTCTGATCCTGGCATTCCCAGGGAAGGCACAGACAGGGTGGCAGCAGCAGTGAGTGGTGATTTTCTTCAGCTGCCTTTCCCTGCACTCAGAACCTCACAGACAATGTCCATGGGACCCTGCAGATTCACAGGATGATTAATACTCGCTGCTGATTAAAGCCATGTTGACTCCAAGGCATGACTCAAGAATTACATGAAAGTTTTTCCCATCCTTTGCCAGATTTTATTCCCTTCCAGCCCCCTGTGCAACAGATACATCCTGAGATAGGGAGCAAAGCCAGGGACAAGGAGAACCTGGGGCTGCTCCATCCCTGGGAGTGTCCCAGACCAGGTTGGATGGGGCTTGGAGCCACCTGGGATAGTGGAGGATGTCCTTGCCCATGGTAGGGGATGAAATGAGATGAAATTTAAGGTTTCTCCCATCCCAAACAATTCCCTGATGCTGTGAAACCCACGCTCCTGAGGCCATGCCCTGCTCCTGGCCACAGCAATCCTCTCCTAAATTTGCCTCAGGCTCCTGTGCTGGAACAACCTCCTGGGGGCTGAGCTGACAGCACTGAAAGTACAAAAAGTCTTGTCTATACATAAATATATGAAGCTGGGAGGAAACCAGGTTCCTGAAGGGAAGTCCATTGTACCCAAATGGTGCCCACAGGCCTGGAATAGCCGGGTGGTTTTGCAGGAGCAGGGAGGACACTCGGCCTGTTGATGTCCTGCTTCAGACAGCAGGGCTCAAAGTCAACAGCAGCGTGGTGAAAATATCTCTGCAGATTTATTTATTTATCTGCATTCAGCCCAGTTCACCCTTTCTTCCCAAGATCCCAACAAACAAACCTAAAAATGGGGAAAGGGAGTGACCACGACATTCTGGCTTGGCCTGGCAGGTTTAACCCTGTTCTCTCCCATTGGGAATCAATACTGGCAGGCAATCTTGCATGTCCCATGTTTTTCAGGCTTGGATGTCACAGCTCTGTGGAACTGGGAGGGTTTATCCCCAGCTGGATTGCTCATGGATCATTGGGACAAGTGGGAAAAACTGGGAAAGGAAACCACCCCAAAGAGCACCAGCCCTGGATGGCTGCTCCCCTACACAGCCTTGCAATCTTCCTCCTTCCTTTTCCTTTTTCCTCCTTCCTTTTCCTTTTTCCTCCTTCCTTTTCCTTTTCCTCCATCCTTTTCCTCTTTTCTTTTCATTTTTCCATCATCCTTTTCCTTTTTCCTCCTTTCTTTTCCTTTTCCCCCCTTCCTTTTCCTTTTTCTTTATCTTTTTCTTTTTTCCTCCTTCCTTTTCTTTTTCCTCCATCCTTTTCCTTTTCCTTCCATCCTTTTTCTTCCATCTTTTTCCTTTTTCCTTCATCTTTTTCCTTTTTCCTTCATCTTTTTCCTTTTTCCTCCTTCCTTTTCCTTTCCCCAACTTTGTTTTCCTCCTTCCTTTTCCTTTTTCCCCTTCCCTTTCCTTTTTCCTCCATCCTTTTCCTTTTCCCTTGATCGTTTTCCTTTTCCTTCCATCCTTTTCCTTTTCCTTTTCCTTTTCCTTTTCCTTTTCCTTTTCCTTTTCCTTTTCCTTTTCCTTTTCCTTTTCACCTTTCCCTTTTTCCTCCATCCTTTTCCTTTTCTCTCCTTCTTTTTCCCTCCTTCCTTTTCCTTTCCCCTCTCCTTTCCAGCCCTGAATTCCAGCAGGGCACTGCCTTTTGGTAAATATCTTTTACAAGCAAAAAAATCATTGCAAATACCATTATAACAGATAAAAAAAATATCCTCTGCTATTCAGAGAGATTGCAAGATGTGGAATTTGGAGAATTATAGCAGAAACTGTATTTTCATTTTTGTTTTGTATGTACCCATTTATTAATGAAATATTTAAAAGCAAAGAACATTCTGGATTTCTTTCACCATTGAAAACAGTTTTTTCCGTGTCACGTTTTTCCCTCAGGCTGTTTATTAGAAATTTTATTAATTTTTTTTTTTTACAAAACATCAGTTTTATGGGAAAAGCCATCCAAAACCTCAGAGCTGCCAGATGAATAAATCTGACAGAGTTTTCCTCTGACTGTTCTGGTGCTGGGCTTTGCATCAATTTAATCCACACAACTCAATCTGCACCAACATATGAGGGGGCAAAAAACCCTGGGCTGGTTTTATTTCTTCTGCATGGAGGACAATTTACAACGTGAAATTGCCAAATTTTCCTTTAACTTTGCCTTGCTGCATTCTTTCAAATATCACAAATATTACCTTTAAATCATGAAGCTGCCACTGCTTTTTGCCTGTAATTATTATCATCCTCTTTTTGCTTTCTTTCCTTCCTATTTTCCTTTCAGGGAGAACCAAATTTTGCTGAATTTTTTGGGTTTGATATTCCAAGATATTGATGTGTCTGGATGAGTTTCCTCGTGCTGTATTTCTTTTTATGGGATATATAGAAATAAAACCAGGCTCAGGCCCTGCTCTTTCAGAATAAATTGGTGGAAACATCCAGGTCCAGTCCATGAAGTTGAGCAGAAATCAGGAGCAAGGAGGGCACTTCTGGATAAACTGGTCCATGCTGGAGACAATTCCCTCCATCCAGCCCTGAAGGTGACACCACTTCAAAAATCCCACAGGGATAAATCACCAGAAAAATCCCTAAATCCTTTTATCACCCTTATAATATCTTTTATTCTCCTCCAGAAATGATTGAAAGTTTCTGCCTGAGCAAGCCTTGGGCGCCTTACAGGAGATTTGGGAATATTCTGAATATTCAGGCTGTTTTTTTTTTTTTGAGCTGTTCTGCTACAAAGCCGATGGGATTTATATTTAGTCTGTGTTCCTGTCCCTATTTTATAAACAGAGGAATTCTGAGACAAAATAATAATAGTGTGAAAATGGACCAACCGCAGTGACGGCAAAGGCAGGGATGGACTCTGGAGTTTATAGTTACCCAGCAAATGTTTGGCTCCAACACTGGGTCCCTCATGTAAGATTCACTTTTAATTACCCACTACACTCATATCTGAGTCAAAAAAAACAAACAGAGATAGGGAGAAGGATACGAAAGGCAGTGGGCATGAAATCATGGAGTGGAAACCCGAAATGATGTATTTGCTTAATTTAACCCAGGCAGCTCAGCCGTGGCTCTGCAGTGCCCGTGTGGGCAGCTGGGGATTTGGGCTTTTATCTGCCCAGAGAAGATTTCATGCCCTTGGTTTATTTGTGTAACTCTGCTCCATTTCTAACTGCAGCAGCACACGCTATTTACCCGTTTGAAAAAGGTTGTCAAAATCTGTAGATATCACACGAGTGCCTAAAATGTAAGAAATAAAAAATATTTTCTTTTCCGTGTCCAGTAAATAATAAATATTTTAGATTTCATCCTTTAGCTGGTCATTTGACTTTTCCAGTTAGAAACATTGCTGCTGTACGAGTCAGGAGTCACTCTAGGAAAAGAGTGGATGTTAAATTACATTTTCAGCTATCTTGACAAGCAGTACTTGGCACAGTTTTCTCAGGGAACAAGCTGGTCTATAGATTTCTGAGAAATTAAAACCATATGGCAACACCTTGGAGGAGAAAAAGCAGCCCTTCTCTGGAAGCATCCTTGGAGTTTTCAAAATGTATGCGAATTAAATATAGTCCTGTTTATTTAGAAAGAATCTGCACGGATTAGAGCCGGACCCTCATTCCTGCTCCAAGAATTAAATTGCCAATAAAGCCACAATGGGAGAGAACCTCATGACTGCATTTCTGTTAATAAACTCAAGCTGAATTTTGGGTTCATTTTGGCTAAACTCAGCTTTTCTGCAGACATTTAAATTAGGGCATCAACTGGAGGATGAGGGGTTTCCTCTGATAATTGTGATAATGTTGGCACTGGGAGCAGATTCCACTCACCACTGGCACTGCCAAGGCTGCAGAAGATGGAAGGAAAAATTCAAAACTCCTGTCAGAGATAAACTGGAGCTCTGCAGAGCTGCACTGACCTGGCTCTGAGGACAGCTGGGGACAGGAGGGCTCACAGAGCTCTGGGGCACAAAAATCCTTCCAAAAACCCCATTTGGGACACAGGGCCAGGGAGGTGGAGCCCAGGAATGCAGCTGGACACAGCCATGTTCTTTAGCAAATTAACCTGAAATGGTTTTTTATTAAAATGTAGAGTCTCATTTCTGCAGGGCAATGAGGAGAAGCTGCCTCCTCCTCCTCCTCCTCCTCACGTGCTGCAGCTGGAAAAAGGTGCTGGAAAAAAAAGTCCCTTTCCTGCTGAATTATCTGGTGACATTACAAGCTTTGACAAGAAGAGAAATCTCCTCCAACTCCTCCCCAGACCAATATGTGGTCAAATATATGACTTCAGCGGAAAGCATTTGATTAGATGGATGTAGGGGATATAAAACCCTTCAATTGGGGACAGATCTTTTCATATAGGAAACATATTTTCAATGTTGGATTTTATGGCGGCGAGGAAGTGCGTAAAAAACTTTTCAGCAACATAATACCCAAAAAAAAAAAAAGCTGAAAGCCCTCAATTTTCCCCTGCCTCTGCTGCTGTAGACTTCTTGTATATTTGCACATTTGGATATGATGACAATTAGTTCTGTGCTGCGGGACTGGATTGATTTCGCTGCCTGGGCCCCGTCCAGCTCAAACCTCGCAGGTTCAAATACAGAAGCTTTTGGTTAATGAACTCCAGAAAGTGTAAAATCCTGAGGCCCTGCAGTTACACGATCACCCTTCCCAACAGCAGCACTAATATCTAACAAGGCCAGCTACTGTTCTACCCCTTTAGAAGAAGCTCATAAAAAGGAGGTTTAATTTGTCTGGGAAAAATAGACTTGAAAATAAAATTAAAAAAAAAAAAAAAAGAAAGAAAAAAAAAAGAAAAAGCACCCTGAGTTCCCTGGTGGAAAAACATGCCTTGTATTATGGAGCCTTCCCCATGAAATGTCTTGGAAATTAGGCAAAGTTAACATGTCCAGTTGGAGCCGAGCCAGGAAATGAACAGTGGATGTTCTCTTGTAAAAATCCTGAAAGCAGCGAGGAACCCATAAACAGTTTGCAGAGTGAGGCCAAATGGAGCACTTTATGTTCCCTAATGGAAATTCAGCTTATTTGTACATGGATTCAAAGGGACAACGTGATGTCATCAAATGATTGAAGGTCAGCAGCACGGCAAGAGTCAATATTCAGTGGTGGATGGAAACATCCCATTCTTCCTGAGGTATTTTGGAGGAGCCACCAACAGTGGGGTTTGTCTTGGCCCTCTGGAGCTGGTACAGGAAAACCTCAGCAGCTCTATTCCTGGAATTGCAAGGTGGGAAGTTTACTGTTACCATCAGTCTAAGGAGGGCCTGCAGGAATATTGGGAAAAATTTGTGTTGGGTTCAGCAAACAGAGACATTTCCTAGAGAAAACCTCACCTTTGGTGATGTCTCGGGTTTGAGCTTTTCTGTGTTTCAGGTTCTGTGCTGCTTCAGTGTGTGGGGCTGGGCTGACATCAGGGGATGCTGAGCTCTGTGCACAGAGCAGGGACACAAAACAATTCCTGCTCCAGCTGGGCACCAAGGACAAATGATCCAAATCTCAGCCCAGGAGCACAAACAGCGTGGGCTGGAGAGAGAAAAACAAGCAGGGTGGGACTGGATGGGCTAAAGCTGGGATGGGACAATGAACTGCAAGATGCAAATGGAGCAGAACTGATCCCAGGGACAGACCCCGTGCCCGGCCGTGCATTTTGGGACCATTTGGGTTCATCTTGGGTTCATTTTGGGAACATTTTGGTTCATTTTGGGACCATTTTGGTTCATCTTGGGACCATTTTGGGACCATTTTGGGTTCATTTTGTGCCCATTTTAGTTCATCTTGGGTGCAGCCCTGGCTGGGCTCTTGTGCTGCCCAAGGTGGATCCATGCAGGAGATGCTTTGAATCAATCCCTGCTTTATTCTGTGACTCTGCCCAGCCTCTGCTCCAGCTCAGCCTTCCCAAGGCATTATTGGGTGCTGGGGCTGAAGGAACCACGCCTGGGCAGGGTTATCTCCAGGGTAACCAGAGATAACCAGGTGTGGGCAGGGTTATCTCCAGGGTTACCAGGCAGATGTGCAGGTCAGGGGTTCCAGTGCAGATTTTCCTACACAATTTTCCAAAAGATTTCCTACAGAAAAAAGGCACAGCTGAGAAAGTGTCCCTGGAGAGCCACAACCTCTCCTGAGGAGAGGGAGCTGGGATGTCCCTCAGCCTTGGACTTGCAGCCCGACACCCTCTGCTTGTGCTCTGAAATGTGAGATTTGAGCTCTGCTTTCACAGTATGACTTCAGTTTCTGCAGTGGTGTTGAGCCCGTGGTAGAAAAGCTGATTTGTGGAGCATTGTCCAGCTCTGATAGAGTTTTCCTGAGGCAGGAACAGCCCTTCCATGGTTTGTCCAAAGGCAGAGCAGAGCAGAGCAGAGCAGTGATTTTGTTCCAATGAGGGGCTTGCAAACAGGTAAAGAGGAATATTTCTGCCCAGGTAATATAATTCTCTAAATTATTGAGACCTGCAAAAGTTTGTTGCTCAGCAGTTACCTGAACATCCTCAAAGCTCAAGTTTCACTAAATAATCCTTTTTTCCCTCTCAAACACTCTAATGAAAGGGCACTGCCTCCTTAGCTTCCTGAGCTGAGTCTGAGTGACTTTTGAGTCATTTCTGTTCCTTATCTGAGTAGTTTTGTTCATCACTGTCATTTTTATTGCATAAAAACATCCACATCATTTTGATAAGGGCTGTCTTGCACTGCACTCGGTTCTAAGCATTACCATCCGTTTAGAAATTGAATAAAACCTGGTCTAACTCAATTTTTTAACTCAATTCAGGATTAATCTCTAATCAAGGATGAGTTTGCAAATCTAAACTGGCAATAGAACTCCACATCCTGGACTCAGTAGGAATATTAAAAACCTCATTAGGAATGGTCAGGCTGACAAGAGGGAATAAAGGAATAATAGAAATAATGAGCATAAAGGACTCAAATAACAGAACTGAAGATGCACAGAAGGAGCACAGAGCTCACCCAGGAGTCCCTCCAGGCTGTGGTGCTCTGTGCAGACACAGCTGGATTTCCTTTACAGATGTTTTCCTGCAGGGTTTTTTGGAAGGGATCAGGAGGATCCTGGTTTTTACAGAAATCCACAGGCACAGCAACATGACATGAGATTCCTGAGGTGAGCTGGAGGCAAAGAGCAGAATACAGGAGATTTTTATTCCCTGACTTCTATCTCCTAAGCATTCTCTTATTCCATGGATTATGGCCCATTCACTCTAAGACAATTTCTGAAATAAGATGAGAGCTTGTGCCCTGAAAAAGATGGGAAATCTTCGACCACTTACTAAGAAATCAATGCCAACTTCTTAAAAATGAAAGCTCTTCTTTTACAGCTTCTTCCTTTTGAAGGAAACTTCTCAATCATTTGATTTTTTCCAGCACTCATTTGTCTCCCACCTTGGCAGGAGGTGAGTGCAGATTCAGCAGAACAAATCCCCATTTACATCCCCTCGCTGTATTTCATGGCAGCTGCCAATTTGGAGGTGGGAGAGATGGGCCAAAACCCAGGTGGTGGGCTCCAGGAGCAGATAATTTAGGAGTGACATTTATTTGTATAAAAAATAGTGCCTTCCCTTCCCTACCTGTAAGGCAGGGCCCTTTTCACGACTCTTGCCCACAGTTGTAAGAAAAGCAAATTGGAATCAAAGGAGATGCCAAGAACAGCACTTGCTGCTTGGGAACATTACTGGTTTATTATAGGAAAATACCTGTATCACACTCGTAAAGAAACTGGTAAAAATGTAGGTAGGCTCCCCTTCCTACCTCCTTCCACCTCCCACACCTCCACACAAACCCTGCCTTTCTTCCCAGCCCTGATTCCAGCCAATTTCTTTCCCTGAGCATCAAGGAAATCCCAGACAAAGCACTGTTGGAGCAGGAGGAATCTCTCTTTCTGCTCTGATTTCAGAAGATTTCAGCCCCAAAGGTGCAGTTTGGGGTGCAGCAGGGATTTCACTCCCAAATTCTGCTTGGGAGTTGCAATTCCAGGTTTGTGTCCCTTGTACTTATCCTGCCACAAGCAGATGGGATTCTTGAAGGTTGAGTTGGAGATTCCCAGATGTTGCTGGGAAGAAGAATTGAGGAGGAAAATGCACAAATCTTTCCTCCTCAGCCTTCCTGGGATGTTGTATTTGCAGGGAACCCTGTGGCAGGGAGGAATGATGAACCTGACTCCATATTCAGAAGGCTAAGTTATTCTTTTATGATACTATATTATATTCTTGAATATAATATATAAGTAAGTATCATACCAATATAATAATATAATATAATATGATATGATATGATATGATATGATATGATATAATATAATATAATATAATATAATATAATATAATATAATATAATATAATGTAATATAATATAATATATATATCTACTAAACTATACTAAAGAATACAGAAAGGATACAGACAGAAGGCTGAAAAGGTAATAATGAAAACTCGTGACTGTCTCCAGAACCCCAACACATCTTGGCCCTTATTGGCCAAAGAGTCAAAATAATTCACAGCAGAATCCAATGGAACAATCCCCTGGTGGGTAAACAGTCTCCAAACACATTCCAAAGCAGCAAAACAAAGGAGAAGCAAATGAGATAAGAATTGTTTTCCCTTTTCTGTGAGGCTTCTCAGCTTCCCAGGAGAAAAATCCTGGGCCAAGGGATTTTTCAGAGAATGTGAATGTCACACTAGGGAGCAGCCTGGGGCTGGAGCTGAGCAGAACCCCCTGAAAAAAGCAGAGAATTTAAACGTTGTTTGCTTGCAAATGGACTGAAACCAAACCCTGATAACAGGGCCGAGTCCTTGTGGAGCTGAGCCAAGTCTTGCACACATTCCCTCAGGTAGGAAAGTGCTGAGCAGCATTTCAAAGGCCAGTCCCTCCCAGCTTTTCCTAAAAGAGCTCTTTGGTGGCTCCCTGGGCTGTGGTTTCTGAGGCTCCTGGGCTGGACACGGGCATGGAGCCTCTCAGGGAGGGGTTTCCCTGCTGGACAGATCCATACCCCCACCCTGTGGATGACCTGCAGCCCACAGAGCTTCAGCATTCCTGCTGGGACACCCTCCTGCCTCCCAGCTTGGAAAAACGAGGAGCAGGATGGATCAGAGGGGTGACAAAGAGAAGGTGACTCCAAATTTCTGGAGAACAGCAGAGCTCGAGTCCTCTCCAGGCACAGCAAAAAGCTGAAATCAAATTCACTGTATCAAGAAAGACCCTCTGGCTTCTCCTTCCACAGGGACAGAGGAATTCAACACCTGGAATGCAGCCAAAAGCTGAAAGATCTCATAACTGTAATGTCTGCACCAGACTGTTTCATTGCTCTGCAACGTTTTCATTCCAAATCAGAACATCCACCCTCAAACCCTCTGTATAAAACTTTCCTCCAGCAGCCCCCACAGGGGAGCACAGCAGTTTTTGGGGAATTATTATGGCTTCAGACAACCAGGGGTTCTCCACACCCAGAGCCCCAATTTTCTGTTATGCCACTGTAAATCTACAAAACTCCAGTTTTTATTCCACTGGGCTTGGGCTCGGGGGAAGCCAAAATAAACACAAAGGCTTGTCAAAGGAGTTATATCACATTGGCAGCCGTGTAAGTGAAAGCATAATTTGCACTATTTTTTAATAATATGGTGTCTTAGATCATTAGGAATGAGGTCCTGCACACCCAGCCATGAGGAACTTCCTTCATGGGAGCAGCTCCTGTGCTGGACATTCATGTGAGGAGAGGGAACGTGCCAGATGTGGGGATTTGAGCCCAATCCATCCTGACTGGCAGCAGCTGGAGCTCTGGTTTGCTGTGCTCAGACAGAAAAATACCTGCTGGATCAGGCCCTGCTGATAACAGCACCCTGGGAGGATAAAAATGATAGCTGGGGGACCTTGCAACAGGTTTCTGGTGGATTCTGTTAAGAAAATCTGGACACTTCGGGGTGGTAGGGCTTGTAAACGATGTAAAAATCAGCCTGGCTTTGTGTGACACTCTCCGAGGCAGGTGAGGGATGGAACTTTTGGCTCCTCTGAATTATTTGGCTTTAAAATCATGAGGAAGGTGGGAAAGAAGTGACAATTCAGGAAGAAATCCCTCGTGTTTGGCTCTCATCCCTCAGTGCTCCCTGTGAACCAGCAAATAAAGACAATTTATTGTCTCCTCCATGGATCCACCTTGGGCAGCACAAGAGCCCAGCCAGGGCTGCACCCAAGATGAACCAAAATGGTCCCAAATTCCTGTCACAGGCACGGCTTGAGCAGAGCCCAAATCCTCCCCAGCCACCCTGCAGGACCCACATTCATCACCACACTGATATCCCAGGAAAATCCAGGCCAGCTCTTAGCTCCAGACCATTGGGAATGCAGGAGGGGAGGGAAGGGAAGGGAAGGGAAGGGAAGGGAAGGGAAGGGAAGGGAAGGGAAGGGAAGGGAAGGGAAGGGAAGGGAAGGGAAGGGAAGGGAAGGGAAGGAAAGGAAAGGAAAGGAAAGGAAAGGAAAGGAAAGGAAAGGAAAGGAAAGGAAAGGAAAGGAAAGGAAAGGAAAGGAAAGGAAAGGAAAGGAAAGGAAAGGAAAGGAAAGGAAAGGAAAGGAAAGGAAAGGAAAGGAAAAAGGAAAGGGAGAGTTGGAATAGCAGATCCTGCTTCCACTGAACTCAGGACAACACTCTGGATTTTTCTTGTTTTGCCCTAAATGAGCTTCTGGGGAACCTAATTTTTTTTCCACTCTGTTGGATATCAGGGAAAGGTTCCTCATCCAGAGGCTGCTGGGCACTGCCCAGGCTCCCAGGGAATGGTGACATTCCCAAGGCTCCCAGAGCTCCAGGAGGGTTTGGACACCACTCCCAGGGATGTCAGGGTGGGGTTTTGGGGTGTTTTGGCGCAGGACTCAGGGTTGATCCCTGTGGATCCTGGATGATCCTTGTGGGTCCCCTCCCAGTTCAGGATATTTCACAATTCTCTGAAGTAAAACTTTGCATTCAACTCCTTCCAGGTAAAAGATTTCTGAGGGTCTAGGAGTGAGAAATTGAGTTTGTTAGGGTGTTGTTTTCAATGGAAGCTTATTCCAATATCCCTTTAAAAAAATGTTCCAGGGAAAACAAAAGGAAATTAAGTTCCCCATTTCACTCTCCCCCCAGCCCAGATCCATTCTGAGACACAAACCAACACCTTGAGATTTCATTTTGAAAGCTCCTTTCTTCAGTTTTTTGAGACAAATTTTACCTTGCTTAGAGTTTTAAATCTAAAAAAAAAAGAAAAAAGGACCAAAAATCAATTAACCACGGGTTTTTATGGAGTGGGGAGGGAGGTAACTCTTCCCATTGGTCATAAATGGATTTCTGGAGGCACAAGGACCAGTAAATCCCAGTCCTTTGCCACGGTGCCCTGCTGAGGAGCTTCCTGCAGGTCCCACGGCGTGGGGCAGCCCCTGGGGTGCCCAGTTTGCAACAGAGGCTCCTCCCTGCAGAGCTCCCCTGCCACAGGAGCCCAGCTGCTTTCCCTGGCCAGAGGAACTGCAGGAAATCAATCATCCTGCAGCCAGAGCTGGGCATGGGGCACAGAGAACTGGACACATTCCCAGCGGCCTCTCGCCTGGAACTGGCTCTGGATCCACGGGGCTGAGCGGGATTTGCAGGAGGCAGATGTGGATGAATTCCCAATTCTGTGGATGAATTCCCAATTCTGGGGATTAATTCCCAGTTCTGTGGATGAATTCCCAATTCTGGGGATTAATTCCCAGTTCTGTGGATGAATTCCCAATTCTGTGGATTAATTCCCAGTTCTGTGGATGAATTCCCAATTCTGTGGGTGAATTCCCAGTTCTGTGGATGAATTCCCAGTTCTGTTGAATAATTCCCAATTCTGTGGATGAATTCCCAGTTCTTTGGATGAATTCCCAGTTCTGTTGAATAATTCCCAGTTCTGTGGATGAATTCCCAATTCTGTGGATGAATTCCCAGTTCTGTGGATGAATTCCCAGTTCTGTGGATGAATTCCCAATTCTGGGGATTAATTCCCAGTTCTGTGGATGAATTCCCAGTTCTGTGGATGAATTCCCAATTCGGTGGATGAATTCCCAATTCTGTGGATGAATTCCCAGTTCTGTGGATGAATTCCCAGTTCTGTGGATGAATTCCCAGTTCTGTGGATGAATTCCCAATTCTGTGGATGAATTCCCTGTTCTGTGGATTAATTCCCAGTTCTGTGGATGAATTCCCAATTCTGGGGATTAATTCCCAGTTCTGTGGATTCATTCCCAGTTCTGTGGATGAATTCCCAATTCTGTGGATGAATTCCCAGTTCTGTTGAATAATTCCCAATTCTGTGGATGAATTCCCAGTTCTGTGGATGAATTCCCAATTCTGGGGATTAATTCCCAATTCTGTGGATGAATTCCCAGTTCTGTGGATGAATTCCCAATTCTGGGGATTAATTCCCAGTTCTGTGGATGAATTCCCAGTTCTGTGGATGAATTCCCAGTTCTGTGGATTAATTCCCAGTTCTGTGGATGAATTCCCAATTCTGTGGATTAATTCCCAATTCTGTGGATGAATTCCCAGTTCTGTGGATTAATTCCCAGTTCTGTGGATGAATTCCCAATTCTGTGGATTAATTCCCAATTCTGTGGATGAATTCCCAGTTCTGTGGATTAATTCCCAGTTCTGTGGATGAATTCCCAGTTCTGTGGATGAATTCCCAATTCTGTGGATTAATTCCCAGTTCTGTGGATTAATTCCCATTTCTGTGGATGAATTCCCAGTTCTGTGGATGAATTCCCAGTTCTGTGGATTAATTCCCAGTTCTGTGGATGAATTCCCAGTTCTGTGGATGAATTCCCAATTCTGTGGATTAATTCCCAATTCTGTGGGTGAATTCCCAGTTCTATAGATTAATTCCCAATTCTGTGGGTGAATTCCTAGTTTGGGTTTATCTCATCACATCACGAAAGGACAAAGTGGTGCCTCAGCAAATCTCCCCCAGCAGGACCCACGTGGTGTCTCCTACCAGAGCTGGGAAACTCCAATTCAGCCCCACCTTGGCAGGTTTGGAGCTCAAACCTTGTTTTTTATCAGCTCTTTCACAGCTGGACAGAAAGACTCCCAGGTAAACTCATTTCTGGTGTAACTCCATCAAAACCTCGTGTGAAGCTCTCCTAAAATGATGTTACAGTGAACCCCATGGCAATGGCAATTATCTAAAAAATGGAAAAAATCCTCAGACAATTTTCCTTTTGCTATCAAATCCATTTCTATTCAGGGTAGAGAAAAAATCCTCTCAGCTTTTGTTTTAGTCATTAAAGTTCAGATTAAAAATAGCATTTTTGAGAATTACCTATGGAAAAAGGTGATGCAAAAATGAAATGAAAAAATCCAATGGAAAAAAACCCTGCAAGATGAACTTAAATGTGTTTTTCTTTCAAAAATAAGGTTGTGTGTTTTCAGGTGAATAAATACTGTGTTCTGTTATGCAATATATAATTATGCATTGTATATTAATTATGTGATAATTAATATTTATATAATATAGTATATATAAGATAATTATTATTATATCTATAGAAAAATACAATATATATAATTATATATAAATATATGCATATATATAATATTTATATTGAAATATATATTTAATATTTTTATAATATATACTATATACGTATTAATTATATGTTTAATAATTATTTAATAATTTTTATTTATATAATATACAACATATAAGATAATTATAATTATAATTATATCTATAGAAAATTTATATTATATCTATATTATATTTTATCTATATTTGGCTTTAGTCAGGTGCCTGTCCTGCTCTCCTTAGGATTTCACTGCCTTGTACCTGTGTGTCTCCAAAATCCATATTTAATGTACATATTTAATTGACATATTTAATGTTTTCAAGCAAGGAAGACAAGACAGGGCTTTAAAATCCTCTGAGTCCTCCCAAGGTGCTGGTGAGGTCTTGTCACAGACAGATTTTATGAAAAATCCTTTCCTTAGGATCTTTTCTCCTGAGAAGCTTCAGCTTCCCCACGTTTTGCTGCTTTGCAATGTGATTTGGAGAATTGTTTACCCAGAGTGTGAAATTGTTTTTACTCGATGACCAAAGACATCCACCTGTGTCGAGGCTGTGAGCAGCCACAAGATTTTATTATCATCCCTTTCCTTTCCTTTGCTGATGAAATCCTTTCTTCTATTCTTTTAGTATAGTTCTAATAGATCATTTTCTATATAGTTCTAATAGATCATTTTCTTTTAATCTAATATATATAATAAAATAATAAATCAGCTTTCTGAAACACGGAGTCAGGACTCTCATCTCTTCCCTCATCCTGGACTCCTGCAAACACCTCAGGGTTTCATGGAAGCTGCAGCAGCAGCTGCTGCTCGTGTTGAGGAGGCGGCCTGGGATCTCTCCTGCTCAGAGCTGTTCTGCACATTTACTGGAAAAGGAACCAGGAAAGTGCTCTCAGATGGGAAAAATCACTTCCAGAAGCTGTTTCTGCAGCAGGTCACACAGTAGCTGCTGGGAAGGACCAACCCAAATCAGGGCAATGCAGGGTGGCAGCTCCAGGCTGACATTTGGCTCCGTTGCCCGCTGAGATTTTCCTCCTGCCAATGTTTTGCAACAACCCAATCCCACATTTTACCTGACAAAGTGGGGAATTTACTCCTTGCCAGCTTTATTTCCCCCATCTGAGAACTCCTGCAGCAGAAATCCATCCCATGTGATAAGGTAAATCCTGCATTATTAAAAGTGAGGGGAAGGGAATTCTTTAGCAGCGCTGGTGAATATTTGAGTGAGGTTTTTATTTTTTTTCCAGGATGTCTGGCTGTTATTTCATCTCGCTCATCCACACAAAATAATTGGGAAGTCAAAGCACAGCAAATATCTCCTGGTGCTCGTTGGCCAGGGCTGGGACATTATTGGGGAGTTAAGTGGATAATGGTGTGAAATAAGCCTGTAAAAACCAACACACTTCAGAGTTAATATTTTTTCAGGGTGCAGTTAAGTTACTGTGACACATCTGTCATAACTCTTCTGGGGAGCTTCAGGATGTGTCTGATCTTTCCCCCTCGGAGCTGAAATGGATCTCCTGAGCTTCAGGAAACCCAATCCCCAGGTCACTGGCAATAAGCTCAGCAGTGTCAATACAGGCCGTGCTACAGTGGCAGCCTGCAAGAACCCAAGGCCTCGTCCTGGCCTGAGGAATCTTCATTTCCACCTGTGCACCCCCTCTGCAGCTCATTTTGCAGGGTCTGGCTGGGATATTGTGGCCCTCATATCCTGGGGAAAGTTCCTGCACCAGCCTTTCTAAAATCTCTGAAAACTTCTGGATAAGGAGAGTCACAGAGTCCTAAATCCTAAATTCCTGGGCTGGGACGGACA
Organism: Setophaga petechia; assembly: GCA_024362935.1. Classification (NCBI taxonomy): domain Eukaryota; kingdom Metazoa; phylum Chordata; class Aves; order Passeriformes; family Parulidae; genus Setophaga; species Setophaga petechia. The sequence goes on from JANCRA010000174.1 coordinate 538,682, forward strand.
CTGAGGCAAAAACCCAAAATTCTCCCTGATTCATCTGTTGCTGCACCAACCCTTCTGAAATCTCTGAAAACTTCTGGATAAGGAGAATCACAGAATCCTGTGGAGCCACTGGTTGCTTTCCTGGGCTGGGATGGACACTGAGGCAAAAAACCAAAATTCTCCCTGATTCATCTGTTCTGGTTCCTGCACCAACCCTTCTAAAATCTCTGAAAATTTCTGGATAAGGAGAGTCACAGAGTCCTAAATCCTAAATTCCTGGGCTGGGGCAGACACTGAGGCAAAAACCCAAAATTCTCCCTGATTCATCTGTTGCTGCACCAACCCTTCTGAAATCTCTGAAAACTTCTGGATAAGGAGAATCACAGAGTCCTGTGGAGCCACTGGTTGCTTTCCTGGGCTGGGATGGACACTGAGGCAAAAAACCAAAATTCTCCCTGATTCATCTGTTATGGTTCCTGCACCAACCCTTCTAAAATCTCTGAAAATTTCTGGATAAGGAGAGTCACAGAATCCTAAATCCTAAATTCCTGGGCTGGGGCAGACACTGAGGCAAAAACCCAAAATTCTCCCTGATTCATCTGTTGCTGCACCAACCCTTCTGAAATCTCTGAAAACTTCTGGATGAGGAGAATCACAGAGTCCTGTGGAGCCACTGGTTGCTTTCCTGGGCTGGGATGGACACTGAGGCAAAAAACCCCAAAATAATAAAATTCTCCCTGATTCATCTGTTATGGTTGCTGCACCAACCCCTTTAAAATCTCTGAAAACTTCTCGATGAGGAGAATCACAGAATCCTAAAACTAGTGGTTGCTTTTCTGGGCTGGGATGGACACTGAGGCAAAAAAACCCCCAAAAAAGAAAATTCTTCCTGATTCATCTATTATGGTTCCTGCACCAACCCTTCTAAAATCTCTGAAAATTTCTGGATGAGGAGAATCACAGAGTCCTAAAGCCAGTAGTTGCTTTCCTAAGCTGGGATGGACACTGAGGCAAAAAACCACAAAAATTAAAATTCTCCCTGATTCATCTGTTTTAATACTTCATTAAGAGAAGCATTTGGCAATAAGAATTTCTTTCTAGCTGAAAATAAATTCGGATGATTAAATTTTATTATAAACTAATGGAAGCTCTAGAAAAAGTTGAGTAAAAAGTTCCACACATCAAATATAAATGTCATTATAAGGCAAATGTTCTGGGATGTTTGGAAAGCTGGAGCTCCTGGGCTGGTTTATCTGAGCACTGATGATAAATTCCTCTATGAGGAATCCCTCTCCTCTTTATCACCCAGCAGTGACTCTTTCTAGAGTTTGTCTAAGCTGAAACCAGCCTCATGGACTTTGGGAAGTGGCAATTTTCTGTCCCCAGGTGCTGTTTGTGCTCCCCAACCCAGCAGCAGAGAGGCAGAAGCAGAGATTGCAGTGACCAGCTCTGCTCTGGGCCCCACACACCCAAAACTTTGGGATTTCTGTCCAATCCAACTTGGAAATCTCAGTTCCCACTCTGGGTCTGGGCTGGCTTTGCTGTTCCAACCCATGTTAAAGGAGGAGAATGAAAAGGAGCTGAAGTTGTTAATGTAAAAAAATGGAAATTTGTTGGATTCCTGCACCCTTTAAGGACTGTTGTGGGTATCTGGGATTAAATCCTGCACTTTTAGGCCGAGCTCTCGCAGACCCCATCCTCTGCTTTGTGTTAAGCTCTGATTTCCAGGATTTTGGCTGAGCTCAGCCAGGAGAGGGGATTCATTTCCAAAGGAACAGAGCAAGCTCTGGGTTCTGCTTTCAAAGAAACCTGAGGGTGTCTGGGCTCAGAAAACATCTTCAAACCCAAACCATCCTCCCTGGCTTGGCCTAAACCCAAAACCCAACTGCAGCTTGCTCTGTTTGCAGGACAGAGGGGAAGGAATCTCAGTTTCCAGCTGTGAAATATCTGCAGACATTGACTTTTAATAGGGAAATGTAATGCCATCCAATGATTTGAGGGGGTATTAAATGAGGAGCAGATATTTAATCCAATGGCTATGGGGCAGTTTTGCTGATATTGAGCTCCTGTCTCAGCACAAAAACAGGGAGCTCCAGGGTTGGGGTATAGATATTCTACAGAGCCCCAAGTTTAGAGCTAAAGGGGTTAAGGGCTTAAAATGGAACAAAAATTGAGTGAAATAAAAAAAATCCTCTATTCTGTGCTGATGCAGTGGTGCCAATGATTTGAGGGGGTATTAAATGAGGAGCAGATATTTAATCCTATGGCTGTGGGGCAGTTTTGCAGTTCTGATATTGAGCTCCTCTCTCAGCTCTAAACCAGGGAGCTCCAAGGAAATGGTTGGGATGTAAATGTTCTACAGAAACCCAAGTTTAGATCTAAAGGGGTTAAGGGCTTAAAATGAAAAAAAAAAAAGAGTGAAATCAAATAAAGTCCTCCGTTCTGTGCTGATGCAGTGGTGCTAATACTCCCATCCAATGATTTGAGGAGGTATTAAATGAGGAGCAGATATTTAATCCTATGGCTACAGGGCAGTTTTGCAGTTCTGATATTGAGCTCCTCTCTCAGCACTACAACAGGGAGCTCCAAGGAGGTGGTTGGGGTATAAATGTTCTACAGTGCACCAAGTTTAGATCTAAAGGGGTTAAGGGCTTAAAATGGAACAAAAATTGAGCGAAATAAAAAAAAAATCCTCTATTCTATGCTGATGCAGTGGTGCCAATGATTTGAGGGGGTATTAAATGAGGAGCAGATATTTAATCCTATGGCTACAGGGGCAGTTTTGCAGCTCTGATATTGAGCTCCTCTCTCAACGCTACAACAGGGAGCTCCAAGGAGATGATTGGGATGTAAATGTTGTAGAGAGACCCAAGTTTAGATCTAAAGGGGTTAAGGGCTTAAAATGGAACAAAAATTGAGTGAAATCAAATAAAGTCCTCCATTCTGTGCTGATGCAGTGGTGCTAAAAGGTTAACTTCCCAAATGGGCCCGCTCTGGAGCCGATCCTGTGGTGGCTCTGTGGTTTCCGCCTATATAAATTTGATAATATTTTACAAATGCAGTATATGAAATATATTCTTAACATGTGTTTAATACATTTACAATCTATTAAAATGAAAAACAGAATACGCTTCAAATACTGCTGGGGTATTTGCTTAATGCAGTATGTCTGGAACATGTTAAACATTATTTTAGAGGTAATTGAAACATTTCACACACATTCACCCTGCGTGCTGCGTGTGTGCACTGCATGCACTGGGGGCACACAGGATGGGTAACCAGCCTGAGCATGGGGAGGTTCTGGCAGCACAAATTTCCCTGGAAGCACAAATCCCCCTGCACCTTCACCCCCGGTGCTGGCGTGGCTCTCCCAGCTTCACTTGAAGCAAATAAATGAGATCCAAATTTACCCCGGGCAGGCAGCTCCCAAGTTGCAGGGTATCATTGCAGCTCGTTTCAGCACACAGCCTGTCAAAGCAGCCATTAAACCCTTCTCAAATGGATATTTCTGTAAATACACGCGGGCAGGGAATATTCCTGGGTAAGTATTTGCTTAGTTTCACAACATGTTCCTCTCACTCATGCCAATGTTCCCAAAAAGTGAACAAGGTGTGGGGAGTAATGATGGAGTGGAGCCCTCGTTCCTGCCCAAATAAAGGCCACAAAGGCTTGATTATAGTCTTTTGCTGTTAATTGCAGGCTTTTCCTCATTATCTCCATTTCAGGTTCCTGGACAAGGCAGGGTGATTAATAAATTAAATATCCCTCGTTAAGGTGATAGAGTGGCTCTCAGTGCTCCTGGTTTAGTGGAGAGCAGTGAAAAATGGGGTTCATTTCCAGTGTCCCACACTTCTGCCTCCTCCCTGACATTTCCTCCTCCGTTTTTGGGATGAGGAACCCACACTTCACTTGCCACTGAGCTTCATTTTCCTTTATTTCCTTTATTTTCCTATTTATTTTTCTCTCAACCTAAAGCACCAAATTGTGCCATAAATCCTGAGGGAGATGGGAGCTGCACTGCAGGCTGGCTGTCAGGACAGCTGCACCTCGTGCTGGGAGATTTGCAGCTTGGACAGAAGCCATTCGTGTCCCATTTAAGCTCCAAAAAAATCTGGTTTTTCTTTGCTCACACGGCGATGTTTTGTATTTGGGATCCAATCTCTTTGAGAGATAGGAAAGCAAATTTATTGAGGGAAAAGAAAACAACACGAGGGATGAAAAGGAAGAACTCAGTGCTCGTGAAAACGAGATAAGAGCGGAGCTTGGAGCGTTTCTGTCTGAGTTTGGGACAATGAGGACCTTGATGTCTCAACTCCTCCTTCCCAGAGGAGCCTTTCCTCCATCCACGGCCTCCTCCCAACTTTTTTAATCCTCCTGAAATCCTCTCCCTCTGCCAAGTAATGTGGGCAGCCATAAATTTGCCCTGGTGGTGGTAGATTGCAAACAATTCATCATTTCAGCCTTGCTTCGGCCACTCATTCGAGCTGGGAGCCATTAGAAGCAAAAATACAATTAATCAAAGCTTCAAACAGACAGAATTAAGTCTCATTAGAGGGGTTGGGGCATGTTCAGTAATTTCTGTATCATCCCTTCTCTGTAACTCCTTCGGGGAGTTGCCTCAGCCCACAGGTAAAATGGAATTATTTGGAAATTATTTGATGTGAGGGAGCAGATAATCATTTTTCAAGGGCAGCTCCAGCAAAAAAAACTTCATTTTTATGTGTCCTTTTACTGTCTCTCTCCACATTTCATGAGTATCTCAGGCAAACAGAGATTGCACTTTATATTCCACTTATTTCAACAGAAATTACTTTTTTTACCAATGGAAGCTTAGGCTGTGTGATCGTTTTTAAAAATAAGAATGATTCCCCATTGTTTATTTATAATAACTATAAATATAAAAATATATAATAATGAGTATTATATATAATAAATATATAATATATAAAAATATATAATATATATAATATAAATATTAAATAATGTATTTATAAATTGCAAAAACCCTCTCCTTTTCCACTTGTATTAGTGTTCTTTGTTCCTGCAACTGCTTTAAGACATTTTGCAGACAAATGGCACAAACTATGAAGGGGCTTTTCTAAAAATAAAGTGTTAATTTTAGCCAGAAATGTTCTGTGTTCCTCACCAAGGGCATCTCTGAATGATCCCTCAAAGCTCTTTTTTTAAAGATCTCTCTAAAGGTCGTGGCAGATCTTGAATGTAAATACAAATTTAAATATAAATATGTAAATTTAAATGTAAATGTGAATTTGCAGTGATTGTCTCTGCATTTGTGCTGTTTGAGCTGAGCTCTGAAATGCCCATCAGCTCCTTTCCAGAAAGTTCAGGAATCATTTCCAACCCCCTGGATAATTCCCATTATTTCCTCTTTCTGCCCGATTTTGTAATCCCTGATTCCCTGAAAATTTTTCCTGAGGGGCCAAGAAGCCCCAAAATCTCCCCAGTTTCATTTTTTCCCCATTTTAAGCCCTGGATTTTCACACCTCTGGGAAAAGGAGACACGACCAGCCCAGGACTTTGGTTTCTGTGTGAACATTTTTGGCAAGGCAGGTTTGATTCCTCACCTCCTCCCTTTCCTTTCATCTCCTCCTCCTCCTCCTCCATCCCCCCCATCCAAACCCCAGGTGCCCTTTCCAGCCCAGGAGCCCAGAGGAAAGTTTGGAGATTACAAATTGGAATAAACTTCATTCCAACAGTAAACAAGCACAGAAACGACCACACTGGTGTCAGGTTCTTGATAAATATTGGGCCTGACGTAGGTTGGGGTTTTTCCTTGGATTTCTGCTGCCTCTTGGCATTCCAGGAATCCTTTTTTTTTTTTTTTTTTTATTTTCATACTACATCTTTTTCTTTTTTTTCTTTATTATTTTTTTTAATGAGCTGAAATCATTTTCCAGCCCCTGACCATGGAGTGCATTGTATTCATCATTTAGTGACATGGTCACAAGCAGAAATCTGTCTGAAATCGTGTCTTGAGCAGACAAATTTAGCTCCAGATATTTATTTTTCATGATATAAGAAGAGGTGTTAACCAAGGGCCGTGTTTGGTGGGTCACAGTGGCAGCTAATTTTACAGAGGAGAATCTACACACTCATTAATTCAATTTAACTTAATCTAATTTCATTTGATTCTATTTTATTTTACTTTTTTTCAACACTTGTCCTGTGGAGTCCTCAAACCCTAAACTTTGTACCCGAATTAAAACCCCACAGGCACCGACTTTGCAAAGCAATGAGGAAATTTCCACATGAAAAGTCCTGAAAGCTGCCAGGGCAGGAATTCTGTGGCTCAAGCAGAACTTATTAACCACAAGACATTGCTGAAATATCAACCAGATGCTTTGCCCCATCCTAGGCTGAGTTTTAACTCTGTGTGTGAATCAGCCCAGGCAATTTTTTAATCAAGGACTGGCAGAAGAGTGAAATCATCGTGTGATAAAATCAGGAAAAAAATTGATTTTATATAAAATAAGAGACTCTGAGGAAATGAGAACTCTTCAGAAAGGGGTGAGATGATGACAAATTGAACTTTCCAGGTCTAAGAAGCCTCGAGGTTTTTTTTTTTTCAGAGCAGTGTTTCAAATATAGGAGTGGCTGAACCGCAGAGAAATCCGACTGCCCACATTTTCCAGTGAGTGTCCCTTGGAAAACAGGTGACTTTGCTGGTGTGGAATGAGAGGTTTGAAAAATCTCTGCACTGGATGAATCTAAAATAAAGTTTAATCAGGACATGGCAGCCCTGAGTGCCTCCCTCTGCTCCAAGATTCGGAAATCTTTACACAATACAGTGAATTTCAGCAGACCCTGAGTAAAACTGTGATGGCAGAATCCAAATAAATCAGGATTTATGAGGGTGACTCTCCACATTCCAGTATTTGCTTGGGTCCCATCCACTGGAGAGGTTCTGCTTCATGGGTCTTCCAGAGCTCACCCAAAAGTAGAAAACATTTTTAACTTGGTGAGCACAGGATCCATGTGGAGAAGGATTAAAGCCCTGAAAGGAGCAGAAGAAGAGCTGGGAATTCTCAGTTCTGTGGGAGCAGCAGTGCTGAGCCACCACGTGGAATCTGGGGGATTTGACAGCCCTGAGGAGAAGAGCCACCCCTTCCACCCTGACACTCTACTGGGTTATTCAAAAAATCCTGGGCAATTCCTGCTAGAGATGAGGATATTTGGTTGGATTTTAGGGATCAAACAGTGATCAAGCTGATGGTTTGGTTCCACAGCCCTCCTGTCTGGTTTGTGGATGTTCTGACAATCTTCAGGTGCTGCATTCCTGGTGGTGCCCAGATTCCTGCTCTGACCAATTCCAGCAGGTTGGATGAGCATTGCAGTCACACTGTCGGGCAAAAAACTCATTCCTTCCATCCCTGGCCAGAAAAACCAAACTATTCTGAGTGTTAAACACCCTTAATTAACTCATCAAAAATAATATGGATTTAATTAATCTGAAATATCTGCCTGGTGTTTTCATTTCCCTGTCCTTTCCCTGCATTATCTCTCACAGCCCTGCAGCTGCCCCACCTCAGCCTGTGGCCTGGGCTGGGTTTGTTTATTTGTACTCAGGCTGGAAACCTCCAAAAATAAATGAAGGATCAGGTGTGGAGCAGCGATGCTGAGTGACTCAGAGGTGGCATCAGGCCCAGGAGTCACCACTGCACCCATGGCCTGGCTGAGGACACCACAGCTTCACACGGGCCTGGGTGAGACAGGGCCTCAACCTTCCAGGTGGTCATTTTTGATCTAGAACCTTGTTTTCTCCACTTCTTTTTGTTTTCTCCACTTCTTTTTGTTTTCTCCACTTCTCTTTGTTTTCTCTTTTGTTCCACTTGTGAAAATGGTGCAAAAACATCTGAGTTGTCCTTCACTGTGAGTTATTCCAAGTTTTGTTAGCCCAAGAATGTGGCAGTACTGGGGTTTCTCCTGACCATCACCTACTTTCAGCAGCCTTAAAATCACCAGGGAGGTCATTTGTGAGTATTTGAAATTTGATTTGAGATTCCTGGTCGTTCCACCAGGCCCAGGAGTCACCACTGCACCCATGGCCTGGCTGAGGACACCACAGCTTCTGCCTGGGCCTCAACCAGGGCCTCAACCTTGCAGTTGGTCATTTTTGATCTAGAACCTTGTTTTCTCCACTTCTTTTTGCTTTCTCTTTTGTTTCACTTGTGAAAAGGGAACAAAAATATCTGAGTTGTCTTTCACTGTGAGTTATTCAAAGTTTTGTCACAGAGCCCAAGAATGTGGCAGTGCTGGGGTGTCTCCTGGCCATCACCTACTTCCAGGCAGCCTTAAAAATGGATTTTTCAGCCTGGATTGGCTTTTCCCTGATGAATAGCAGCAGGAATGGGCTCTGCTGTGTTTCCCTCACAGCATCCGAGCCCTTGCTGGTGGAAAGAACAGGAATCAGGGAGGTGGCATCAGGCCCAGGAGTCACCACTGCACCCATGGCCTGGCTGAGGACACCACAGCTTCTGCCTGGGCCTCAACCAGGGCCTCAACCTTCCAGGTGGTCATTTTTGATCTAGAACCTCGTTTTCTCCATTTCTTTTTGTTTTCTCTTCTGTTCCACTTGTTAAAATGGTGTAAAAACATCTGAGATGCCTTTCACTGTGAGTTACTCAAAGCTTTGTCAGAGAGCCCAAGAACATGGCAGTGCTGGGGTGTCTCCTGGCCATCACCTACTTCCAGGCAGCCTTAAATCTTGGATTTTTCAGCCTGGATTGGCTTTTCCCTGATGAATAGCAGCAGGAATGGGCTCTGCTGTGTTTCCCTCACAGCATCCCAGCCCTTGCTGGTGGAAGGAACAGGAGTCAGGGATGTTCTGCAGCTCCCAGGATGAGTCACGGCTCCTCCCGGGGTGTTTTTCCTACAAATATTGCTCAAACAAAACAAACAAAACAATTGGTGGCTGGAGCCTCCCTCGGGTGCCTCAGTGTCCTCTGGGTGGGTGGCCAGGGAGTGGCTTCAGCTGAGGCTGGGACAGGGACACTGGCAGGGACACCGCAGGCTCTGTGTGGGGTCAGGTTTGGCACATCCAAACCCCAAAGGAGTGTGGGGTGCAGGACGGGGCAGCAGCTTCAGCTCTGGTCTTCCCACCCTTGGATTTTAAATTTTTCTTTTCTGTTTTGGTGTGCAGCTTTTACCTTTATATTGAGTGTTACTGGGATCTTTTCACAGGGTGGGGAAGACAAACTCTAGCTGGAGACTGAAGGACAATCTCTTCAAACTTCAGGCCCAAAGAATAAAAAATGTGGAAAGAGGAGGGTGGGCAAGCAACCAATGGGGATGAAACTTCATCATTTGAACTATTAATTGGGCAGTTGGCTCCTGTATGCAAATGGGTTTAAAAAAAATGAAAAATGTGAGATCTCCTGACCAATCCCTCTTTTGCTTCCATCTTGCAGCCATCTGTCTGGGTGTGACCTTTGAAGGTTCTTCAATAAATCTCTACTTTATTTCTTTTAACTCTATTTGCCCTCTGCTCCAGCTCCTCCAGGCATCTCCAGGTGTTCATCTCTCCCCAGGGACAATGTGACAGTCATGGGCTGTCCCTGCTGTGTCCCCAACACCTCCCACAGGGACGGATCCTCCCTGAGCCCACAGGTGTGGCCTTGCCATGACAGAATTCCCACCCCCTGTGCTCATGGATCCAATTCAGTTGGCAGGGCCCTCATCCTTTCCAAGTTTCATGGCCAGTTACCCCATATTCCTCCCCAAAATTCTCTTATCTTTCCACTTTTAGAAAATATCCACAGCTCCTAAAGTTTCCAGTCTTTTTCCAAATGACTAACTCTTTTTTTTTCCTTATATTTTTTCCTTTATTTCTTTTTTTTCCCCCTGTAAGAAAGTGAAATCTGTGTGCTTGCTTATTAAGCCACTTTATTCTTGGCAGGCTTTGAAAAAAAGCCCTACTTCAGCAATTTAAGCTTTTCTTCCTGGAGGCACAATACTCAGACACGAGGAAAAGTAAGTCGAGAAGACAAAATAAACATATTTTTTTTCAGGAAGACTCGAAGCCAAGTGGAACTTTCAATGAATGATTTGAGAGAGTTGCTGCTTTTGATATGCACAAATACATCCCAGCACTGCAGGCACACACCACATCCCTGGATTCTGTGGAGCTGGACAGGGAGAGGGGGTGAAAACCAGAATAGATTTTGCAGTTTGTGCCTCACAATGGCTTTGAAATGCAAGCACGGCTCAGGAAAGGTTGTGTGAGTACATAAATGATGGATTTGTGTTGCCCAGACTAAAGGGAGGAAAGGAAAGATCCTCCATTTTCACTCAGCCCTAAAATATTCCAGAATATTTAGGCATCTAGAATACAATATCCTTGTGTTTGCTCTCTACTTTACATTTATTTGCTTATATGAGAGGAGGTAGTGATGATTTGATTTATATTTTGGTCTTATTCACACCAAATTTATTAAAAATTATGGCAGATTCATTGTTGGGATAAATTTCCATTCTCACAGGAGGTTAAGGGTGCTGGCTGGACACCAACCAGATCCATAACATCCTGGACAATTATTAGGGATTTATCTGTAGCTTTTAATTAGTATTTTCAGGACATTTAGTAGTGTGTTTTACCTTCCTTAAATGGAAGCATTTTATTCAGCAAAAAGAACCCAAGTGGGAAGACTGGGTGAACAAAAAATGGTGGGAAATCAGCAGGGAAGTGATTCCCACAGATAAATACAGAAAATAATATAATAAATAATCCCAGAGAGTTCTGGCCATGCAAGAAGTTGCTGCCACAAAATGTCCCCGAGCTGAGGACACCCAGATGTGTCACATGTCCTGGAGCTGGTGTGTAAAGGACTCAGGAATTTTCTCATGGAGCTTCTTGCTCCTCACTCCTTCTTTTATTGAGGACAGAGAGGCAAAACCTCCCACACGGGAAGGAAAAAATGGATTTCACCCCCTGCTCTGCCTGCCTGTACGAGGTGTGTGTGTCTGCCACAACTGCAGGGCTTCACCCTCGAGGTGACCAGGGAGGACACTCTGGAAAATGGGAATTCTGGATCCTCTCCAAGCAACTTCAGCCTGGTTTTGTTCACAGTGATGAAGACAACCAGGGGAATAAATGAATTCCAAAGTCCTGCACCCTTCAGGCCCAACTCAATGCCAACAGTCCTTCCTTATCACCCCAGCTTGAGTCACAACAGAACCACAGTGGGCAAGAGCTGTGACAAGGTGGAATGGAACATGTGCCACTGCAAACATCCCCTCAAATCTCACCTTTTGTGTGTTTCATGTCCCTGAAACTGATTCCACCATCAAGGGTTTGATATGGGAGAGAGAATCCCAGTTCAAGCCCAGCTCAACAGAGCCCATGACACCTTTGTCATTCCGATGGCCTCAGAAAAGAGCAGAGCAAATGCAGAGAAAAAGCACAAAGCTCTGCATCAGTCCAACTGAAATTGAATTTGAAATTTGGGTTATGCAACAACATGGCATTGTCTCCTTTTATTAAGGCCACCAGCTCCTGGAGGTCCTGGGCGTGTTATTGTTCTCAATTAACACACTTCTCCCCTTTCTCCCTGGAATCCTTCCCGCTGGTTTGCATTGTAACAATACCTCCAACTCATGGGCTCCAAGCTGGATTTCAATTTGTGAGGCCACTTTCACTTCATAACCCACCGCAGAACGTTCAGTCTCCATCCGAACATGTTGCATTAATTAAATTCCCAGAAACAAACAAACAAACAACAACTTCTTCGTTTTTTTTCTTCTCAAGCTGCCTTGGTGTGAAGAATAAATCTTTACATTAAGAAAAAAACCCCTCAGCAAACGAAGCCAGACAGTAGCTGTGTCTTTTGGCAATGAGAATAATCTAATAAAACATCACCTTTCAGAGACAAAAAAAGTTCCTCTGGACACTCGGTAACGTCACCTCGGCACGAAATATATTCCACTCTTGGTTTGTGTTTTTTGGACCAACGCAGCTTAGGATGGTTGTTATCCCAAGCCCATGCCACCAGAGTTGGAATTAATAATATAAACGGTGAGCCCAAGGCCTGATTGACAGCTCTGATTCTCTTAATACCTCCTAGTTGGGCTTCCACCACGGTCAGAAGTTAAAATTTATTTTGACAAGCTTTCTGCTGGTTATGGAGGCTGGGAGCTTTATACCGGGGTATCCAGTGATTAAATATCTGGCATAGATTATCAAAAACCAGAGGGGGAAGGCAGGGAAGGCCTCTTGATGACAAACTGGATCCCGCCGCGCGGCCAACTTGGTTTTAATTAAGTTATTACCGCCCCTAATGGGAAGGGGCTGTTCCTTTGTTCTGGGGCAAGGCAGCAGACAGGGACGGGGTGGGGAATGTCAGCAACTCAATTCAGGCAGGGCTGCCTGGAGGATGCTCCCAGGGACACCGAGGTGGCCCCGGGAAGGAGCTGCCCGGGATTCCTGGGAGAACGGGACGGAGTCTGAAACCCCAGCAGGGTCAGCAGGAGCAAGGCAGGATTAAGGGGAGAGCTCCTGGCCTTAATCAGTGGGTTCAGGGTAATTAAAGGCAGAATTGCTGGGAGCCAGCTCCTTTGTTTCCCAGGGCTGGGGCAGGATTGTCACCGTGGTTCGTTTTCCAAAGTGCCTCAGTGCACTGGGTACTTCAAAGATGGTTTGTAAAACCAACTTTTTATTATCTTCTTGATCACCTGCACCAAACCCCTTCAAAATCAGTAACAGAGAACACAAGAGAAGCCTCTTTTATTTTATTTCAAAACCTACAGCCTTATTTTTATTTTATTTAAAAACCCCAGCTCAAAATATCATGACTGGCTCCAATTCAGGTTTCACTGACAGCAATTTCAGCTCAGAGAAGTTTGGTACCACCAGCATGAAGAGGAAAACCAGCCACAATAATTTTGTAAATTTAAAAAATTGTAAAGCCTTAATTTTTTAAAAATCACTGTTGTTGAACAAGGAAATATCTGAGGAGAGAATTGCACATCTTACAGAGAAATGTCTGAAAAAAAAACTTTTAAAAAAAATTTTTGCTCTTCTGGAGCACATAACCCGAGAATTAAACATTCTCTGTGGAGTCATCCAGTCTCACCTTATAGCACAACACGACTTGGTGTGGGGTAAGCTGATAAAACCCACAGAATACCCTAAAAAAAAAATTCCTGTGCAGAGCAATCCTTGTAGAAAACCAAGCAGCAGCAACAAACACCCCATATCCCAGCCCACACCCCGCTGGCAGCGTTTGTGTGGAGTGCAGTCAAGCAAGGATGCTCCATATGGTCACGAGAATCCCTGGGATAGAGGGAGTAGCCACCCAAAACCGAGCTCAGACTATACACTTTACAAAGAGGCAATCCCCGTGAAGGGTTTAGGAGGGAAAAAAAAGAGACAGAGGTAAAAAAAAAGGGAAAAAAAGGCATTTTCAAAGTCTAAACTTCGCTGGTCAGGGGTAGGTGTGGAGCTGTGGGTTGTTCTCGCTGTGTGGGTGTGAAAGTACAACTGGTCAGTGTTTAAAGTGGGGATATTTATTGGTTTTAGTGGTAGAATTCATGTGGATGGCAAAGGGACAGGGAAGAATTGCACATTTCTCCCTGTGCACACACAGCTGAGGAGGAGCTGACACCTCCCTGCAGATAAGAATTGATCCAGAGGGGATCCCAGACAGAACTGGGAAAATTCCTAAAGGTTAAGAGGAGGAAAAATGACACATTTTAATAATGAATAATGAATACATTAAAACTATAATTTAAATAAAATGTTATCACGGCTATAATCACAATAATTATTATCATTAAATTCCATTTTAGCAGCACTAATCACTGTAAGAGCTGATATAGGCAAGATGAACAAAGTGCAAATATTTTCCTGTGCACAAACTGCTGAGATGAAAGATATTCTGAAATCAGTTGATTTTAATCAGCACCTGAAGGATGAAGGTTTTTTTCAGTGAAATTGTCAGAATTTTGGGCACCTGAACTGTTCAGCCTGAAACATTTTCACTCTGGAATAAAATAAATATTTAGGAGCAGCAAGAGGCTCACCTGGAGGAGAAGTAAAAGAAAATCAGGTCAGAGGGAGAGGATTTTGGGGAAGAGTCTGCAGGGCTGGGATCCCCATGGAATGGTTTAGTCAATAAAAGAGAAAGTTGGACAGTTGGCTCCTGTATGCAAATGGAATAAAACTTATAAAAATGGGAGATCTCATGACTAAACCCTCTTTTGGTTCCATCTTGGAGTCATCCAGGTACTGCCAGGGTGTGGCCTTTGAAGGCTCTTCAGGAAATGAAATGAAATGAAATGAGATGAAATGAAATAAAATGAAATGGAATGAAATAAAATAAAATAAAATAAAAAAATAAAATAATAAAATAAAGTAATAAAATAAAATAAAATAAAATAAAATAAAATAAAATAAAATAAAATAAAATAAAATAAAATAAATTCTTCCAAGCCATAAATGGAGAAGGTAAGAGATCTGGGAGATGTGATTGCATAAAGCATCAGCTGCACCTAAATCAGGGATGCTCCTGGGAGGGAAACCTGTCAAATATCAAGGGACATGTCAAATATCACTGGAGAAAAAGCTGATTTTGTGTTGAGGGATGAACAATCCTGGATGGCACCAACTGTCACAGCTGAGACAGAGACAATACAAAGCAACACACTCCATTTTCAGAAGGCTTCAAACCTGGTTTTATTCTAGCATGAATGCTTTTTATGCATTCTTTAAAAACTCATAAGTTTGCTCTTTATTCATTGGTCACAAAGTGCTCACTGGAACAGGCAGCTGCAGGTTTCTCTTATTTCTCCTTCTTCCTTTCTTGGTTTCTGTGTCAATGACCTTGGTAGGAAATTCTTCCAGAGTTAAACATGGATCCTCTGATCAAACTCCTCTCTGGCTCACAGAAGTTGCTGTAAAACCTCTTCCACACCAACCAGAAATGGCACAGAATATTTGACATTTTCATTGGGGTTTTTTGTTGGTTCAGCATGAAACTGCAGCTTCTCATGGTGCCTTCTGAGAGTTCCTGCTCCACAAACATCCATCCTCACCAGCAGCTCCTTCTGAGGGCATCCCTCTGGGATGTGGAATTAATCCTGGGAATCACAGAGGACCAGGAGAGCTCTGGGACAGGACGTGTGTCCAGAAGAACCTTCCTGCAGGCTCAGATTCACCAAATCAGAGTTTTTCTGCTCAGTTTCCTCTCCCCACTGCTCTGGTTTCTCCTCAGATCCCACAAAACTTTTGGCTTTTAAAAACAACATCCGTGGAGAGAAACCTTTCATTGCTCACAGGCACAGAACTTTCAGTGCAGGTAACATGAAGTGAAATTATTCTTTTTTCACCCCTTTTTTAGACATTGCACTTGATGTTTCACTTGATGGTTCAGATCCATGTACAGAACTCCTAGTGCAGGCAACATGAAGTTAAATTATCCTTTTCCCCCCATTTTCAGACACTGCACTTGATGTTTCACATGGAGCTGGTTCATATCCATGTATAAAACTCCTAGTGCAGGTAACATGAAGTGAAATTATTCTTTTTTCACCCCTTTTTTAGACATTGCACTTGATGGTTCAGATCCAGGTACAGAACTCTCAGTGCAGGTAACATGAACTAAAATTATTCTTTTTTCCCTCTTTTTCAGACACTGCACTTGATGTTTCACTTGATAGTTCATACAGAACTCCTCATGCAGGTAACATGAAGTGAAATTATCCTTTTCTCCCTCTTTTTCAGACTCTGCACTTGATGTTTCACATGGAGCTGGTTCAGATCCATAACACAAAGTAAAATTATTCTTTTTTTCCCCATTTTCAGACACTGAGCTTCATGTTTCACTTGATGGTTCAGATCCATCTACAGAACTCCTAGTGCAGGTAACATGAAGTGAAATTATTCTTTTTTCCCCCTTTTTTTAGACACTGCACTTGATATTTCACTTGATGGTTCAAATCCATGTACAGAACTCTCAGTGCAGGTAACATGAACTGAAATTATTCTTTTTTCCCTCTTTTTCAGACTCTGCACTTGATGTTTCACATGGAGCTGGTTCAGATCTATAACACAAAGTAAAATTATTCTTTTTTCCCCTTTTTTCAGACACTGCACTTGATATTTCACTTGATAGTTCATATAGAACTCCTAGTGCAGGTAACATGAAGTGAAATTATCCTTTTTTCCCTCTTTTTCAGAGACTGCACTTCACATGGAGCTGGTTCAGATCTATAACACAAAGTAAAATTATTCTTTTTTCCCCTTTTTTCAGACACTGCACTTGATGGTTCAGATCCATGTACACAACTCCTAGTGCAGGTAACATGAAGTGAATTTTTACTTTTTTCCTCTTTTTCAGACACTGCACTTGATGTCTCATTTGATAGTTCATCTAGAACTCCTCATGCAGGTATCATGAAGTGAAATTATTCTTTTCTACCTCTTTTTCAGAGACTGCACTTCATGTTTCACTTGATGGTTCAGATCCATGTACACAGCTCCTAGTGCAGGTAACATGAAGTGAATTTTTTCCTTTTTCCCTCTTTTTTCAGGCGCTGCACTTGATGTTTCACTTGGAGCTGGTTCAGATCCAGGCATCCTTTAGACAATTATGGAGCTTTTGTATAGGAAATGAACACCTAATCCCCAGATCCCACGAGACTCTGCACCCTTCTAGGGGGAATATGCTTTTTTAAGAAAATCCTTTGCCCTTTGCTTGAAGAAAATCCTCTGCCCTAAATCTCATAAAACAAAGCAGCTTAGGGATCCTTGCAATAGCAGAGCTGAACTAAACACGCTTTAACAAAGTTTCCCTTTGTCAACAGCATCTCGGTGAGCTCCCTCCTGCGGGATGAGTGTCAGGCTTCAGGCTAATCTCGGTAATTCTTTAACCAGAGATTTGCACGTTATTAAGTGGTCGTTTCTCGGTGGGTGGAAAGCGATCAGGCAGGGGAAGGTTCCTCCCGACGCAGATTTCAAACGCTCCATTCTTCCCTGAAAAGCCCAGCGAGGTGTGTCCGGCCTGAGGGACGGTCAGCGGTGAATAAAATCAGAATAAAACGCCTCTCGAGGGTTGTTCAGCAGCTTTGCCCGCGGACAGGGGGTTCTGGGCGGCCCCAGGGTCTTTGCTAAGCCTGGCTTAGTCTCTGCAGGTAATTGCAGATCCCAAAGCTCAGGGATGTCACCAGGGACCCTCCAGGTGACCCTGGGAGGACCTGGCCAAGCTCAGAGCCTCTCTGCCTCCAACATCCTCAGCAAAGCTTCTCTTTTGCTGTCATTTCAGCTGAATCCTGATCCTCCTCGGCTGGGAGACATCACTCAGCCTTTAAAATCCAATAAATATAAAAATACAGTAAGGCTGGTCACACCAGAGATATCTGAGGGTTTGGCAACACTGCCCTGTTATAGAGAGTAATAAAATAAATTTGCTTTTTGCTGGGGGTACCAAACACGTCCAGGAGCAATCTCAGAGCCCCTGGTGTGACACAATCCCTCCCCACAGCAAACCAGGGCTGGGCACGTCCAGCACTGCCCAGGACACTCAGGACTGGGTCAGCTCCACAGGTCCCTTCCAACCCTACAAATTCCATGGTTCCACCATTCAGGGACAAGTGACGAACACAGGGAATGGCTCATGAAGCCCTCTGAGAATTTCCAAGGTGGGAGACCAGGAGGAAATTGGAAAATGGAATTCTCCGTGGCTTGGTGGGGTTATTTTGGTGAATAACCCAAGGGACTCCTCAGGAACAATCCACCCCGTTGCCATTTATTCCCACATCCAGCTCCCACCTCCTTCCCTTAACAAACACAGCCCCAAACTCCCCCAAGGGCTTTGCTGGGACCCTGTGCAGGCAAACCCCTGTTGGCACCGGGGGCTGATCCTTGTCGGGATCATTGGTTTGTCAGAGTGACCCCGAGAAAAATTCCAAAGTCTCTTTTCCCAGCCTGGCGCTTAAAGAAGGAGTCAGAGCTCTTCATTTCTCGGTCTTAACGTTGTTTATTTCATCTTATCTATAAAAAATTTTCTCCTGCCCTGCCGAGGTCAGCTCAGCAGGGCAGCCACAGGCACTCTGCCTGCCCCGGGGTGATGTTGTGTCTTTATACTACAAACTACCTGAACAATATTTACAATTACTCCCCAATGCCCATCACCTGTGTTAGACACTGAGCTTCTACTCCAAACCAATCTGTGAGTGCCACCATCACAGCAGGAGATGGAGGCCAAGAAGAAGAAGGAGAAAGGCTGGACACACCCAGTTCCCTCCATCTTGCCTCCATAACCCCCCTGTACCAAAATCCCAAAATGCATAATTCACCCTGTGATAACTTCACTAATATTCTACTTAAACCATTGTGGCTTGCTGGTGTTCATAGAAGGTTGGTAATTTGCTCCACGGGCCATAATCAAACCCACAGGGGCATTCTGGGCTCTGTGTCAGGGTCTCTGAGCCCCCTGGCAGGGTCTTGGCTGCTCAGGACAGCCAGAGGGATGTGCTGGGTCCCGACAGATCCTCTCCCGAGCTTCATCTTGAAGCCATTTGCGCGTGTGGCATTTGCATGCTGATGTCTGTGCCGCCCTAATGGTTCGATTTCAAAGCACATCTCCTTCCCTTTTATCTGCGGCTGAATGAGATGTCTCAATAAGCGCCAGATAAAGACGGAAGTCTTTTGTCTGGGAGCGGCCAGGCAGGGCCAGCTGTGAGCAGAACTGGCTGAGGTTTCACAGGCTGCCTCCAAAAGTGGAGCTCCAGCTCCTTTCAGGCTGCAGGAGCAGGGCAGGGGGACAGGCCTGGCTTGCACACATGGCTGAGTGTCTTCCAGTGTTTATTTTTCCTTCCCCCAAGTTATTTTTGATAAAGGAGAAAAAGAGAAGAGATCAAGAGGGAAGCAAGAAAGGAAGAAAAAGAGGGTGGACGTAGTTGAAGCTCTGATTTGCATCCAGTGGGTTTTTGGATGGTAGATTAGCTTTATATCAGGGTAGGCCTTGGCATCTGAGCCTCTGGGCCAGACATTGTTCAGTTGTTGAACAGTGGGAGACTCCTGAGAAAGCGTTTGGCTCTGGTTTTAAAGGGACTTGCTTTTGTGCTCTTGGGTTCGGTGACCTGCTGAATAAAAACCAGCCTGGCACTGAGAAATAAAGGCTGTTTTCTCAGACAGTTAATAGTGAACAAAATGGTGTCTATCTGAAAAAAACCTACCAGCCTTAAAAAACTGCCAGCCTTAAAAGTCTGTCAGTCTTAAAAAACCCTCGGTCTTAAAAATTTGTTAGTCTTAAAGAATTGCCAATGTTAAAAAATTGTCAGCCTTAATATTGTCTTAATATCTGTCTTAGAACTGTCTGCCTTAGAGCTGTCTGCCTTAAAAAAATTATCCAACTTAAAAAACAGCCAGCAGGCCTACAAGATGTAGCAATTAAGGAAGGATTAGGACAAAATCAAGGAGTAATCAGCAAGTAGATAATTTTGAATGATGCCTTTCAGGGCTGTAAGAGCTCCACCAAGGATGAAACCTCCAGCACAGTGTTCCACACTGGTCACACCCCAAGCAGGTTTGCACCTGAAATGCCCCCAAAAAATCCAGCTGGGTTTGTTCCCCCACTGCTCTGTTCTACAGGTAAAATGAGTTCACAGATTTTCGTGGAATTATTGGAATAAACATTAAGTTTAATCTCAAGAGGTCTCAGAGAAGAGTTTAAAACCAGCAAGGCCACGATGTTGTCATGATTAAAAACGATGCAGCTGAGGAGCAGCTGCTGATTTTGGTCCCAAACCAGCCCCGAGTGAGGTTTGTGCAGAACTTGGCTCTCCATAAAACGAGGACAGAGAACCACCAGAACATCCTTGACCACATTTCCCACCGAGACTTGGGTGTCACCTGCCCTCCACCACCACCCCATGGGCAAGGACAAGGACCTGGAGCTGCCCTGCAGGAGCTCCAAGGGGTTAAACTCCCAGGGAGAAAGTGGAGGCAGATGGGGGAGTCTCAAGCAAGCCGCCCATCTGGGAAATGTCAAGTGTTCTCGCAATGTTTTTCAGGGTTTGTAATGTGGCTGCTCGCTCGCATGCATGAAAACAGCATGGGAATGCAATATTTCCTCCTCCATGTGTGGTGGAGGCCTCCAGTCCAGCTGTATGTTGCTTGTCATGTTCCTGAATTCTGACACCATCTCGAACATGCCAGTTCCTACCCGAGAAAATGCATTTTCATTCTGTTCCCTGGGTGAAAAGCACATTAAAGGCAGAAGAGAAACCCCAGCAGATCCTGGAGCTATCAAGCGAGGCCTCCTTTATTTATTTAATTTTAAAGAACATCTCATTTCATCAGAGGGGAGGGTGGGGGGGTTGAGTGGGTGGGGGTAAGACTGAGCTTGAAACCATCCCAAAAATGAGAACGTGGAAGCCTGGGCTTGATGCCACAGAGGAAGAGAGCAAACGATGACAACATTACTGTCACTGTATTACCACAGGCTGTAAATTAAAGCAGCGGTAAGCAGTTTAAGCACTATTCCTGTCTGATTCATTACAAAAATACAGTAGCTCTGTGGGCACAACAGCCTGCTTCTCCGAGGGGCTGATATATGATTGGAAAGTTGCATTTGGGCTGCCTGGGCTGTGTGTTTGCAGCGTCCCAAGTGGGGCAGCAGCTGTGTGGCCGTGCTGCCCCGTGGCCAGGCCCCCCGTGCCTGATGTGCTGGCTCTGTCTGAGCAGAATTGTTGTTGAAATATGGGAGCCAGATCCTGCCGAGGTGTAAACTGGCAAATCCCTATTAAAGTTAATGATTTACTGGTTTAGCCCGGCTGAGGTCTGGCGCTGGGCGGGCGAGTGTCAAGAAGAGGAACTATTTATTCCTCGGTGAACCATTAACTCTGGGTCCTTCTCTGTTCATCCCTGCAGTTAAAATTCCTCCTGAGCTCCTTCCAAAGGAAAAGGGGTGATCCATACATGACTCACATGTGCACACCCCACCAGCACAGGCTGTAATTAGCACTGCTCAGCAGAGCCATAAGTAACTGGATTTTCCCTTCTCTGCCAAGCCAAGCACAGAGCTTCAGCATGGGCTCATTACCAAAATATTTGGATGCAAATCGATACAGCAAAAGGTCCTTTTTGGGCATAAAACAATGCTCAGCATCCCGGGCTTGCTCAGCTGTATTTTAAGGAGAATTCCGAGAAGCTTTGGGAAGCACAGGTCACATCAAAGTGTTCAATTGTCAAATATCAAACCTAGGTTTTCTGAGCATTCCCAGTGTACACACACATCTAGCAAGCCAATGATTAATTAATCAAAGTCTAGGTGAGTATAATCAAGAAAAATCTCTGAACTTCACATTTTTCAGCAAAATAACTTTGACCAGACCATTTCCACCCAGCTCCACTCCTTTCTGCTGGAAGTTCTAGAAACATTATCTGCAATGTTGGTGTTCCTGTGTCTGTCCCCTGCTCCATCCACCTCTGCAGGGCTGCGTTTGCAGACAGCCTGCAAGAAATCGAGCTCTGCTCACGACCACAAGGGCTCCTTTTGTGGGGCAGGGTGGGTTTATCCACCCCACAGGTGCAGGGATGGGTGCTGTGCTCTCCCTGCAGACAGCAGCACCCTGTCTGAGGCTCTGACACCAGGTTTTCCTGCTGTTTTCCTAAACCCGAACCTGGCCTGTGTCTGTGTGCCTGCAGCCCAGAGGAGGAATGGAGCTGTTGAAAGGCAAAGAGCAACAGAGCTGAGAGCTGCTGGCTCAGCCCTGCTGCTGCTGCTGCTCCTGGAATTTACGGTGCTGCTTCGCTTTGACCACGTGTGGAGCTCAGATAAAGAGCTGGAAAGGAAAGCAAACCGTGGAAAACGTTGTGATTTTACTCGTTGGCTGATAAGAAACCCCCTCTGTTTGGTGGCAGCTTGGAGCTGTTTAATATTTCTTGTTCTGCTCAGAGGAGAAATCTCAGCTTGGGAAGTTCTTGGCTTTGCCCTCCAAGGGAGAAGAAGCAGCAAAAATGGCCCAAAATGAAGGAAAATCCCTCTTTTTTGTGAGGGATTGTGAGCCCCGGTGAGATGATAAAGAGCAGATTTGTACTGGAGCAGATAATGAGCCCAGAATTTGTCTCACTGCCTCCTTTTGAGGCTGAGATGGGCAATTAAAATTCTCACTCCCACAATTCATTCCCTGCCAGCCTCAACCCCAACCTCTGCTTTGGTCTCAGCCAGAACAAATGCAGCCTAAAGCGCCACCTCTTACTAATCCCACCACGGATTTGTGCAATCAGACACTTCCAAGAAACGGGACCACGTTTTCCTCAAGTGTCTCGGAGTTATCACAGAGATTTTCCAGCTCTGGCTGGGAGATTGTTCCTGGTGACTTCCAGTTCTTGGTGAGTCACCAGGAATGATCACGTCAGAACAATGGGGTTGGAACAGAGCTCAGTGGGACAACGTTTCAGGGGTTTTTAATGGTTTTTAATTGAATCTGAGAAGGTTTCTGTATGGAGAGAAGGCTCTGTGCTGATTCCAGTGGCAGAGAAGAAAATTAAAGTCTTTGCTCTTACCTAATCAGTCCTAATGACCCAAGAATGTTTGATTTCCTGAGCCAATATTATTGCTTAGAACTTTTATCCAGAAAGTCTCATTTTAGGTCAGCCTTGGATCCAATCAGAGAGATAAAACATAATCAAACCCCATTTTTGTTGTCTCAATGCTTAAAAATGAAATGAACTTGAAAATGTCAGGAAAAACAGAGAATATTTTTTCCCCTGGCTAGTGGAGTCCCTCCTGTTTCAGCTTGGTGCATTTATTGCCTCGGTGCTCAGGAGCAGAACAGACTGAGCTGTAAAACAACCTCTGCACAAACTGGGAAACCTCCCCTTGCTTCACACCCATTTCAACATTTCCAAATGTCAGAAAAGTTCCAACCACCCCAAAACAAAAGGGAGATGGGAATTATGAAAAAGATTGTCCTTTATTTCTGGAGAGCTGCTGACTCTTTCCTACCCTGGGGATTAATTTTGTCCAGAGAAAACAAAGACACTGCCACCAGATCTGATCTTTTCTCCCTTTAATGGGTGAGGACATTAAAGAGACACATCTCTGTGCACGCCACAAACCCAGCCCAGTGGCACAGCACTGAGCAGAACATTCTGGTGAAGCTCAAATTAGGAAATGATTATTCAAACCCTGCTCAAGCTCCAGCTTTTAAACCTGATTCTCCCCAGAACCGCTCCGTCACGAGCGCTCGGCCAGGATTAATAAATCAGCTGTTTTTTCCCAGGATTTGCTTCCACCCAAAGAGCCACTTGCCAGGCTCCTATGGAATGTTCAACATGACTTTGCTCTTATCTCCCTGCAACGCTGGGATCCATTTATGAAATCCCACAGCAGGTCGGGCTGGGGGGGCTGCAAGGCGAGGTCAGCCCTAATAAGGTCTGGATTTAGATGGATGGACTGCTCGGGGCTCCCCACCTGCTGAAGGCTCTAACGAGCCAGCTGAGAGTTCCTGTCAGAGCAAACATGCCCTGCTCACTCCAGCCTGGGCAGGGCTGAGCGCCGAGAGCTGCGGGAGCCGGCGCTTGATGGTGATGAAAGAAATAAAAACAGCCCCGGAGAGAACATTGAGGGGAAAAAAATCAAATCTGCCTGGTTATAGAGAAAGATATAGCAGCCCCAATTTATTTAGGCCAGGCTTAAAGCAGATTGGTGCTGAGTGAGAGGGGTTGTTTCTTCAGGAATGGGTGCTGGGAGTGAAACAGCACCAGGTGTACAAAGGGCCCTGTAAAGCCTTCCACACCCTCCTCCTCCTCCTCCTCCCAGCATGGACAGCACATCCATTCCCTCCTGAGATGGGTACAGGCCTCAGGGAGGGAGAAACACCTTTCTGAAACAAACACCTTTCTGAAACACCTTTCTGAAACACCTTTTGCCATTCTGAAACATCTACTTCTATTCTGGAACACCTTCTGCTGGTCTGAAACACCTTCACCCATTCTGAAATACCTTCACCCATTCTGAAACACCTTCACCCATTCTGAAACACCTTCTCCCACCATGTCCAGATCTCTGATTCCACCCTCCTTGCTGCACCAACCTTTTCCTTTATATTATCCACCTTTATCCTCCTCCATGGCATGAAAGACTCACGTAGCTGAGAAGAACCTAAACTTCAGTGGTGATGGGACAGTAATTGAGTAGAAATTCCTATTTTTACCTATAATATAGAAAAGGTGATCCCTGAATTGGCCTCATCTGTCCCACTGTCCTGTGAGCATCCCTGGTTTCCATGTCTTTTGATTAATCCAAAAAGGCACAGACATATTTTTTTTGCCATATCTCCACAGTTTGTCCAACTCTTCCTGGAGAGAGGAGCTTAAATTCATGGAGTTGTGGAATGGTTTGGGTTGGAAGGGTCCTTAAAGATTGTCTCATTCCAAAAGTCCTGTGGAGTTTTCAGCACAGAACACGTGGGATGCACAGAATTCCCCATGGAATGTGGGAACTGCCCGTGCAGCTGTTCCAGAGAAGCTGTTTGCCCTTAACAGGGCGAGTTTGGGGGAGGATATTTGAGATCCATCCCTGTGACCCACGATGAGGACACGGCTGCTGCCAGAGCAGCTGTGCCACCACCACCTATACCGAACTTGTCCCTGTCCCTCAGGGATCTCAGGTCACAGTGCCATCCCCCCGACGGTGAAATACAGCACAGCCTTTTCCAAAAGCAGAAATCAGTGACAGAGCCTTGGCTGCAGAGCTGGTTTGGGACAGGGCAAAGCCCAGCAGCGCTGATACCCCCCTTACCCTCTCTGCGTCCTTAAAGACACCACTCCGGCTGCCCGGAGCCTGCTTCGCTCCCTCCGTCCCTCAAATCGATGAAAATCGTCCGAAATTGAGCGAAAACTTGGTTATTTATGCAGGAAAGAAGGTGAGCGGTTCCACGGTGCCACCTGCCGGGCACGGCTGGGAACTCAGCGGGAATGGGATGGGATGGGATGGGATGGGATGGGATGGGATGGGATGGGATGGGATGGGATGGGATGGGATGGGATGGGATGGGATAGGATGGGATAGGATGGAAGGGAAGGGAAAGGAAAGGGAAAGGGAAAGGGAAGTTTTGGGAAGTTTTGGGAAGGGAAGTTTTGGGAAGTAGGGAAGGGAAGGGAAGGGAAGGGAAGGGAAGGGAAGGGAAGGGAAGGGAAGGAAATTTCAAGGAAAGGAAAGGAAAGGAAATTTCAAGGAAATTTCAAGGAAAGGAAATTTCAAGGAAAGGAAATTTCAAGGAAAGGAAATTTCAAGGAAAGGAAAGGAAAGGAAAGGAAAGGAAAGGAAAGGAAAGGAAAGGAAAGGAAAGGAAAGGAAAGGAAAGGAAAGGAAAGGAAAGGAAAGGAAAGGAAAGGAAAGGAAAGGAAAGGAAAGGAAAGGAAAGGAAAGGAAAGGAAAGGAAAGGAAAGGAAAGGAAAAAGGAAAGGGTGTTGGAGCAGGGGCTGGAGGGATGCTTGATGCCTTGAAAGTCTCCCTGGCCGAGGTAAAGCAGCCCCTGTTGGCAGCTGTGTCCCTCATGATGTGCTCCATTGCTGTGGCTGGATGCAGACAGAACACAGAATTTATCCTGATTCTGCATTGTGGAATAAAATACTCAGTGGGAAGGGAGTGCAGTGGCCACCTGGTCCAACTGCAGGGCCTTGAGGTGTAGCAAGGCAGGCCAGAGTTAAACCCCAGAGCAGTGACAATCGAAAGGTGACATTATTTGGGTGTGTGTGGTTTGTCCATCCCTCTGTGCCTCACCAATCTGAACCCAGCAGTGGGAAAAAGGCAAAAACTGGGGGAAAACAGGCAAAATTCAGGGGAAGAGAGAGAAATGGTTCAAACAGTCCAGCTAGGGGAGAGCCTAGCTACACACAGGGCTTTTGGGTGTAGCATTTTTGCCTTTATCCAGAGTGAACAGTCCAGCCCCTTCCCTCTTCTGTGCTGGGGACACCTGGATTGTCCTTTCCCACATCCCTGCTCTGAGGACAGTGACAGGATGGGTCATTTTACTTTGAAAATCAGTAAAATTCTGTGAATTTGAACTTCCTACCTAAGCCAAGATTAGAGAAATGAATCACCCATCAGCTGCTCTCTCCTCAGAGTGCAGTCATCCCTAATCATCCCAACTTACACAAATCAAGCCAGGGATGATGTTTTGTCTTAGTGACAAGGCAGCTTTCCATTTCAGGCTGCTGAAAAACGCACAAAAAGATCTGAATTCAGAAACCAAGCAGCATGAAGTCACCCTCAGCAGACCTGTTTTATTTATTCCACCAGAGTGGCAACAAACACAAACTCCCCTGTGCTGGACGTGGGCAGCCCGCGGGTCAGGCTTAGCACAAAAGCCCAATTTTAGGCAAAGCTCTGTGAGTTTGGTGCCTTGGCTTTGCTGTTGTAAACCATCTGCTCAGCCTCACTCCCAACCACCGGCGCTGGGAATCAATCACGGGGTTCCTTTTGGTTGATCCTTGTCTTGCTCGACTTCTCAGCTTTTCAGACTTCACGGCCGCGGGCTCAGAAGTGCTTGCCAAGAACTGCATCACATCGATAGCAACAAAACCCTGGCAAAACTGGAGCTGGCCCTCGAAATCCATTAGTGCCCTCGGAAACCGGGGGGCTGGAAGGTGGCAGTGGGAAAGGTGGGGCTTTGGTTTACATCTGCTGACATGAGGATCTCAGCTGCGCCCGTTCTGAGGGGAACCGCGCGCGGCGATGAGTGAGGGGGTGCTCCGAGGGGGAATGGAAAAATCAGAGCTGGACCCCGCGTGGGAGCAATGCGCCGAGGTGCTGACAGCTTAATGAATAACTTGACTGTTATGACAGTAGGACACCTTGCAGTTCCAAGAGCAAATATTTGAAATCGTATGCAATGCAGGAAATGTAGAAATGTATGGGGAGAGCACGCGGCTCGCCCCTCTCGCCAACAGATGGGCCGTGTTTTCACTTCAGAGCTTTTCTTCTCTGCAGTCCTGACTTACCGGGGGTGAGAGTGAATCCACGGCTTGCAACTGATGACATAAAATGGAGCAGTGTATTAAAATCCCCTTTTTATGGTGGCCATATGGCTCAGGGGTTTTGGTAACAGTTAATTAAGAGATTTGCCTCTAGGCCCCCCCCTCCAAAGCTCCTTCTTCTCCCGTTGCTGCTCTTGCCAGTCTATGTGGGAAAAATGGGGGTTAAAGGATGGATCTTTATGGATTTAGCTACACAAAAAAGAATTAAAATAGATATTCTGCTCTTCTACATTGTCATTTGCATCTCCTGAAACTTCAGTCAATTATGGAGGTAAAACCTTTTTTTTTTTGTCTAAAATAAATTTTAGAGGTGACATTAAAACGGGGAATTTGGGAGGATCTGGAAATTCCAGTTCGTGCCATGTATCAGTTTTGGGGACCTGGAGGCTCCCTGGTCCAGGTTTATTTGTCCTGATCCCATAATTCCTCATCATCCCCTATCACAGGTAAAACCAGCAGCCCCCTCCTAGAGAAATGGACTTGATCTCATCAAGAGTTACTTTTATTCTCTCTTGAGAATGGTTGGGAATTCTAAAAATCCACAGAGTTTGTGATTTTTCTGAATGATCAGTGGGTGATTATTAACTTTTGCAGACAGCTCAGACTTTGAACCCAATTTTCTCCTTTAAAAGCAACTTCTTGATATGCAAGGAACCTGTTGGGATGTTTTCATTATGGAATCAATCCCCTCTCCAGCATCCTGTCCTAGGAAATTCTGTTTATTTTTATTTTAGCCATTGGTAGGCTGCATAAGGAACATGATATTTGCTCTGTTTCCAGTAAACAGCTCCTCAGGAGAGCTTTGTTAATGTTATCTATTAAAAAAAACCAACCCCAACCAACCAAACCACTGAGTCTGGGAGCTGGAGGCAGCTGATTATTTAAAGCAGCTGAAAGAAAAGTCTGATTGACAGGAGGAAAAGTGAAATGATGGAACTCCTCTGAAAGTTAGGGAATTAATGGGAAGAAACACGAGTTGGTGATTGTAAACAAGCGCTGAAGGAATTTTAAGCTGATTCAACTGAAGGGAATAATTTTGGGGAATGGATTTTCATTATTTGAATGGAATTCAGAAAAAAATTGATAATAAAGAGAAAGAAATTGACAAGAAAGAGAAATCATTTAAGAATTAATAGAATCGAAGCAATAATAAATAGAATTAGTGCAGGAGGTTTGATTAAAGCAGATCTCTGCCTGGTTTAACTTTCATTTCCTGCTTTTGCCCACATCTCCCAGTCCATCGTTTGGAACTCAGCTCTCCAGCCCCACATCCAGGATTTCCTTGGGGAAGGATTGGTCCAGCCCAAGCATTTCGGGGGAGCCTGGCAAGGTAATTGTGTGCTGCAGCTGTCAGGACTAATCACTCCATGGAAAGCAGGCCCCAGCAGCCGTGGTAGCCCCAGGGCAAGCAAAATATCAATTGGGCTACAAATCAAGAGAGCAGCATCCTCCTGGCCCATGAATCAGGGAAATGAGACGAGCAATTCAAGTGCTAAGTCAACATGGGCTGTGTAAACAGCACTTTGGAGAGGGGATTGCAGGGATTTGCTGCACAAAAGGCAGCTGGGAAGGAGAAGGAGAGCACATGGATGTTGGACAAATTAATTGGGGGAAAATAGCCACAGTTCTGAGGCCTGTACAGGAATTCCAGCTCAGGGTTGGATCTGCTTTGGTGTCAATTTTTTTAATAAAAGCTTTCATGCTTCATTTTTATTCATTTGGTCACAGATCTGAATCATAATATAATATTCTAGGTTCCACTTGAACTCGATTTTATTCAGACTTTGGTTGTCTGTACACAGATTGATTTACAGGCCAAACACCTGGAATCAGCTTTGCAGGGAAGAGCCCTCTAAGCAGGAAAATCCTTGTGACAGTGAGCTGACAGATGGAACTTGGCTTTTTTGCCTGAATTTTTCCACCCTCTCATCCCAAATTCCCATTTCAGAGCATGAATCCAAACCAGAGGAAAGCTGCAAGGTAAATCCTGGGAATTTCCAGCAGCAGAAAGGTGAGGAGCTGTACAAAGCAGCAGAGGAGAATTCCCAGCAGGTCAAGTGGGATTAGCTGGCCAAAAAAGACTAAAAATAAGGAAAATTGGGCAACATCAAAATCAGTACAGCAACCTCTCTGTGAGTTCAGGTGTCTCCAAGCTGTGGGAGCTCCTGCCCTCATCCAGACCCTTTCCAGGGAATTCTGGAGGCAGTGACATGGCCCAGAGGAGAGCAGGGTGAGATGGGCCACATCTGCCACCACTTTAGAGGGAGATCTTTCTGAGAAGAATTTTATGGAATCATGGAATGGTTTGGGTTGGGAAGGAGAGGAAAGATCACCCAGTGCCACCCCTGCCATGGCAGGGTCACCTTTCACTGTCCCAGGTGGCTCCAGGCCCTGCCCAGCCTGGCCTTGGACACTGCCAGGGATCCAGGGGCAGCCACAGCTGCTCTGGGAATCCCATGCCAGCCCCTCTCCACCCTCACAGGGAGGAATTTTTCTCCACTATCCCATCTATCCCTGTCCCCTGCCAGTGGGAAGCCATTCCCTGTGTTCTATCCTCCAGCCTTGTGGAAATCCCTCTCTGGCCTCCTTGCAATCCCAGTTTGAGCACTGAACACAGAACTGGAGGAAAAAGACCCAAAAAACTCAAACCCCAAGCTAATTCCAACCCAAAGCCAGCCAAGGATGATGTTCTGTGCATGAGTGGCTCTGTTCAGGCTGGGCCTGGGGCTGGAGTGCTGAGAAGGGGCAGCTCCTGCCCCAGTCCCCTCCTCCAGCTCCATCCGAGCCCCCTCATTCCCTCTCTCCTGCCTGGCTGGCATCAGGGGGGCCCTTTCAAGGCAAATATTGCCCTTCACTCACAGCTGTGGACTGGGCAGGTATCAGTTTGGGGCTTGTCTTATCTGCCACCTGTGCCAGGTCCCCACAAGGACTCTCCCAGCGGAGCGCTGGTAACGAGATTTATGAATCACCATTTTCACCCCTTTTCGCTGATATCTGGTCATTAAAAGAATTGAATTATTATTCAATTAATTGAATAATTAGCTCTGCAAAGAGGACATGGAAATTGTCTTATTGTTGTGATGGATTGTGCAAGGCCTTGTCGTAACAGAGAGAAATAATTTGAAATATAAGATAATCGATATTAAGCATCCCCAAATACACACATGGGTATCTCTCCCAAGATGCCCACACACTCTCCCTGTGGGGCAGAGGAGGGGCACAGCCCGTTTCTGTCTGGGCAGGTATCAGTTTGGGGCTTGTCTTATCTGCCATGTGTGCCAGGTCCCCGCGAGGGCTGTCCCGGCGGAGCGCTGATAACGGCATCCATGAATCGCCATTTTCACCCTTTTCCACTGATATCTGGTCATGAAAATAATTGAATTATTATTCAATTAATTGAATAATTAAATAATTCAATTAATTGACTAATTAGCTCTGCAAAGAGGACATGGGAACTTATTGTTGTGGTGGATTTTGCAAGGCCTTGAGGTAACAGAGACAAATCAGCTGAAATAATAATCGATCTTAAGCATCCCCAAAGACACACCCGGGTATCTCTCCCAAGATGCCCACACACACTCCCCGTGGGGCAGAGGAGGGGCACAGCCCGTTTTTGTCTGGGCAGGTATCAGTTTGGGGCTTGTCTTATCTGCCACCTGTGCCAGGTCCCCGCAAGGGCTGTCCCGGCGGAGCGCTGATAACGGGATCCATGAATCGCCATTTTCACCCCTTTTCGCTGATATCTGGTCATTAAAATAATTGAATTATTATTCAGTTAATTGACTAATTAGCTCTGCAAAGAGGACATGGCAACTTATTGTGGTGGATTGTGCAAGGCCTGGAGGTAACAGAGAGAAATAATTTGAAATAATAAATAATCGATCTTAAGCATCCCCAAATACACACATGGGTATCTCTCCCAAGATGCCCACACACACTCCCCGTGGGGCAGAGGAGGGGCACAGCCCGTTTCTGTCTGGGCAGGTATCAGTTTGGGGCTTGTCTTATCTGCCATGTGTGCCAGGTCCCCGCGAGGGCTGTGCCGGCGGAGCGCTGATAACGGGATCCATGAATCGCCATTTTCACCCCTTTTCCACTGATATCTGGTCATGAAAATAATTGAATTATTATTCAATTAATTGAATAATTAAATAATTCAATTAATTGACTAATTAGCTCTGCAAAGAGGACATGGGAACTTATTGTTGTGGGGGATTGTGCAAGGCCTTGAGGTAACAGAGACAAATCAGCTGAAATAATAATCGATCTTAAGCATCCCCAAATACACACATGGGTATCTCTCCCAAGATGCCCACACACACTCCCCATGGGGCAGAGGAGGGGCACAGCCCGTTTTTGTCTGGGCAGGTATCAGTTTGGGGCTTGTCTTATCTGCCATGTGTGCCAGGTCCCTGCGAGGGCTGTCCTGGCAGAGCGCTGATAACGGCATCCATGAATCGCCATTTTCACCCCTTTTCCACTGATATCTGGTCATTAAAATAATTGAATTATTATTCAATTAATTGACTAATTAGCTCTGCAAAGAGGACATGGGAGCTGTCTTGTTGTGATGGATTGTGCAAAGCCTTGAGGTAACAGAGAGAAATAATTTGAAATAATAAATAATCGATATTAAGTATCCCAAAGACACACATGGGTATCTCTCCCAAGATGCCCACACACACTCCCCATGGGGCAGAGGAGGGGCACAGCCCGTTTCTGTCTGGGCAGGTATCAGTTTGGGGCTTGTCTTATCTGCCATGTGTGCCAGGTCCCCGCGAGGGCTGTCCCGGCGGAGCGCTGATAAGGGATCCATGAATTGCCCTTTTCAGCCCCGCGCGCCGTGGGCAGCCAAGCTTTATCTGCAGCCTCGAGGAAGGAAAAGCAGAAACCAGCTAAAAGCCTTTCTTTCCCCCCGTTCTCTGATGTTCTGGAAGGCACTTTGGGAGATTAATATTGCGGCGGGGCCCTCCTCCTCCTTCCCCTATCCCCCAAAATCCCCGCACGACCGAGTGTGCTGATAAACTTCAAAATAAAAACAGATGTGGCAGGAAGAATGATTTATGGACTCCCCCATGTGCTCCTGTTTCTACGTAATGCCAGGGGTTTGGGGCTTTTTTTTTTTGGTTGATTGTCCACTTAGAATTATTCAATCTATTCCTGCTTCTAAATATGAGCAGGAAGAGAGGTGGGAACAACACCCAGAGCTAAAAAAATGGGTGTGAGGAGAGTGGAGCACTGCAGAAATGGGGTGGGAAGTGCCAGAAATCCAAAGTGGCGGCTGCACATCACAGATGGGAAAAAACGGGGAAAGGAAGGAAGAGAAAGGGGAAAAAACTCCAGGAAGTTGTTGGGAAATCAATTAAATTTAAAAATTGCAAAAAATAAGCTCTGTGTTGGTCAATGAACAACAAGTGAATGGAACTGGGACATGTGGGAGTGAGGGAGAAAATGCAGTGAAAAAAAATAAATTGGAGATGTGAAGATAAGAAATGAGATCCATTCCAGGATCTTCCAGCTCTTCCCAGTCACAGGTGAAGACATAAAAATGTGTTTGGAGAAGCTTGGAGCTCAAACTAAGCAGGGAAATGAGGTTTGGGAGCATAAATTCATCTTTTTGAACAATCTTGGGATAGTTGTAATTTGGAAAGCTTCACTTTAGATGTCTTAAATGGGAGCTGATAACACTAATTACTGATATCAGGTCATTAAAATCTGCAATAAATAATTAGGTCTGAAAAGAGCAGATGGGAATTGTCTTATTGTTGTGTTGGGTTGTGCAAGGCCTTGAGGTAACACAGAGAAATCAGATAAAATATAAAAGAATTGATATTAAGCATCCCCAAAGACATGCATGGATATCTCCATCAGTGCTCAGGTAAATAATTAATAATTAAGTGTAAAAAAGATATTTTGGTGGAGAAGAGAGGCTTGAACTTGGGGGAATGCTCATCCCGAGCCGCGCTGGTGGTGCTGGAGCAGCCCCCGTGCGTTTCTGCCTTTCTAGCGGTTCATGCCTGTTTTCACTCAAGTGTTTATTTCTATAAACAGACCTAACCTTAGAAAACAATATAATGACATCCTTCCTGGGGGAGCAGGGGGGCAGGAGTTTCCTCCAATTCCTCCCGAGCGTTTCCGCCGGGTTTTGATTTTCAATAATGCGAGGGGTAAACGGCCGCTTTTGAACTCTGCCCTCTGCCCTTTTTATTTGGCAACCTGGGCAAAGATCAAGCCCAGAGTCAAAAGTGTCAGCAAAAATGGCTGGGATTTGGGAGTGCTTCCCTTTAGGAAAGGCCTCGTGATTATGTTTACAGAATTCATTACAAACTCGGGGCCCAGATTAAAAGCAAATGTCTAAGTGTCCTGTGGGGAATTGCAGGCTTGGGGATGCAGCTTCCGAGGGATTTGTGGGATCTGGAGGGGTTGGGAGCACCCCCAGGAAAAAAAGGGGTGCTGGAGGTGAGGTGGGGATGTGGGGTCATTGAATGCACTGGAGGTAAAAGTGAGGAAAAAAGGCAAAAAAACCCCAAACTTTTGCCACTTTAAAACCAAGACTAAGAATGCAGGATGGAGCAGCTCAAAGTGGAGGCACAGCTCTGGAAATATCAGATCATGGAGGAATCCCTGGTGAGGGGAAACCAATCCTGGCATGAAACTGGGACAGTCCAAGGCAGAGAGATGTCACCAGAAAATGTTGAAACCAGCATGGTATCAAAATCTGCACTTCTAAAGCAGAGAGTTGTCACCAGAAAATGTTGAGACCAGCATGGTATCAAAATCTTCATTTCTAAACCAGAGATTTCACCAGAAAATGTTGAAACCACCACTTTACCAAAATCTGCACTTTAAAACAGAGATTTCACCAGAAATTGTTGAAAACAGCATAGTATCAAAATCTACATTTCTAAAACAGAGATTTCGCCAGAAAATGTTGAAACCAGCTTGGTGTCAAAATCTGCATTTCTAAACCAGAGATTTCACCAGAAAATGTTGAAACCAGCACGTTATTAAAATCTGCACTTTTAAAACAGAGATTTCACCAGAAATTGTTGAAAACAGTCTGATATCAAAATCTGTACCTCTAAAACAGAGAGATTTCACCAGAAAATGTTGAAAACAGCATGGTATCAAAATCTACATTTCTAAAACAGAGATTTCACCAGAAAATGTTGAAACCAGCAGTTTATCAAAATCTACACTATTAAAACAGAGAGATGTCACCAGAAAATTTTGAAACCAGCACTTTACCAAAATCTGCACCTCTAAACCAGAGATTTCACCAGAAAATGTTGAAACCAGTACTTTATCAAAATCTGCACTTCTAAAACAGAGAGATTTCACCAGAAGATGTTGAAACCAGCTTGGTATCAAAATCTGCACCTCAAAAGACAGAGAGATTTCACCACAACATTCTGAAAACAGCATTTTATCAAAATCTGCACTTTCAGCCTCATTCTCAACACATGGAAGAGCCATTTAACAGCACAAAAGGGCAAAGCAGCTCCAGAGTTATTTATTCCCCAATTCCATCCCAAGGCAGCAGATGAATTTTGCCATCCCACCTGCTGCTCCTGGTGCACCAAGGCCTCTGTGCCTTGGCTCAGGTGGGTGCTCCAGGAGTGCCACAGCCCTGTGGGTCATGGAATGGCATTTTTCATTCTGAAAAAATGAAAAATGAACATGAAAAATCCTGAAAAATCCTCCTCTGAAGGAGGATCTGGGAACACCAGAGAGGCAAATAATTCAAACAGGTCTCTTTTCTGCTGCAAGAAGAGGGTAATTGCTGCTGACAGGGCTCCTCTGCAGCAGTGGGGGCTCAGGAAGAGCTGGAAACCATCTCAGAGCTGATTAACCCGAGGTGTTATCACAGGCAGCCCCTCTCCACATCCAGCATCAGCCTCAGGGAGCTGCTGGGTATTCACTGATTTGGGATGGGATGAGGAGGAAGTGGCTGAAAAGCAAATTGTTTGAAGTTGGTTCCTGAAATGGCTGGAGATAACTTGAAGGGGTTTTTTTTGGTTATTACTATTTTTTGTTTTAAGTATTTTTTTGGTTTTAATTAATTTTTTTGTTATAACTGTTTCCATGCAGAGTTATTTGTGACAGGACTTGGGAAATCAAAAGTTCTTTTAATTTTTTATAGGATGTCAGTGGTGAAGGCAGAGTTATTCCCAGTGCTTGGAATCCTTTGGAACAAAACTGCTTTGGGTATCCCTGACAAGCCTGACACAGGGAATGTCCTGAAAAACCCCTTGGAATTTCCTTAATTACTGATTAGCCTCTTGGAATTTCCTTCATTACTGGTATCAGTAATTGCCTTAATTACTGAGATCAGAGAACCACAGGTTTGGGTTGGAAAGGACCTTAAAATTCATCTCATCCCCTGCCATGGTCAGGGACACCTTCCACCATCCCAGGGTGCTCCAAACCCACCCAGCCTGGCCTGGGACAATTCCAGGGATGGGAAAACCACCAGGTCTAACAAAAAAAAAATAATCTAAATAAAAAATAATGCTAATTTCCATGCTTAAATTCCTTGGTACAATTCCTAAGAACCACTGATCGACGTGGCACTGAAGCATCACCTCCATCTGGATTTTCCTCCAATTTGTGCCAAAAATCTCTCCCCATTTCCCCCAATTTAGCAACTTCAGCGTTGCCTTGGACATTTTTGGTTTCATTTTTGCAAAATGGGCAATGGCAGAGCCCTGGGGGCTCTTGAATGGGTCACTCATCCAGCAGGGCCCCGGGCTGGGGCTGCCTGGTCTCTGTGGGCTGTTCCTGCTCTCCCCAGAGCTGCTGGAAATGCCCAACAATTTCCAGGGATATCTTTGGGTTTCACTCCAGCCTGGCTGTCAGACTCTGTGTATTTTTCCAACGTCAAGCAGGTTTTAAGATGGAGGAAGGAGATAATGGGGATGATAAAAAGGCTGGAGCAATTTAAAGGTAGCTTTTAAAACATTATACATTGCACGGGAGAATTGACTTTTCCCCCAAATTTGCAGCAGAACACGTGTTCAGAGTGGGCCAGGAGCAGATTTTCATAAAGAAAATAAATGTGAGCATGTCCCAACTGCACATGAGCAACACCCACCCCACCGTGTGCTGCTGCATTTTTGTTGGTTTTATTTTTATTTTTTTTTTCCTCTCTCCAAGGCGTATTTTCAACTTTCTTTTCTATCAGCTTGTAAAACATGATTTTTATTCTTCCTTTAATGGCCTGGGCTAATTACTCCCGGTGACCTTTGACCTTCAAGTGCCTTCATTTATGGTAGCACATTCCTTTCAACAGAAACATATTGGGTTTTTTTACAGGGTGCTGATGCCTGGCCTGGCAGCCCAAAGCTCCAAATCCAACAGCATCCATGGAACAGCCTGGGCTGGGAGCCAAAAGCATCCTCCAGCTTTCTCCTAAACATTTTCAAGGTTTCACCTGAGCAGAAATGCCCAGTTTTCATCCCATGTTTAAGATTCTGATGCTGATTTGTGGGGGAAAATGGCTAAATTTGGAAAATTGGGAAGGCACGGCAATGGAGCAAAGATTAAAAAAATCTGGTACAAAAATCCCTGAATGTCCAAGGCCAGCTTGGAGAATCCTGGAATAGTGGAAGGTGTTCCTGCCCGTGGCAAGGGGTGGAAAAAATGAGTTTTAAGGTCCCTTCAAGCCCAAACCATTCCGTGATTCCCTTGGTTTCATGCACCAAATTTCAGTGACACAACACATTGTAATCTCATTTAGTGAGGGATCCCTGAGTTATTTCCACTCATTATCACACTATAGGGAAGACTTGGAGTGCTCATCCCTTCCCCAAACAGAATTCTGCTCCTGAGGATTTAATATCCAGGCAGAAGAAAAAAAAATAAAACATTTTTAAAAATGTAAAAAATAAAAATAAAAATAATTAAAAAATTTAAAAAAACAGGCATGGCCTAAGGTTAATCCCAAAACTAGAACTCAGCAAGAATATTCTGCTGGAAACACAAAGGACTTCCAAAAAAATGCATGGAATTAAAAAAATTAAATCCAGAATCCTGAAGGATTGTGTACAAACGAGGAATCAGGGGTGGGCTCATGGCTGGGGAAATTGGAATTAAAAAAATTAAATCCAGAATCTTGAAGGATTGTGTACAAACAAGGAATCAGGGGTGGGCTCATGGCTGGGGAAACTGGGTGGGTTGAACGTTGTTCTTTGTGTCTTAACCTCTCTTGGAGGTTAAAAATCTTGGACAAATTGCTCAAAATTTGCAACTGGAAATTGCTGAACCTTCTGGCCTAATTCAGAAAATCACAGGAGCGCCAGATTAACACAAAATTTAAATCTGTTCAGAAAGATTCTTGTGCACAGGTCGGAGCTGAGGGGAAGAGCTGAACTGGGGTTCCTGTCCCAGATATTTTTTTATATAAAAACCTCGTGTGGGGAGGAGCAGGAACATTGAACACATCAAAACTGCTGAAATGCTGCTCCAAGCAGAGGCAAACCCGGCCAGAAACTTTCTGAGTGGATGGGATGCAGTGCAAAAAAAGAGAATTATTCTTTGTCAATCACCATTTACCCTGAAACTGCCAAGCAAACCCAAAAATGGTTTTTTTGGGTATTTTTTTGTGTGTGTCTGTGTGTGTTTTTTTGTTGTTTTGTTTTAGATTTGGGATTTTTTTTGTGGTTGTTGGTTTTTTGTTTTGGTTTTTTGGGGTTTTTGAGGGGGTTGTATTTTTTTGTTTTGTTTTGTTTTTTTATGTTTGGTTTTGGGTTTTTTCTTGGTTTTTTTTATATGTTTGTTTGGGTTTTTGGGTTTTTTTTTGTTGTTCTTTTTGTGGGTTTTGTTTGTTTGTTTGTTTCTGGCTTTTTGGGGGGTTTTTTTGGTTGGTTTTTCTCTTGGTTTTCTTTTGGGGTTTTTTGTTTTTTTTTTTGGTTTGGTTTTTTTGGTTTGTTTTTTTGGGGGGTTTTTGGGGGTTTTTTGGGTTTTTTTGGGGGGTTTTTTTTGGGTTTTTTTTTTTTGTTTTTTTTTTTTTGTTTTGTTTTTTTTTTTTTGTTTGTTTTTTGTGGTTTTTCTTTTTGTGGTTTTTTTTGTGGTTTTTTTTGTTTTGGTTTTTTTTGTGGGTTTTTTTTTGGTTTTTTTTTTGTTTTTTGTTTTTTGTTTGTTTTGTGGGGTTTTTTTGGTTTTTTTTTTGTTTTTTGGGTTTTTTTTCCAGAGATGCCCTCAATTGAACACTGAAACAAGACGAGGAAGAACCCCCCAGAAAATGAATGTACTCCAAGGTGTTTTGCAGTAGTTACATGGTTCCCCCGATAAGCCTTTAAGCTTTTGGGTTATTTTTCTTGGGTCTTTTTTTGGGTTTTCCCTCCCTCCCCTGCTCTCAGAGCGAGCCCATTTACCCGCTCCGTTGTCAACGCATCTGGACATCTTGTCAAAACAATCTAATTTTACTTTGTAACTTTCTGACACCGGTATTTATTGCACCTGTCTCTGCTCATGATTTATGACTTGTCTGCTGAGTTTTACTCCGCAGCCCCGAGTTTACAATCGCAGATAAGTGAAGCGTTTGAAGTCCCGGCTGCAGATTTCGAGATGGAGATTTGTCTCCCCTCCTCCTCCAAAAAAATAAAAAAAGGAAATTAAGATGAGCGTTTTCACCCCTTTTTTCTGGGTGGTAAAAATCAAGAGTATCAAAAGTTCTTTGAAATGAGGAAGGGGGAAAAAAAAGAGAATAATGGGGCTGTGTCTATTAGGAGTGAAATGATCTTTGCTTTGCAGAGGAGGGGGATGTTTTAATTAATTGATATCTGATTATCTGGGCAGCATTTTAACCCCCAGGGCTGTGTTGGTGCTGAGGATATCAGCATTATGCCAATGCCAGCATTCAGATATTCTGAATTATTATTTGTAACAAATTTTTTGGGATAAAATTCACTCTACTTAACACTGAAACACTGAGGCCAAACATATAAAATCTAAACTTCACCTGCCTGAACAACACCACTGAACAAACTGGATTTATTCACTCACAGGAGAAGGAAGGAGAAGCTGTTTAAATATTAATTAATTAATCAATTATATAAATATTTAATTGATTAATTAATTAATTATTATTTAAATATTTGATACAAGTCACAATTTTACCTTGTAAGCGACCCCATTTTGCTTTTCTCCTTTCCTTTTAGAAAACCTAAATTTGGGGCCTTAATAACTTGGCAGTATCCCTAAAAAATATGGCATTTTTGCAAAGAATTTATTCTTTTATTGCTGTTAAAGCGGGATTTTCACATTTCCCAGATTTTCAAACAAATCTGGGTCCCCTCCCTAGTCCAGGTCCTTTTCCAATCTGGTTTCATTGCAGAAGGAGCACAAAAGCATTGGCACAGTTTGGTTGTTTCCATAGAAATCATGGAAGAATCCTTCCCACAAATCTCATCCATGCCAAAACAACCTGTAAAAGTGGGAATTTGGGGAATTCCCTGAATTTCCAAGTAAGGGAATATTGTTCTGTAAATGTTTTCATTTGTCAAAATTTCCTTGGATTCAGGAGGTGCTGGACAGGGTTGAGATTCCCTTTGATAGGAATTGGGGGAAAATCAGGAGCTTTAGGCTCTGGAGGAAAAACTCCTTGGGATTTTTTATCAGTGGGATTCCCTGCATTGATTCTCTGATAGAAATTGGGTGGAAATTAGGGAATGGGAGCTCTAGAGGGAAAATTCCTTAGGATTTCTGTCAGTGGGATTCCCTTCACTTATTCTCTGATAGAAATTGGGTGGAAATCAGGGAATGTGAGCTCTGGAGGGAAAACTCCTTGGGATTTTTTATCAGTGGGACTCCCTGCACTGATTCTCTGATAGAAATTGGGTGGAAATCGGGGAATGTGAGCTCTGGAAGGAAAACTTTGGATTTCTATCAAGTGGGATCCCTGCACTGATCCTTCAATAGGAATTGGGTGGAAATTAGGGAATGTGAGCTCTGGAGGGAAAATTCCTTAGGATTTCTGTCAGTGGGTTTCCCTTCACTTATTCTCTGATAGGAATTGGGTGGAAATCAGGGAATTTGAGGTCTGGAAGGAAAACTCCTTGGGATTTCTCTCACTGGGATTCCGTGCACTGATCCCTTGATAGGAACTGGGTGGAAATCATGGAGTGTGAGCTCTGGAAGGAAAATTGTGAATTTCTCTCAGTTGGATTCCCTTCACTGATCCTGTTATGGGAATTGGGTGGAAATTAGGGAATGTGAGCTCTAGAGGGAAAATTCCTCAGGATTTCTGTCAGTGGGATTCCCTTCACTTATTCTCTGATAGGAATTTGGTGGGAATCAGGGAATGTGAACTCTGAGAGGAAAACTCCTTGGGATTTCTATCAGTGGGGTCCCTGCACTGATCCTTTGATAGGAATTGGGTGGAAGTTTGGGAAAGTGAGCCCTGGAAGGAAAACTCCTTGGGATTTCTATCAGTGGGATTCCCTTCACTTATTCTCTGATAGGAGTTGGGTAGAAATCAGGGAATGTGAGTTCTGGAAGGAAAACTTGGGATTTCTATCAGTGGGATCCCTGCACTGATCCTTCAATAGGAATTGGGCGGAAATCAGGGAATGTGAGCACTGAAAGGAAAACTCCTGGGGATTTCTATCACTGGGATTCCCTTCACTTATTCTCTGATAGGAGTTGGGTGGAAATCAGGGGAAGTGAGTTCTGGAGGGAAAACTCCTTGGGATTCTCTCACTGGGATTCCCTTCACTGATCCTGTGATAGGAATTAGGTGGAAATCAGGGAATTTGAGGTCTGGAAGGAAAACTCCTTTGGATTTCTCTCTGTGGGACTCCTGCTCTGATCCTTCGATAGGAATTGGGTGGAAATCAGGGGAAGTGAGTCCTGGAGGGAAAACCCCTTGGGATTTTTATCAATGGGATTCCCTTCACTGATCCTGGGAAGGGAACTGGGTGGAAATCAGGGAATTTGAGGTCTGGAAGGAAAACTCCTTTGGATTTCTCTCTGTGGGATTCCTGCATTGATCCTTTGATAGGAATTGGGTGGAAATCAGGGGCTTTAAGCTCTGGGCAGCTCTAGAAGCAAAACCCAGGAGTTTTTTCCCCAAGAACTTTTCATTGTTCAAATTGAAAATGACACAGAAAATTCCTTCTTCTTTTGCAGGATTCATGGCAAACACTGTTCTCTAACATCATGCAAATACATTCCTGATATATATCATGGAATATATTCAGGAATATCATGGAAAAGAGACAAAATCCTGGCTGCCCAAGGCTGCTCCTTCCCAAAGCAAAGCCGGGGCCGCCTCTCCTGCCCCAAACCTCGCACATTCCCGGCTCCTTTGATGGATTGCCAAGGAAAACACGGGGCAGGCACGGACTGTGCTGCTGCCATGGCGATGGAGCACGCGGGGCAGCGGCAGCAGAGATTTCCATCAACAGGGCCCCGACAAAAGCCTGGATTCAGTGGCCAGCCTGGGGTTTGGGTGCTCCTGGGCTTTAGCAGGAGCTCAGAAATGGGGAATTCACTCCTGAGCTGGCTGAGAAATTCCAAGTCTTGATTCCTTCAGGAAAGAAGGCACAGTTCTGTTTTTTTTTTTCTGGTCCAAGAGTGATCTTTTCAATTCTTCCTTGTGGGGCAGTGGGATTAGAGATTTCCATCAACAGGGCTCCAACAAAAGCCTGGATTCAGTGGCCAGCCTGGGGTTTGGGCGCTCCTGGGCTTTAGCAGGAGCTCAGAAATGGGGAATTCACTCCTGAGCTGGCTGAGAAATTTCAAATCTTGATTTCTTCAGGGAAGAAGGCACAATTCTGCTTTTTTTTTTCTGGTCCAAGAGCGATCTTTTTCATTCTTCTTTGTGGGGCAGTGGGAGCAGAGATTTCCATCAACAGCCTGGATTCAGTGGGCAGCCCGGGGTTTGGGTGCTCCTGGGCTTTAGCAGGAGCTCAGAAATGGGGAATGTATTCCTGAGCTGGCTGAGAAATTCCAAATCTTGATTTCTTCAGCTCTGCTTTTTTTTTTCTGGTCCAAGAGTGATCTTTCTCATTCTTCCTTGTGGGGCAGCGGGAGCAGAGATTTCCATCAACAGGGCTCCAACAAAAGCCTGGATTCAGTGGCCAGCCCAGGGTTTGGGTGCTCAGAAATGGGGAATTTACTCCTGAGCTGGCTGAGAAATTCCAAATCTTGATTCCTTCAGGGAAGAAGGTGCAGCTCTGCTTTTTTTGGTTTTTTTTTTTTTTTTTTCTGGTCCAAGAGTGATCTTTTTCATTCTTCCTTGTGGGGCAGTGGGAGCAGAGATTTCCATCAACTGCCTGGATTCAGTGGGCAGCCCGGGGTTTGGGCGCTCCTGGGCTTTAGCAGGAGCTCAGAAATGGGGAATTCACTCCTGAGCTGGCTGAGAAATTCCAAATCTTGATTTCTTCAGCTCTGCTTTTTTTTTTTTTTTCTGGTCCAAGAGTGATCTTTTCAATTCTTCCTTGTGGGGCAGTGGGATTAGAGATTTCCATCAACAGGGCTCCGACAAAAGCCTGGATTCAGTGGCCAGCCTGGGGCTTGGGTGCTCAGAAATGGGGAATTCACTCCTGAGCTGGCTGAGAAATTCCAAATCTTGATTCCTTCAGGGAAGAAGGAACAGCTCTGCTTTTTTTGTTTTTTTTTTCTGGTCCAGGATTGATCTTTTCAATTCTTCCTTGCCCTTTAAATTGGGAACTAGCAAGGCTGGCTCTTAGAGTGGTGTTAATGGCTAATTAATAACTAAATAATAATCTATTAACTAATAATCAGATGTAATTAATGGTTAATTTGGAGCAATCTCCAAATGTAGGATCAGGGGATCTGTTTGGATTCTCCCCTCACCAAAATTGCTGCTTTAAAACATTTCAAAAATCCCTCCCATGTTCTGGCATTTTCCCTCTCAGAGGACAGAATGTCTGCACATAAAGCTGATTAAATTCATATTTGTTACATATTAAATGATGTATTTTTATCATCTGAGAGCCCTTTTTTTGTGCCTGAAAGGGCTGAAATACAGAAGATTTTGACTGAGAAAATAGAAAAGGGCGAGATTTCCAAAATCTCCTCACTCCAGCTGCTGCACACAGAATTTTGCCTTCATTTCTATTTGAATTTTCAGCAATTTGACTCAGTCTTTGAGGTCTTTTCCAACCAAATGATTCCATGATTTCTATTCCAAAACACCTCCAGATTTTTTTTTCCCACTCACAATCAGCATTCTGTGGGACAGTTTATTGTGTTTGAGCTGATCCCAAGCTGTCCTTGCAAGTCAGAAGTGCCTGTTTCAGGTTTAAAAGCTGAATTTTGGGGTTTCATGGCTGAATTTTTCCTTTCAAGGGATGTGCACGGGACTACTGCACTTAGAAAGAAAAACTAACATTTGATTATCTTACAGAGCCCTGAAGGCAGAATGAAAATGATGTTAAAATAAGAAACTTCCAGATTGTTTACAGATCTCCATCCAACGAGAAATACATTTTCAGTCACTTAGAGCAATTAAATTACACATCCTGATAAACAAGCAGGAATTAAGTGAAATTTTATACAAAGTTTAAATGAAAATCAGATCTCTTCAAACCTGTCTTGGGAGACTCGGTGAAACACCACCCACTAATGGTTCTTTATGTTCTGAAAATTCAAA
The DNA here is from genome assembly GCA_024362935.1 of Setophaga petechia. Classification (NCBI taxonomy): domain Eukaryota; kingdom Metazoa; phylum Chordata; class Aves; order Passeriformes; family Parulidae; genus Setophaga; species Setophaga petechia. Next base: position 582,286 of record JANCRA010000174.1, read on the forward strand.
ATTCTCTCCTAGAAGTCAGAAAGAAGTTGGGTTTCTGTTTAATTATGGCAAAAATGGGACAAAAATATTGAATTTTTGTTCATTGTTGTTTGACCAAGCCCAGGTGGGTGATGGGAGGCACCATCCCTGAGCTTCAGGAAGGTGGAATATTTGGAATAAACACACTCCCAGCAGGTCAAGGTGGTGAAAACCAAGAGCTGGAAGGAAAAGAAAATTTCAACTTTCAGTCCTCAAGAGAGGCTGAGCTGTTCCTTGGATGAGTTATTCCAAGATTCCGCACCCTGTGGAAGTCCTTAATCCTGCCTTGACACAAATGTCAGTGGATTTGGGTAAAATTTCTGCCAGATTTGCTTTGCTCCAGCTCACCCTGTGTTATCACTGGGATGGGGAAAGAATTCCAATCTGGAATGCTCATGGCACTGAAAATAGGAATGGAATAGGGAATAGGAAATATGGAATAGGGAATAGGGAATATGGAGTATGGAATATGGAAAATGAAATATGGAATATGGAATGTGGAATTTTGGAATAGGGAATATGGAATAGGGAATAGGGAATGTGGAATTTTGGAATAGGGAATATGGAATAGGGAATAGGGAATGTGGAATATGGAATAGGGAATAGGGAATATGGAGTAGGCAATATGGAATATGGACTTTCAGAATTTGAAATATGGAATAGGGAATAGGGAATATGGAGTATGGAGTATGGAATATGGAGTATGGAATAGGGAATAGGGAATATGGAATATGGACTTTCAGAATTTAGAATATGGAATAGGGAATAGGGAATATGGAGTATGGAATATGAAATAGGGAACAGGGAATAGGGAATATGGATTATGGAATATGGAATATGCAGTATGGAGTATGAAATATGGAGTATGGAATATGGAATATGGAGTATAGAATTTCTGAATATGGAACAGGAAATATGGAATATGGGATATTAAAGATGGAATATGGAATAGGAAATATGGAATATGGAATATGGACATTCAGAATATAGAATATGGAATATGGAATAGGCGATATAGAATATGGAATAGGGGATATGGAATATGGAATTATGTAATATGGAATATGGAGTATGGAATATGGAATACAGAATATGGAATAAGGAATATGGAACTTGGAATATGGAGTATGGAATATGGGATATGGAATATGGAATTTCAGAATATGTAATATGGAATATGGAATAGGGAATATGGAATGTGGAATATGGAATATGGAATAGGGAGTATGGAATAGGGGATATGGAATATGGGATGTGGAATATGGAATATGGAATATGGAATATGGAATAGGGGATATGGAATATGGGATGTGGAATATGGAATATGGAATTTCAGAATATGGAATATGGAATATGGAATATGGAATGTGGAATTTCAGAATATGGAACATGGAATGTGGAATTTTGCTGTGTTCCTCAGCAGGGCTGGACTCGATGCAGTGCACGAGGCCTGCTGGAGCTCTCACTGGAATTGAAGCAGAGCACCCAGGCCCCCATCTGGAGCTGGCAGCTGCTCCTGGACACACCTGGCAGGTCTGAGCCTCCTCACCAGGCTGGGCAGCCCCGTCCAGCTGCTCTGAGGGCCTGGGGGCTCAGGATGGGATCTGGGAGGGAGGACATGGGGCAAGTCCAGGACATTTTGGCTCCGCTCCCTTGACGGCTCTCAGAGGATTCTGGTTCCATTCTCACCCTCTTCCAGGTAGGATAAATTATGCAAGCCCACAGCCCTTCCATTTCTCCTGGAGATAATGAGCACGAGTCAATTCTTTCCATAAAATCCAGGGAAAATCACATTGCTGCTCGTGCTTTACCAGCTCAACCCTTGGGTTGCCAAGCCCGTGACATCATCACTGGCAGCATCCAAGGCTCCAGATTAGAAGTAGCCCAATGACATCACCCTGCCCGTGTCTATCTAACAGATGGTTTCTGTATATTGTGTAATTTTAGATCATTATTCATGCTTTGGGTCGGTATAATTCAGGAAGTGCAAAAATTGCCAAGAAAAATTGACCTGGAACTAGTTCAAAGCGACTCAATAATTTTATTGATTAGACTCCTTAGCTTTCATTTTGCAGCAGAGCCATCATGAATCATCGATACCCAACAATATCTGAATCACTTCTCCCCCAGCTGAATTAAGTGCTCCAAAACAAGGTAAGCTTTGAAGGCCCTCGAGCTGTTGGAAAACAAGATAGCCCAGATGATTTGCTGGCCAGGCCTGAAAGGGGGGCCAGGAGCTATTTACTGAGGCGAGTGGTTTGTTTGAACTGGAGTTTTATTTATTTTCATATTTTACTTGTTGACTTCATCTCCGCCTTCAGCTCAAAGGCTCGGCAGGGCCGTGTTTGAACCGAGGGGAACGTGGGCCAGAAGGAGCCTTCTGAGAGGCCTCAGCAGGCTCTGAGATAAAGCCCCAAATCCTGGTGGAGGAAGGGGGGAAAAAATGAAAGGAAAGGGGTAAAAAATGCTGGGGAGGCTTTTTATTACAGAGATTTACATGGAAGGGCAGCCGGGCAGAAAGGGATCTGTGGAGGGCAGCAGGAGGGAAGATCTGCATGGTTGGGTTTGGGTAAAAACATCTGCCAGAGCTCCTGAGCACTCAGGGCTACCTTGGGATGGGCCACGGGGCCAAGGTTCCTTTGTGAGCCACCCCAAAATCAGCTCCAAGTGGGGATGTCAGAAAATCTTGGAAATTGGGGGTTTTTAAAGAGGAAATTTCAGGAAAAGCACAATTTTCTCTCAAGGTACTCCACCAACACCTCTCCAGGGGTCTTCTGGCTCTAAAACACGTCCTGAGGGTCTCTCTGGGGATACTGGAATGGGTCTCCTGTGGTGAATCCCTAAATGCCTTTAGGAATGTCCCAAATCCACATTTCCAGAGCTAAACAGGACTAAAGCAGAACACGAGGATTTGGGTGGAAGAGAGATCAAGTCTGGATCCCAGGAGGAACTGGGAGCAGCTCAGGCCCTTCCTGGTTATTAGAGCAGAACCAGATCCTGAACAAATCTCAGCCTTGCAGGATCATCTGAGGGAAATATCCCAGTGCTGGCAGTGATTCCCAGGAAGCTCTGAGGGAAATATCCCAGTGCTGGCAGTGATTCCCAGGAACCTCTGAGGGAAATATCCCAGTGCTGGCAGTGATTCCCAGGAAGCTCTGAGGGAAACATCCCAGTGCTGGCAGTGATTCTCAGAAACCTCTGAGGGAAATATCCCAGTGCTGGCAGTGATTCTCAGAAACCTCTGAGGGAAATATCCCAGTGCTGGCAGTGATTCCCAGGAAGCTCTGAGGGAAACATCCCAGTGCTGGCAGTGATTCCCAGGAAGCTCTGAGGGAAATATCCCAGTGCTGGCAGTGATTCCCAGGAATCTCTGAGGGAAAATCCCAGTGCTGGCAGTGATTCCCAGGAATATCTGAGGGAAATATCCCAGTGCTGGCAGTGATTCCCAGGAAGCTCTGAGGGAAACATCCCAGTGCTGGCAGTGATTCCCAGGAAGCTCTGAGGGAAATATCCCAGTGCTGGCAGTGATTCCCAGGAAGCTCTGAGGGAAATATCCCAGTGCTGGCAGTGATTCCCAGGAATCTCTGAGGGAAAATCCCAGTGCTGGCAGTGATTTCCTGTCATGGATGTGCTGATCCCAATTAACTGGGCCTGGGAAAGTCTCCTGGAAGGAACACTGAGATTTACAGAAACCAAAAGAGCTTGAACCTGGTACTGCTGCCTCCAGATCCATCCATGGACTGCTCCATGGTTAGGCCCAGCAGAAGTAAACCAGTTTGAGGCCTTCTCTTTCCAAAAAAAAGCAGTTTTGGGCCTTCTTTTTCCAAAAAAAGAGTCAAATCAGAGACTTTCTGAGCCTTACTTTCCCAGTTCCTCTGGGATCTGACTTGGTTCTCTGGCACAGCTTGCACTGAGAGTCCTGGTGGCTGTGGAGGTGCCAGCTGGGGCTTGGAGAAAGCGCAAGACCAAACAATTGAAATAAAAAAATTTGAGTTCAGTTTTTAGACTTTATTCCCCACCATAAGCAATGCTTGAATAATGCTGCTTTACCAGTGTGCAGTCTTTTGGAAAGGGAAAAAAGATACAACAAATGCCAGGTTTGTCATTTAGCTCCCTGGAATTTTCCTTTTTGATGAACAGGATAAACCATTGGGTTGTAAACAAGATACTTTAACTGACCTGTTTTCAAAATAAAATACTTTAAATCTTTGCTGATAGCAAGCTCTTCTATAAACTGAAGGTGTTTTTGCCTTAAATTTTTAGGAACACCAGGAAAACTTCTTACCCTAACAAAAAAATCTTTAACGTGCTTCATACCTACAATTTTCATGCCCCTGTGATCTCATTTCATCATTTTCTTGATGCCCTCCTACTGAAATAGTCTGGCTTGAAATTCTAAATATTTAGGGAAGACATCCTCATTTAATTAAAACCTTCATGGGGGAAAAGTCTGGCCTTGCCTTTCCAGTCTGAGAGGGCTTTTCCAACCTGAAGGATTCCATAATTCTACCAGCTCTCTTTATTCCTTCATTTCATGCTGATTTTAAAACACTGAAACCCATTTGTAGACAACATTAAGCTTATAAGCTCAAACATATTCTCCTGGTGATTTTCTTATCCAAATCTTTATGAAGATTAATCAGAATAGTCATAAATGTGTCCTGAGAAAATATCCTGTCTCCAACAGGAGAAATAGTGGAAACATTCTCTAAGATTAATATTTTTATTAAGAATTCATATTGGTTACTGAGAAAAATTTCTAGTCTTCTGTTTTTTTGGTTATCTGATTATTTATTTTCTGTTATTTTTGCCAACTGTTCCCCAATAAGAAAACTCCTTTCCTCCTTCCTGATTTCAACAGCCAAACAAGAAATCTGTGGCGATCACTCTGTAATTCTGTTTTCTTTCAAAGCTCCTGCATTAAGTACTTTCCCTCAAGCACTTCCAGGCTGGATCACGTCCCTGTCTGAACATCCCACTTCAGGAAGGGGGGAAAAGCCTGCTGACATTTTCCTTATCAGTTTTGGGAGGATTTTTGCAGCGTTTAACCCAGGAGACAGCCGGGGTTTGGAGGAGGATGGCCACAGATAAGAAGCTTCCCTTGGCTCTCTTTGCCAAACCTCAGAGCATGCTGAGGATTATTTGCTTTATTTAACGTCCTCTCTTCGTTTCCCTGCTCTTAAAGGAGAAAATCGTGCTTGAAAAAACACCAAGGCAGTGTTAGAGGTGCTTTATACCTCCCTAAATTTGCTATTCCTAAGGAATCCTTGCCCAGCTGGAAGAGGGAAGGTGCTGTTGCCCAGTTCTCCAGCAGTGAGAATTATGGAACCCTTCAGGCTGGAAAAGCCCTCTCAGACTGGAAAGGCAAGGCCAGACTGACAATAGTCCTGCATATATATCTCAAAAATTAACCACTTTTCTAAACAAATGAAGTGTTCATCACATCTTTAGTATTCCTCACTCTCCCACAAGTCACACAATTATTGAAAGAGCACACCAAACACTAAAACGCATCTTAAATCAGCAGAGAGAAAGAACTGAAGTCACACCTCAAATGAAGCTAAACAAAACTTTGTATGTTTTTAATTTTTTAAACAATTCGACTGCAGAACCTAATCCTCCAATCTTTAAGCATTTTTTAAATAATACACAAACAAAACTAAAAATAATCCTCCTATTCTAGTTAGAAACCTTCCCCCATGAAGGTTTTAATTAAACGAGGATGTCTTCCCTAAATATTTAGAATTGCAAGCCAGACCATTTGGGCAGGAGGGCATCGAGAAAATGATGAAATGAGATCTCTGCTGCCTTGCCCTGGAGCAGAGATGGATTGGCTGGAGCCAGGGGGGAGTTTTTTGTCCCCCCAAATCCCTGGGTGGAAGTTGGTTTTTCCTGCCAGCCTGGGATTGACTGAGTCATCGCAGGTCAGCGATGGCTGCGGGTAAATATTTCCTTGGAGGACGTCAGCCTTTGGAAAACAGCACAATAAATAATAAACCCCAGCCCTCTGGGCTCAGTCCAACCAATAAATAATAAACCCCAGCCCTCTGGGCTCAGTCCAACCAAGCAGGACCTCCCCAGGCCCAGCTGGGGTGACAGGAGGGTTTGTGGCACCCAAAATGACCCCAAAACTTGGAGATGAAGCAAAACCTTTCATGTTCAAGTGCTCATCTCCCGAGGCATTTGGAATCCTGGGTTATTTTTCCCCTGGGATTTCCAAATCCCCACAAGCTGCTCCTCAATGCCTGAAACATTCCAGATTCACCTTCAGCTTTTCAAGGGTGTCAAGGTGGAGACCACCAGCTTTGTACCTGGATTAATACAGGAAATTAAAGATGGTCCCCAACCCTTGGCAATGACCTGCACCATCATCCTCACGCCTAATTAAAGGATTTGGCTGGAGGCTGCCAACATCCAGAATATTTCCTGCAATATTCCCAGTGAAAATCCTCAGAAAATGTAGAATCTATTAATTATGACTGAGGGAAATATTCTTGTGGAGGGAGTTGTCATTCATAGCTGGGCAGGAAGAAGGTTTGGAAGATGATTCTCCCTTTAATTCCTCTAATTAACCCCAATATTCACTATCGAGCCTGGTTATGGTGTAAAAAAATAAGATGAAATGTTGTTTTTCTAGGCCTATTTATTTTGCTGGTTAATGGATTAAAATAGTTGCCAGCTGTGCAAAGTTCTCATTATGCTCATTACTCAAAATGCTCCTCACAATGAGATGATTAATTCCACACACTTGCAAGCCCTTCACTGAATGCTGTTGATTAAGCAATTATGTTAATCCACTCGTGTTTGTTTTCTCATTGCTCTGGTGATGGTTGGGCCCAATTTCTTCACTGAATTATTCCATGTAGGCTCTCAAAGCTTTGCTGTAATTTGGAAAGGCCAAATCCACCCTCCACAAGTGATGTGAAGGTGAAAATTGCAGATTATTTGTCTCTGGTTCAGTTTGGATTGCTAAGTACAGGACTTTTTGATTCCTTCTGGTTTTAGCCAATTCCTGGACAGGAGTGACATCAATTTTCTGTCTGCTTTTACCCTGAGAAATTCAAGCCTGATGGATTTGCATCTCTCCATTTAAATTCTGTTTCCTTTTATTGATATTCTGTAGCTGATTTGATCTTTTACTTCCATGACTGGTAACAAAATGAGTTTTGGAAATGTCAAACAGATGGACATTCAAATTTGGTGCCTCAGAGTCAAAACCCTGACATGTGCAGGACAAATGACAACAGCTCTACATGAAAAATGGACAATTATTCCCCTGATTTTAGATTTAATTGCTAATTTGATATAAAGCAGCAGCTGTTTAGACAAGGGAAGGACATTCTCCTGCTTTTAGATGAAACATTTTCCTCAGTAGCAAAACCAGGGGAATCCTGTGGTGGGAGACACATGAAGTGAATTTTTAGTCTTTGCTCTGAGTGTATTTGTGTTTTACCTACAGGATAAATTTCCAAGGGGCCAGGAACATTTCCAAGGAGGCAGAAACCTCCTGCCCACGCCACTCAGCTCCCGGGGTGTCCGAGGAAGCAGCAGCAGCATCGCTGGGAATCCTCATTGATGGATCTGCCAGTGCAGTGGGAAGGGAAAGGGAAAAGGAAAGGGAAAGGGAAAGGGATAAATGAAAAGGAAAGGGAAGTTTTGGGAAGTTTTAGGAAGGGAAGTTTAGGGAAGTTTAGGGAAGTTGGAAGGGAAGGGAAGGGAAGGGAAGGGAAGGGAAGGGAAGGGAAGGGAAGGGAAAGGAAATTTCAAGGAAACTTCAAGGAAAGGAAATTTCAAGGAAATTTCAAGGAAAGGAAAGGAAAGGAAAGGAAAGGAAAGGAAAGGAAAGGAAAGGAAAGGAAAGGAAAGGAAAGGAAAGGAAAGGAAAGGAAAGGAAAGGAAAGGAAAGGAAAGGAAAGGAAAGGAAAGGAAAGGAAAGGAAAGGAAAAAGAAGGAAAAAGGAAAGGGATCCCAGCCCTATGCCTCAGACTAAACACAACCCCACAGCACTGCCCAGTCCTTGCCAAAACTCAGGAATAAAACACGTGGGAAACACCAACAGCCCCAGCAGGGAGGTCAGACCCAAAGTGCAAAATATTGACAAAGTCAAACCTGCTCAAAAGTTGCTGTCCCAAGAGATCTCTGGTGAATTTTTAATCTTTCATTTATCAAAAATATGATAAAACAACTTATAAATACCAAGAAAATATGTTTGATATAAAAGTGATATCTTCCCAAAGCTTTCCCACTTTCACCATTTTTCACAGAATCCCAGAATATTCTGAGCTGATCCAAATCCAAATCCCTGCCCTGGGCAGATTTTTACCCTCAACTTCTGTATTTAAAATGCACATTCACAACAACCTCCCTGCTATTCGCTGAGCATGGGCCATCACTGAGCACAGCTTTTATTTTGGGGGGTCCATTTTGGGAGCAGCAGCTCACACAGACCCCAAATGGAGCTGAGCTCTGCTCCCAGGTCGGGGTTTGATCCCTCGGTGGCTGCGCCGCGCTGACGGCTCGCCTGCAATGTGGCCTCTGTCTTTTTTATGATGTACATTCCTGCTGAGTGTTGGGCAGATTGATCCCATTCTGAGCTCCAGATTGGAAAACAGATGTGTGGGGGGAAAAAAAAAAAAAATCTGCAGGAAAAAGGTGCAAAAAAACTTGGGAGACTCTGAGAAAGAGCCTTGGAGAGGGAGCTGTTTGGGATTGTCAGAAAGGGCTGAAACGCCACAAAAACATCACCAAAATTCATCACAAAAGGAGAGAAACAGCTGCTGAATGAGCCCAAATCCAGGAGTGAAAAATCAGGGATATGAATAAATTTTTAAGGAAGCAGAAAGTTCTCAAGGCCTCATTTCCTTCAAGTCAAGAGCAGCTGTTTCAGCTAAATAGAGATTATTTCTCCTGATAAGAGGCTACAGAGTGGATTTTAATCTTCTTGATGTCAAACCACACAGCCAAGCGTCACCTTCTAGGTTTAAATCTATCTATAAACACGCCAAAATAGATTTTATATTCATCTATCAAGAAAATGACACTGACTGGCTGGTTAGATTTTATATTCATCTATCAAGAAAATGACACTGACTGGCTGGTTTCATTAAAAAGGAGCAGCTTTTCCATATGATTGCATTGAGAAGAAGAACTTTTCTTCTTTTTTTTCCATAAATATTCCTGCTGGAAATTAAAAAAAATAAATTCCAATAAAGCTTAAAGGAGTTTTGGCAGCCATAATAAAATCTGTAATGTTGCTCTTTTCAGTTTCTCCTGAAAATGGCATTTTCTGGCCTTTTCCAGTGGCATCCCAATTTCAAGGTGAAGAACAGACCAGAATCACTTCCCTGCATCCAGAACCTTGATTTCCTTCATCTTTCCCCCCTCTCCATGGGATGGGGATCCTGGATTTGGGATTACATTGGGTTTTTTACAGCTGCTCCAAGGCTCTGAGTGTTTACAGGGCAGTTAAGCACAGTCTGGAATTTACCTCAATATTCCCCCCCATGCTTGATGAATTCCCATATTTGAAAAAATATTTTAAAGCCAGACTTGTTTCAGTTCCCCCATGTCTTAACTCAAAACCCATTCCCACATTCTCTTTTTTTGGGGGGGGAAGGCTGAGTCCAATCTCTTAGAAAGGAGCTCAGAATTCCCTTTTTTTTTTTTTATTCCCTCCCAAAAATCCACTCTAAAATTCTGGAGGCAGCTGTTCCTGCCAGCCCAAGCTGCCATCAAGTTCAAGGAGGAGGAGGAGGAGGAGGAGGAGGAGGAGGAGATTGCTGCAATGTAACTGAAGAAATCCTGGAAATCCCAGCGGGCACCCCAAGGTGTTGAAGGGGGGTCAGGGAGCACGGGAGACATGAAAAGAATTTTTTTTTAAATTTTTTTTCCTTTTTTGCAGCTGGTTCCTTTCTCCTATCAACTGTCAAAGGCAGAGGGAGGGGGCTGGATTTTGGAAGGGCCACGCTTTCCCTCCATGCCCCAGGAAACCAGGGAGACAAAAGGCACCCAGCAGCAGCCACATGGCCAGGGGAGAAATATTTTCAAATTTGGAAAACAGCCGCCTTCCTCTCTGCTTCCTCAGCAGCCCAGCATCCATCCCCCCGTTTGTTTTTCCAAGGAAATAATTAAAGATGTGGATAAAAAAAAATTAACAAAAGATTGACCCTTCCTCTTCCTTTGTTTTTTTTTTGGTTTTGTGTTTTTTTTTTTTTTGGTTTGGTTTGGTTTTTTTTGTTTTTAACCTCTTTTTTTTGGTTTTTTTTTGTTTTTTACCTCTTTTTTGTTTTTTTTTTTTTTTGTTTGTTTTTTAAGCTCTTTTTTTGTTTTTTTTTTGTTTTTAACTTCTTTTTTTGTTTGTTTTTAACCTCTGTTTTTGGGTTTTTTTTTGTTTTTAACCTCTTTTTTGTTTTTTTTGTTTGTTTTTTAACCTTTTTTTTTTTTTGCTTTTAACCTCTTTTTTGTTTTTTTTTTTTTTGTTTTTAGCCTTTATTTTTTGGTTTTTTTTTTTTTTGTTTTTAACCTCTTTTGTGTTTTTTTTTTTTTTGTTTTTTAACCTTTATTTTTTGTTTTTGTTTTTTAACCTCTTTTTTGGTTTTGTTTTTGTTTTTAACCTCTTTTTTGTTTTTTTTTTTTTTGTTTTTGGACCTTTATTTTTTTTTGGTTTTTTGTTTTTAACCTCTTTTTTGGTTTTTTTTATTGTTTTTAACCTCTTTTTTGTTTTTGTTTTTGGGTTTTTTTTGTTTTTAACCTCTTTTTTTTGTTTTTTTTTTTTTTCTTTTTGTTTTTAACCTCTTTTTTGGTTTTTTTTTGTTTTTAACCTCTTTTTTGTTTTTTTTTGTTTTTAACCTCTTTTTTTTGTTTTTTTTTTTTTCCAATCTGCCTGCCCAGTGCAAGGGAATCATTTTCATCCCCCCCTCCTTCCGCAGCAGGCCGGGAGCAGGGATTGCTTTCCATCCCAGCAGAAGGGAACACTGGAGGCAAACCTGTGGCAGTGTTATGGATGGAAGTGCAAGGAGATGCTTTTATCAGGGCTGTTATTGTCCAAATAAACACTCGGCCTTGCCAGACACGATCCACAGCTGCTGCCCCCGAGCCCCCCGGCTTGAAATCTGCATTTCAATCTCCCTCCTCCATCTCCTCTTGGCCTTTCCCCACTTTTTCTGCAGCCCTGAATAGCCCACTGTGCTGGATTACTTCACTTTTCCATCTCAATAGGCTTCACCAGGCTCCCGACTTCCTGCCCACCACCCTGCTGCCTCTAGGAAGCTTTAAACACCTTTGGGGCTTGGATTATTTTATTTTTTTTCCACTTCCAGGGACAGGATGCTCCCCCAGATTTCGCTATCAGGATGTCAGTGCTGCCCAGAGCAGGGATCCCATGGGATGCACATCCAATCTCCCTGCACAAACTGAGTAAAGCAAGAAGCAACACAGACAAACTTTTTGGAAAGTTGTTAAATCTTTTATCATTTTTTTGCTTTCCTACACCCACATCGTTCTGCAGGCTCACAAACAGCCCCACAAGGGACAAAGGACGGGAAATATTCCAGAGGCATCACTCCAGGATCCTTCAAAAACACGGACTGACAGAGTTTCACCAAACAACAAATCCTGAGGACTTTTAAGGGTAGAACTGCAGGAGAACAGCAGAAGAAGCATTTCTAGATAGATTTAGGTGATTTGAAATCCAAATTTAATCCCTATCACAAATTCAGAAATGTTTATTTCTGGGATTTAATGCCAAGACTAACCAAGCTTGAACTGCAAACCTTGTATCCTCAGGCCAGGATTTCTGTTCCTTGTCCCTAAATTCTGAATATTTTTTACTCCACTGTCAGGGCTCAGATTTTTGCCCAAAGCAGAAACTCTCAGTGAAAGTTTGTCCCTCATTCTTGCACTCACCTACAGATCATTTGATGTGCAGGTTGTAAAGTGATATTTTACTAATATATTCCTGGCATTCAGTGATGTGTGTGACTTTATAACACTTTATAAGTGGCCAGCTTGCTTTTTATTAAAAATAGTAATTTAGAGCACTGTAATTATTGAA